>CM032128.1:18389798-18514798 GCA_018894105.1 Jacaranda mimosifolia | reverse complement strand
GTGCTTCAATTTCTTGTAAAATATACTTTAGATACACAGATTACGTACTACCACCTTCGGATAATATGCACTGAAAGGATGAATATTTCATGTTATAATTGGTTGCAAAATACACTTCAGATACACAGAATATACACAACCACTTTCAGATAACGTGTGCTAGAAGCCTGATTATTTTGTACTTCAATTGCTTGCAAAATATGCTATTTGGATACATATAATATACACTATATACACTAATTACGTACTACCAGATTCGGTTAATGTGTGTTGAAAGAATGAATGTTTTGAGATGATCTGTACTGAAAGGTTGAATGTTTTGTACTACATTAACTTATCAAATACACTTCAGGTACACATTATATACTACTACTTTCAGATAATTTGTACTCAAAGGTTGAATGTTTTGCACTACAATTGCTTGTAAAATATTCCTTCGATACACTGGTTATAAATTACCACTTTCAGATAATGTATACTGGAACGTTGAATGTTTTGTACTATAATTTCTTGTAAAATGAACTTTGGATATCATGTACTACCACATTTAGTTAATGTATACTAAACGGTTGAATATTTTGTGCTTCTAATGCTTTAAAAATATACTTTAGATACACAGATTATATAGTACCACTTTCAGATAATATGTACTAAAATGTTGAATATTTTGTATTATAATTACTTAAAAAATATCGTTTAGATATACAATTTATATACTACCACTTTCAGATGGTCTGTACTGAAAGGTTGAATGTTTTGTACTACAATTACTAGTTAAATATACTTTAGGTACACATATCAATACTACCAATTTCAGATAATGTTTGCTCAAAGGTTGAATGTTTCGCACTAGAATTGCCCGTATAATATACTTTAGATACACAGGTTATACATTACCACTTTCAGATAATATGTATTGGAACGTTGAATGTTTTCTACTATAATTGCTTGTAAAATGAACTTTACATTTACTATCACTTTCAGATAATGTGCACTGAAAGGCTGAAAGTTTCGTACTTCAATTCCTTGTATAATGTGCTATTTACATATCCAGATTATACATCATGTACGTATTGTACACCATCCACATTTAGTTAATGTGAATTGAATGGTTGAATAATTTGTGCTTCAATTACTTGTAAAATATAGTTTAGATACACAACTTATATATTACCACTTTCTGAAAATATGTACTGAAAGGTTGAACGTTTCGCGGTGTAATTGCTTGTAAAATGAACTTCAGATATACTATCACCATCAAATAATGTGTATTGGAAGGTTGAAAGTTTTGTGCTTCAATTGCTTGTAAAATTTGCTATTTAGATACACAGATTGTACATTGTATACTTATTATATGCTACCATATATAGTTAATTTGCACTGATAGGTTAATAATTTGTGCTTCAATTGCTTGTAAAATATACTTTAGATATACAGATTACGTACTGCCACCTTTGGATAATATGCACTGAAAGGATGAATATTTCGTGTTATAGTTGGTTGCAAAATACACTTCAGATACACAGAATATACACAACCACTTTCAGATAACGTGTGCTGGAAGGCTGATTATTTTGTACTTCAATTGCTTGCAAAATATGCTTTTCGGATTCACATAATATACACTATATACACTAATTATGTACTACCCCATTCGGTTAATGTGTGTTGAAAGAATGAATATTTTGAGATGATCTGTACTGAAAGGTTGAATGTTTTGTACTACATTTACTTGTCAAATATACTTCAGGTACACATTCTATACTATTACTTCCAGATAATGTGTACTCAAAGGTTGAATGTTTTGCACTACAATTGCTTGTAAAATATTCTTTGGATACACTGGTTATATATTACCACTTTCAGATAATGTAGACTGGAACGTTGAATGTTTTGTACTGTAATTGCTTGTAAAATGAACTTTAGATATACTATCACTTTCTGATAATGTGTACTGAAAGGTTGAATGTTTTGTACTTCAATCGCTTGAAAAATGTCCTATTTAGATACACAGATTATACACCATATAAATATTATATACTACCACATTTAGTTAATGTGTACTAAACGGTTGAATATTTTGTGCTTCTAATGCTTTAAAAATATACTTTAGACACACAGATTATACACTACCACTTTCAGAAAATATGTACTAAAATGTTGAAAATTTTGTATTATAATTACTTAAAAAATACAGTTTAGATACACAGATTATATACTACCACTTTCAGATGGTCTGTACTGAAAGGTTGATTGTTTTGAACTACAATTACTTGTTAAATATACTTTAGGTACACATATCATATACTACCACTTTCAGATAATGTTTGCACGATGGTTGAATGTTTCGCACTAGAATTGCCCGTATAATATACTTTGGATACACAGGTTATATATTACAACTTTCAGATAATATGTATTGGAACGTTGAATGATTTCTACTATAATTGCTTGTAAAATGAACTTTAGATTTACTATCACTTTCAGATAATGTGCACTGAAAGGCTTAAAGTTTCGTACTTCAATTGCTTGTAAAATGTGCTATTTACATGCCCAGATTATACACCATGTACGTATTATACACCATCCACATTTAGTTAATGTGAATTGAAAGGATGAATAATTTGTGCTTCAATTGCTTGTAAAATATAGTTTAGATACACACCTTATATATTACCACTTTCTGAAAATATGTACTGAAAGGTTGAACGTTTTGCGGTATAATTGCTTGTAAAATGAACTACATATATACTATCACCTTCAAATAATGCGTATTGAAAGGTTGAAAGATTTGTGCTTCAATTGCTTGTAAAATTTGCTATTTAGATACACAGATTATACACTGTACACTTATTATATGGTACCATACATAGTTAATGTGCACTGGTAGGTTTAATAATTTGTGCTTCAATTGCTTGTAAAATATACTTTAGATACACAGATTACGTACTGCCACCTTCGAATAATATGCACTGAAAGGATGAATATTTTGTGTTATAATTGGTTGCAAAATACACTTCAGATACACAAAATATACACAACCACTTTCAGATAACGTGTGCTGGAAGGCTGATTATATTGTACTTCAATTGCTTGCAGAATATGCTTTTTGGATTCACGTAATATACACTATATACACTAATTATGTACTACCACATTCGGTTAATGTGTGCTGAAAGAATGAATGTTTTGAGATGATCTGTACTGAAAGGTTGAATGTTTTGAACTACATTTACTTATCAAATATACTTCAGGTACACTTTATATACTACCACATTAAGATAATGTTTACTCAAAGGTTGAATGTTTTGCACTACAATTGCCTGTAAAATATACTTTGGATACACTGGTTATATATTACCACTTTCAGATAATGTGTTCTGGAACGTTGCATGTTTTGTACTATAATTGCTTGAAAAATGAACTTTAGATATACTATCACTTTCTGATAGTGTGTAAAGAAAGGTTGAATGTTTTGTACATCAATCGCTTGTAAAATATCCTATTTAGATACACAGAATATACACCATATACATATTATATACTACCACATTTAGTTAATGTGCACCATACGGTTGAATATTTTGTGCTCCTAATGCTTTAAAAATATACTTTAGATACATAGATTATGTACTACCACTTTCAGATGGTCTGTACTGAAAGGTTGAATGTTTTGTACTACAATTACTTGTTAAATATACTTTAGGTACACATATCATATGCTACCACTTTCAGATAATGTTTGCTCAAAGGTTGAAAGTTTCGCACTAGAATTGCCCGTATAACATAATTTAGATACACAGGTTATATATTACCACTTTCAGATAATATGTACTGGAACGTTGAATGTTTTCTACTATAATTGTTTGTAAAATGAACTTTAGATTTACTATCACTTTTAGATAATGTTCACTGAAAGGCTGAAAGTTTCGTACTTCAATTACTTGTAAAATGTGCTATTTACATGCCCAGATTATACACCATGTACGTATTATACACCATCCACATATAGTTAATTTGAATTGAAAGGTTGAATAATTTGTGCTTCAATTGCTTGTAAAAGATACTTTAGATACACAGATTACATACTACCACCTTCGCATAATATGCACTGAAAGAATGAATATTTCGGGTTATAATTGGTTGCAAAATACACTTCAGATATGCAGAATATACCCAACCACTTTCAGATAACGTGTGCTGGAAGGCTGATTATTTCGTACTTCAATTGCTTGCAAAATATGATATTTGGATACCCATAATATACACAATATACACTAATTTTGTACTACCACATTCGGTTAATGTGTGTTGAAAGAATGAATGTATTGAGATGATCTGTACTGAAAGGTTCAATGTTTTGTACTACATTTACTTATCAAATATACTTCAGGTACACGTTATATACAACTACTTTCAGATAATGTGTACTCAAAGGTTGAATGTTTTGCACAACAATTGGTTGTAAAATATTCCATCGATACACTGGTTATATATTACCACTTTCAGATAATGTGTACTGCAATGTTGAATGTTTTGTACTATAATTGCTTGTAAAATGAACTTTAGATATATTATCACTTTCGGATAATGTGTAATGAAAGGTTGAATGTTTTGTACTTCAATCGCTTGTAAAATGTCCTATTTAGATACACAGAATATACACCATATACATATTATATACTACCACATTTAGTTAATGTGCACTAAACGGTTGAATATTTTGTGCTCCTAATGCTTTAAAAATATACTTTAGATACATAGATTATATACTACCACTTTCAGATGGTCTGTACTGAAAGGTTGAATGTTTTGTACTACAATTACTTGTTAAATATACTTTAGGTACACATATCATATGCTACCACTTTCAGATAATGTTTGCTCAAAGGTTGAAAGTTTCGCACTAGAATTGCCCGCATAACATAATTTAGATACACAGGTTATATATTACCACTTTCAGATAATATGTACTGGAACGTTGAATGTTTTCTACTATAATTGCTTGTAAAATGAACTTTAGATTTACTATCACTTTTAGATAATGTTCACTGAAAGGCTGAAAGTTTCGTACTTCAATTACTTGTAAAATATGCTATTTACATGCCCAGATTATACACCATGTACGTATTATACACCATCCACATTTAGTTAATTTGAATTGAAAGGTTGAATAATTTGTGCTTCAATTGCTTGTAAAAGATACTTTAGATACACAGATTACATACTACCACCTTCGCATAATATGCACTGAAAGGATGAATATTTCGGGTTATAATTGGTTGCAAAATACACTTCAGATATGCAGAATATGCCCAACCACTTTCAGATAACGTGTGCTGGAAGGCTGATTATTTCGTACTTCAATTGCTTGCAAAATATGATATTTGGATACCCATAATATACACAATATACACTCATTATGTACTACCACATTCGGTTAATGTGTGTTGAAAGAATGAATGTATTGAGATGATCTGTACTGAAAGGTTCAATATTTTGTACTACATTTACTTATCAAATATACTTCAGGTACACGTTATATACAACTACTTTCAGATAATGTGTACTCAAAGGTTGAATGTTTTGCACAACAATTGGATGTAAAATATTCCATCGATACACTAGTTATATATTACCACTTTCAGATAATGTGTACTGCAATGTTGAATGTTTTGTACTATAATTGCTTGTAAAATGAACTTTAGATATATTATCACTTTCGGATAATGTGTAATGAAAGGTTGAATGTTTTGTACTTCAATCGCTTGTAAAATGTCCTATTTAGATACACAGAATATACACCATATACATATTATATACTACCACATTTAGTTAATGTGCACCAAACGGTTGAATATTTTGCGCTCCTAATGCTTTAAAAATATACTTTAGATACATAGATTATATACTTCCACTTTCAGATGGTCTGTACTGAAAGGTTGAATGTTTTGTACTACAATTACTTGCTAAATATACTTTAGGTACACATATCATATGCTACCACTTTCAGATAATGTTTGCTCAATGGTTGAAAGTTTCGCACTAGAATTGCCCGCATAACATAATTTAGATACACAGGTTATATATTACCACTTTCAGATAATATGTACTGGAACGTTGAATGTTTTCTACTATAATTGCTTGTAAAATGAACTTTAGATTTACTATCACTTTTAGATAATGTTCACTGAAAGGCTGAAAGTTTCGTACTTCAATTACTTGTAAAATGTGCTATTTACATGCCCAGATTATACACCATGTACGTATTATACACCATCCACATGTAGTTAATTTGAATTGAAAGGTTGAATAATTTGTGCTTCAGTTGCTTGTAAAAGATACTTTAGATACACAGATTACATACTACCACCTTTGCATAATATGCACTGAAAGGATGAATATTTCGGGTTATAATTGGTTGCAAAATACACTTCAGATACACAGAATGTACACAACCACTTTCAGATAACGTGTGCTGGAAGGCTGATTATTTTGTACTTCAATTGCTTGCAAAATATGCATTTTGGATACACATAATATACACTATATACACTAATTATGTACTACCACATTCGGTTAATGTGTGTTGAAAGAATGAATGTTTTGAGATGATCTGTGCTGAAAGGTTGAATGTTTTGTACTATATTTACTTTTCAAATGTACTTTAGGTACACATTATATACTACCACATTAAGATAATGTTTACTCAAAGGTTGAATGTTTTGCACTACATTTGCCTATAAAATGTACTTTTGATACACCGGTTATATATTACCACTTTCAGATAGTATGTACTGGAACATTGAATGTTTTGTACTATAATTGCTTGTAAAATGAACTTTAGATATACTATCACTTTCGGATAATGTGCACTGAATGGCTGAAAGTTTTGTACTTCAATTGCTTGTAAAATATGCTATTTACACACCTAGATTACACACCATGTACGTATTATACCCCATCCTCATTTAGTTAATTTGAATTGAAAGGTTGAATAATTTGTGCTTTAATTGCTTGTAAAATAAACTTTAGATACACAGATTACATACTACCACCTTCGGATGATATGCACTGAAAGGATGAATATTTCGTGTTATAATTTGTTGCAAAATACACTTCAGATACACAGAATATACACAACCACTTTCAGATAATGTGTGCTGGAAGGCTGATTATTTTGTACTTCAATTGCTTGCAAAATATGCTTTTTGGATACACATTATATACACTAATTATGTACTACCACATTCGGTTAATGTGTGTTGAAAGAATGAGTGTTTTGAGATGATCTGTACTGAAAGGTTGAATGTTTTGTACTATATTTACTTATCAAATGTACTACAGGTACACATTATATACTACCACATTAAGATAATGTTTACTCAAAGGTTGAATGTTTTGCACTACATTTGCCTATAAATTGTACTTTGGATACACCGGTTATATATTACCACTTTCAGATAGTATGTACTGGAACATTGAATGTTTTGTACTATAATTGCTTGTAAAATGAACTTTAGATATACTATCACTTTCGGATAATGTGCACTGAAAGGCTGAAAGTTTTGTACTTCAATTGCTTGTAAAATTTGCTATTTTGATACCCAGATTATACACCGTACACTTATTATATGCCACCATATATAGTTAATGTGCACTGAAAGGTTTAATAATTTGTGCTTCAATTGCATGTAAAATATACTTTAGATACACAGATTACGTACTGCCATCTTCGGATAGTATGCACTGAAAGGATGAATATTTCGTGTTATAATTAGTTGCAAAATACACTTCAGATACACAGAATATACACAACCACTTTCAGATAACGTGTGCTGCAAGGCTGATTATTTTGTACTTCAATTGCTTGCAAAATATGCTTTTTGGATACACATAATATACACTATATACACTAATTATGTACTACCACATTCGGTTAATGTGTGTTGAAAGAATGAATGAATTGAGATGATCTGTACTGAAAGGTTGAATGTTTTGTACTACATTTACTTATCAAATATACTTCAGGTACACATTATATACTACTACTTTCAGATAATGTGTGCTCAAAGGTTGAATGTTTTGCACTACAATTGCCTGTGAAATATACTTTGGATACACTAATTATATATTACCACTTTCAGATAATGAGTACTGGAACGTTGAATGTTTTATACTATAATTACTTGTAAAATTAACTTTAGATATACTATCACTTTCGGATAATGTGTACTGAAAGGTTGAATGTTTTGTACTTCAATCGCTTGTAAAATGTCCTCTTCAGATACACAAATTATACACCATATACATATTATATACTACCATATTTAGTTAATGTGCACTAAACGGTTGAATATTTTGTGCTTCTAATGCTTTAAAAATATACTTTTGATACACAGATTATATACTACCACTTTCAGATGGTCTGTACTGAAAGGTTGAATGTTTTGCACTACAATTACTTGTTAAATATACATTAGGTACACATATCATATACTACTACTTTCAGATAATATTTGCTCAAAGGTTGAATGTTTCGGACTAGAATTGCCCGTATAATATACTTTAGATACACAGGTTATAAATTACCACTTTCAGATAATAAGTACTGGAATGTTGAATGTTTTCTACTATAATTGCTTGTAAAATGAACTTTAGATTTAATATCACTTTCAGATAATGTGCACTGAAAGGATAAAATTTTGTACTTCAATTGCTTGTAAAATGTGCAATTTACATGCCCGGATTATACACCATGTATGTATTATACACCATCCACATTTAGTTAACGTGAATTGAAAGGTTGAATAATTTGTGCTTCAATTGCTTGTAAAATAGAGTTTAGATACACAACTTATATACTACCACTTTCTGAAAATATGTACACGAAGGTTGAATGTTTCGCAGTATAATTGCTTATAAAATGAACTTCAGATATACTATCACCTTCAAATAATGTGTATTGAAAGGTTGAAAGTTTTATGCTTCAATTGCTCGTAAAATTTGCTATTTTGATACCCAGATTATACACCGTACACTTATTATATGCAACCATATATAGTTAATGTGCACTGAAAGGTTTAATAATTTGTGCTTCAATTGCATGTAAAATATACTTTAGATACACAGATTGCGTACTGCCACCTTCGGATAGTATGCACTGAAAGGATGAATATTTCGTGTTATAATTAGTTGCAAAATACACTTCAGATACACAGAATATACACAACCACTTTCAGATAACGTGTGCTGCAAGGCTGATTATTTTGTACTTCAATTGCTTGCAAAATATGCTTTTTGGATACACATAATATACACTATATACACTAATTATGTACTACCACATTCGGTTAATGTGTGTTGAAAGAATGAATGTTTTGAGATGATCTGTACTGAAAGGTTGAAGGTTTGGTACTACATTTACTTATCAAATGTACTTCAGGTAGACATTATATACTACCACATTAAGATAATGTTTACTCAAAGGTTGAATGTTTTGCACTACATTTGCCTGTAAATTATACTTTGGATACACCGGTTATATATTACCACTTTCAGATAATGTGTATTGGAACGTTGAACGTTTTGTACTATAATTGCTTGTAAAATGAACTTTAGATATACTATCACTTTCGGATAATGTCCACTAAAAGGCTGAAAGTTTTGTACTTCAATTGCTTGTAAGATGTGCTATTTACATGCCCAGATTATACACCATGTACGTATTATACACCATCCTCATTTAGTTAATTTGAATTGAAAGGTTGAATATTTTGTGCTTTAATTGCTTGTAAAATAACTTTTAGATACACAGATTACATACTACCACCTTCGGATGATATGTACTGAAAGGATGAATATTTCGTGTTATAATTGGTTGCAAAATACACTTCAGATACACAGAATATACACAACCACTTTCAGATAACGTGTGCTGGAAGGCTGATTATTTTGTACTTCAATTGCTTGCAAAATATGCACTTTGGATACAGATAATATACCCTATATACGCTAATTATGTACGACCACATTCGGTTAATGTGTGTTGAAAGAATGAATGTTTTGAGATGATCTGTACTGAAAGGTTGAAGGTTTTGTACTATATTTACTTATCAAATATACTTCAGGTACACATTATATACTGCCACATTAAGATAATGTTTACTCAAAAGTTGAATGTTTTGCACCACAATTGCCTGTGAAATATACTTTGGATACACTGATTATATATTACCAATTTCAGATAATGAGCACTGGAACGTTGAATGTTTTATACTATAATTACTTGTAAAATTAACTTTAGATATACTATCACTTTCGGATAATGCGTACTGAAAGGTTGAATGTTTTGTACTTCAATCGCTTGTAAAATGTCCTATTCAGATACACAGATTATACACCATATACATATTATATACTACCATATTTAGTTAATGTGCACTAAACGGTTAAATATTTTGTGCTTCTAATGCTTTAAAAATATACGTTTGATACACAGATTATATACTACCACTTTCAGATGGTCTGTACTGAAAGGTTGGATGTTTTGTACTACAATTACTTGTTAAATATACATTAGGTACACATATCATATACTACCACTTTCAGATAATATTTGCTCAAAGGTTGAATGTTTCGCACTAGAATTGCCCGTATAATATACTTTAGATACACAGGTTATATATTACCACTTTCAGATAATATGCACTGGAATGTTGAATGTTTTCTACTATAATTGCTTGTAAAATGAACTTTAGATTTAATATCACTTTCAGATAATGTGCACTGAAAGGCTAAAAGTTTTGTACTTCAATTGCTTGTAAAATGTGCAATTTACATGCCCGGATTATACACCATATATGTATTCTACACCATCCACATTTAGTTAATGTGAATTGAAAGGTTGAATAATTTGTGCTTCAATTGCTTGTAAAATATAGTTTGGATACACAACTTATATACTACCACTTTCTGAAAATATGTACACGAAGGTTGAATGTTTCGCAGTACAATTGCTTATAAAATGAACTTCAGATATACTATCACCTTCAAATAATGTGATTTGAAAGGTTGAAAGTTTTGTGCTTCAATTGCTTGTAAAATGTGTTATTTACATGCCCAGATTATACACCATGTACATATTATACACCATCCACATTTAGTTAATGTGAATTGAAAGGTTGAATAATTTGTGCTTCAATTGCTTGTAAAATATACTTTAGATACACAGATTACATACTACCACCTTCAGAAGATATGCACTGAAAGGATGAATATTTCGTGTTGTAATTGATTGCAAAATACACTTCAGATACACAGAATATACACAACCACTTTCAGATAGCGTGTGCTGGACGGCTGATTATTTTGTACTTCAATTGCTTGCAAAATATGCTTTTTGGATACACATAATATGCACTATATACACTAATTATGTACTACCACATTCGGTTAATGTGTGTTGAAAGAATGAATATTTTGAGATGATTTGTACTGAAAGGTTGAATGTTTTGTACTACATTTACTTATCAAATGCACTTCAGGTACACATTATATACTACCACATTAAGATAATGTCTACTCAAAGGTTGAATGTTTTGCACTATAATTGCCTGTAAAATATAATTTGGATACATTGGTTATATATTACCACTTTCAGATAATGTGTACTAGAACGTTGAATGTTTTGTACTATAATTGCTTGTAAAATGAACTTTAGATATACTATCACTTTCGGATAATGTGCACTGAAAGGCTGAAAGTTTTGTACTTCAATTGCTTGTAAAATGTGCTATTTACATGCCCAGATTATACACCATGTACGTATCATACACCATCCACATTTAGTTAATTTGAATTGAAAGGTTGAATAATTTGTGCTTCAATTGCTTGTAAAATAAACTTTAGATACACAGATTACATACTACCACCTTCGGATGATATGCACTAAAAGGATGAATATTTCGTTCGTGTTATAATTGGTTGCCAAATACACTTCAGATACACAGAAAATACACAACCACTATCAGATAACGTGTGCTGGAAGGCTGATTAATTTGTACTTCAATTGCTTGCAATATATGCATTTTGGATACACATAATACAAATTATATACACTAATTATGTACTACCACATTCGGTTAATGTGTGTTGAAAGAATGAATGTTTTGAGATGATCTGTACTGAAAGGTTGAATGTTTTGTACTACATTTACTTATCAAATGTACTTCTGGTACACATTATATACTACCACATTAAGATAATGTCTACTCAAAGGTTGAATGTTTGGCACTACAATTGCATGTAAAATATACTTTGGATACATTGGTTATATATTACCACTTTCAGATAATGTATACTGAAACGTTGCATGTTTTGTACTATAATTGCTTGTAAAATGAACTTTAGATATACTATCACTTTCTGATAATGTGTATTGAAAGCTTGAATGTTTTTTGTACTTCAATCGCTTGTAAAATGTCTTATTTAGATACACAGATTATACACCATATACATATTATAAACTACCACATTTAGTTAATGTGCACTAAACGATTGAATATTTTGTGCTATTAATGCTTTAAAAGTATACGTTAGATGCATAGATTATATACTACCACTTTCAGATGGTCTGTACTAAAAGGTTGAATGTTTTGTACTACAATTACTTGGCAAATATACATTAGGTACATATATCATATACTACCACTTTCAGATAATTTTTGCTCAAAGGTTGAATGTTTCGCACTAGAATTGCCCTTATAACATAATTTAGATACACAAGTTATATATTACCACTTTCAGATAATATGTACTGGAATGTTGAATATTTTCTACTATAATAGCTTGTAAAATGAACTTCAGATATACTATCAGCTTCAAATAATGTGTATTGAAAGGTTGAAAGTTTTGTGCTTCAATTGCTTGTAAAATTTGCTATTTAGATACATAGATTATACACCGTACACTTATTATATGCTACCATATATAGTTAATGTGCACTGAAAGGTTTAATAATTTGTGCTTCAATTGCATGTAAAATATACATTAGATACACAGATTATGTACTGCCATCTTCGGTTAGTATGCACTGAAAGGATGAATATTTCGTGTTATAATTGGTTTCAAAATATACTTCAGATACAAGGAATATACACAACCACTTTCAGATAACGTGTGCTGGAAGGCTGATTATTTTGTACTTTAATTGCTTGCAAAATATGCTTTTTGGATACACATAATATACATTATATACACTAATTATGTACTACCACATTCGGTTAATGTGTGTTGAAAGAATGAATGTTTTGAGATGATCTGTACTGAAAGGTTGAATGTTTTGTACTACATTTACTTATCAAATGTACTTCAGGTACACATTATATACTACCACATTAAGATAATGTTTACTCAAAGGCTGAATGTTTAGCACTACATTTCCCTGTAAAATATACTTTGGATACACCGGTTATATATTACCACTTTCAGATAATATGTATTGGAACGTTGAATGTTTTGTACTATAATTGCTTGTAAAATGAACTTTAGATATACTATTGCTTTCGGATAATGTGCACTGAAAGGCTAAAAGTTCTGTACTTCGACTGCTTGTAAAATGTGCTATTTACATGCCCAGATTATACACCATGTACGTATTATACACCATCCTCATTTAGTTAATTTGAATTGAAAGGTTGAATAAGTTGTGCATTTATTGCTTGTAAAATAAACTTTAGATACACAAATTACATACTACCACCTTCGGATGATATATACTGAAAGGATGAATATTTCGTGTGATAATTGGTTGCAAAATACACTTCAGATACACAGAATATGCACAACCACTTTCAGATAACGTGTGCTGGAAGGCTGATTATTTTGTACTTCAATTGCTTGCAAAATATGCATTTTGGATACACATAATATACACTATATACACTAATTATGTACTACCACATTCGGTTAATGTGTGTTGAAAGAATGAATGTTTTGAGAAGATTTGTACTGAAAGGTTGAATGTTTTGTACTACATTTACTTATCAAATGTACTTCAGGTACACATTATATACTACCACATTAAGATAATGTCTACTCAAAGGTTGAATGTTTTGCACTACAATTGCCTGTAAAATATACTTTGGACGCATTGGCTATATATTACCACTTTCAGATAATGTGTACTGGAGCGTTGCACGTTTTGTACTATAATTGCTTGTAAAATGAACTTTAGATATACTATCACTTTCTGATAATGTGTACTGAAAGCTTGAATGTTTTTTGTTCTTCAATCGCTTGTAAAATGTCTTATTTAGATACACAGATTATACACCATATACATATTATAAACTACCACATTTAGTTAATGTGCACTAAACGGTTGAATATTTTGTGCTTCTAATGCTTTAAAAGTATACGTTAGAAACACAGATTGTATACTACCACTTTCGGATGGTCTGTACTGAAAGGTTGAATGTTTTGTACTACAATTACTTGTCAAATATACATTAGGTACACATATCATATACTACCACTTTCAGATAATGTTTGCTCAAACGATGAATGTTTCGCACTACAATTGCCCGTATAATACACTTTAGATACACAGGTTATATATTACCACTTTCAGATAATATGTACTGGAACGTGCAATGTTTTCAAGTATAATTGCTTGTAAAATGAACTTTAGATTTAATATCACTTTCAGATAATGTGCACTGAAAGGCTGAAAGTTTCGTACTTCAATTGCTTGTAAAATGTGCTATTTACATGCCCAGATTATACACCATGTAGGTATTATACACCATCCACATTTAGTTAATGTGAATTGAAAGGTTGAATAATTTGTGCTTCAATTGCTTGTAAAATATAGTTTAGATACACAACTTATATACTACCACTTTCTGAAAAGATGTACAGGAAGGTTGAATGTTTCGCAGTATAATTGCTTATAAAATTAACTTCAGATATACTATCACCTTCAAATAATGTGTATTGAAAGGTTGAAAGTTTTGTGCTTCAATTGTTTGTAAAATGCGCTATTTACATGCCCAGATTATACACCACGTACGTATTATACGCCATCCACATTTAGTTAATGTGAATTGAAAGGTTGAATAATTTGTGCTTCAATGGCTTGTAAAATATACTTTAGATACACAGATTACATACTACCACCTTCGGATGATATGCACTGAAAGGATGAATATTTCGTGTTATAATTGGCTGCAAAATACACTTCAGATACACAGAATATACACAACCACTTTCAAATAATGTGTGCTGGAAAGATGATTATTTTGTACTTCAATTGCTTGCAAAATATGCTTTTTAGATACACATAATATACACTAATTATGTACTACCACATTCGGTTAATGTGTGTTGAAAGAATGAATATTTTGAGATGATCTGTACTGAAAGGTTGAATATTTTGTACTACATTTACTTATCAAATGTACTTCAGGTACACATTATATACTACCACATTAAGATAATGTCTACTCGAAGGTCGAATGTTTTGCACTACAATTGCCCGTAAAATATACTTTGGATACATTGGTTATATATTACCACTTTCAGATAATGTGTATTGGAACGTTAAATGTTTTGTACTATAATTGCTTGTAAAATGAACTTTAGATATACTATCACTTTCAGATAATGTGTACTGAAAGGTTGAATGTTTTGTACTTCAATCGCTTGTAAAATGTCCTATTTAGATACACTGATTATACACCATAAACATATGATATACTACCACATTTAGTTAATGTGCACTAAATGGTTGAATATTTTATTCTTCTAATGCTTTAAAAATATACTTTAGATACACAGATTATATACTACCACTTTCAGACGGTCTGCACTGAAAGGTTGAATATTTTGTACTACAATTACTTGGCAAATATACATTAGGTACCCATATCATATACTACCACTTTCAGATAATGTTTGTTCAAAGGTTGAATGTTTCGCACTAGAATTGCCCATATAACATAATTTAGAGACACAGGTTATATATTACCACTTTCAGATAATATATACTGGAATGTTGAATGTTTTCTACTATAATTGCTTATAAAATGAACTTCAGATATACTATCACCTTTAAATAATGTGATTTGAAAGGTTGAAAGTTTTGTGCTTCAATTGCTTGTAAAATGTGCTATTTACATGCCCAGATTATACACCATGTACGTATTATACACCATCCATATTTAGTTAATGTGAATTGAAAGCTTGAATAATTTTTGCTTCAATTGCTTGTAAAATATACTTTAGATACACAGATTACATACTACCACCTTCGGATGATATGCACTGAAAGGATGAATATTTCGTGTTATAATTGATTGCAAAACACACTTCAGATACACAGAATATACACAACCACTTTCAGATAACGTGTGCTGGACGACTGATTATTTTGTACTTCAATTGCTTGCAAAATATGCTTTTTGGACACACATAATATACACTATATACACTAATTATGTACTACCACATTCGGTTAATGTGTGTTGAAAGAATGAATATTTTGAGAAGATCTGTACTGAAATGTTGAATGTTTTGTACTACATTTACTTATCAAATGCACTTCAGGTACACATTATATACTACCACATTAAGATAATGTCTACTCAAAGGTTGAATGTTTTGCACTATAATTGCCTGTAAAATATAATTTGGATACATTGGTAATATATAGCCACTTTCAGATAATGTGTACTGGAACGTTGAATGTTTTGTACTATAATTGCTTATAAAATGTACTTTAGATATACTATCACTTTCGGATAATGTGCACTGAAAGGCTGAAAGTTTTGTACTTCAATTGCTTGTAAAATGTGCTATTTACATGCCCAGATTATACACCATGTACGTATTATACACCATCCACATTTAGTTAATTTGAATTGAAAGGTTGAATAATTTGTGCTTCAATTGCTTGTAAAATAAACTTTAGATACACAGATTACATACTACCACCTTCGGCTGATATGCACTAAAAGGATGAATATTTCGTGTTATAATTGGTTGCCAAATACACTTCAGATACACAGAAAATACACAACCACTATCAGATAACGTGTGCTGGAAGGATGATTAATTTGTACTTCAATTGCTTGCAAAATATGCATTTTGGATACACATAATACAAATTATATACACTAATTATGTACTACCACATTCGGTTAATGTGTGTTGAAAGAATGAATGTTTTGAGATGATCTGCACTGAAAGGTTGAATGTTTTGTACTACATTTACTTATCAAATGCACTTCAGGTACACATTATATACTACCACATTAAGATAATGTCTACTCAAAGGTTGAATGTTTTGCACTATAATTGCCTGTAAAATATAATTTGGATACATTGGTTATATATTGCCACTTTCAGATAATGTGTACTGGAACGTTGAATGTTTTGTACTATAATTGCTTATAAAATGTACTTTAGATATACTATCACTTTCGGATAATGTGCACTGAAAGGCTGAAAGTTTTGTACTTCAATTGCTTGTAAAATGTGCTATTTACATGCCCAGATTATACACCATGTACGTATTATACACCATCCACATTTAGTTAATTTGAATTGAAAGGTTGAATAATTTGTGCTTCAATTGCTTGTAAAATAAACTTTAGATACACAGATTACATACTACCACCTTCGGCTGATATGCACTAAAAGGATGAATATTTCGTGTTATAATTGGTTGCCAAATACACTTCAGATACACAGAAAATACACAACCACTATCAGATAACGTGTGCTGGAAGGATGATTAATTTGTACTTCAATTGCTTGCAAAATATGCATTTTGGATACACATAATACAAATTATATACACTAATTATGTACTACCACATTCGGTTAATGTGTGTTGAAAGAATGAATGTTTTGAGATGATCTGCACTGAAAGGTTGAATGTTTTGTACTACATTTACTTATCAAATGCACTTCAGGTACACATTATATACTACCACATTAAGATAATGTCTACTCAAAGGTTGAATGTTTTGCACTATAATTGCCTGTAAAATATAATTTGGATACACAGGTTATATATTAGCACTTTCAGATAATGTGTACTGGAATGTTGAATGTTTTCTACTATAATTGCTTATAAAATGAAGTTTAGATATACTATCACTTTCGGATAATGTGCACTGAAAGGTTGAAAGTTTTGTACTTCAATTGCTTGTAAAATGTGCTACTTACATGCCCAGACTATACACCATGTACGTATTATACACCATCCACATTTAGTTAATTTGAATTGAAAGGTTGAATAATTTGTGCTTCAATTGCTTGTAAAATAAACTTTAGATACACAGATTACATACTACCACCTTCGGCTGATATGCACTAAAAGGATGAATATTTCGTGTTATAATTGGTTGCCAAATACACTTCAGATACACAGAAAATACACAACCACTATCAGATAACGTGTGCTGGAAAGCTGATTAATTTGTACTTCAATTGCTTGCAAAATATGCATTTTGGATACACATAATACAAATTATATACACTAATTATGTACTACCATATTCGGTTAATGTGTGTTGAAAGAATGAATGTTTTGAGATGATCTGTACTGAAAGGTTGAACGTTTTATACTACATTTACTTATCAAATGTACTTCTGGTACACATTATATACTACCACATTAAGATAATGTCTAGTCAAAGGTTGAATGTTTTGCACTACAATTGCCTGTAAAATATACTTTGGACACATTGGTTATATATTACCACTTTCAGATAATGTATACTGGAACGTTGCATGTTTTGTACTATAATTGCTTGTAAAATGAACTTTAGATATACTATCACTTTCTGATAATGTGTATTGAAAGGTTGAATGTTTTGTACTTCAATCTGTTGTAAAATGTCTTATTTAGATACACAGATTATACACCATATACATATTATAAACTACCACATTTAGTTAATGTGCACTAAACGGTTGAATATTTTGTGCTATTAATGCTTTAAAAGTATACGTTAGATGCATAGATTATATACTACCACTTTCAGATGGTCTGTACTAAAAGGTTGAATGTTTTGTACTACAATTACTTGGCAAATATACATTAGATACATATATCATATACTACCACTTTCAGATAATGTTTGCTCAAAGGTTGAATGTTTCGCACTAGAATTGCCCTTATAACATAATTTAGATACGCAGGTTATATATTACTACTTTCAGATAATATGTACTGGAATGTTGAATGTTTTCTAGTATAATTGCTTGTAAAATGAACTTTAGATTTACTATCACTTTCAGATAATGTGCACTGAAAGGCTGAAAGTTTCGTACTTCAATTGCTTGTAAAATGTGCTATTTACACGCCCAAATTATACACCCTGTATGTATTATACACCATCCACATTTAGTTAATTTGAATTGAAAGGTTGCATAATTTGTGCTTCAATTGCTTGTAAAATAAACTTTAGATACACAGATTACATACTACCACCTTCGGCTGATATGCACTAAAAGGATGAATATTTCGTGTTATAATTGGTTGCCAAATACACTTCAGATACACAGAAAATACACAACCACTATCAGATAACGTGTGCTGGAAGGCTGATTAATTTGTACTTCAATTGCTTGCAAAATATGCATTTTGGATACACATAATACAAATTATATACACTAATTATGTACTACCACATTCGGTTAATGTGTGTTGAAAGAATGAATGTTTTGAGATGATCTGTACTGAAAGGTTGAATGTTTTGTACTACATTTACTTATCAAATGCACTTCAGGCACACATTATATACTACCACATTAAGATAATCTCTACTCAAAGGTTGAAAATTTTTTGCACTATAATTGCCTGTAAAATATAATTTGGATACATTGGTTATATATTACCACTTTCAGATAATGTGTGCTGGAACGTTGAATGTTTTGTACTATAATTGCTTATAAAATGAAGTTTAGATATACTATCACTTTCGGATAATGTGCACTGAAAGGCTGAAAGTTTTGTACTTCAATTGCTTGTAAAATGTGCTATTTACATGCCCAGATTATACGCCATGTACGTATTATACACCATCCACATTTAGTTAATTTGAATTGAAAGGTTGAATAATTTGTGCTTCAATTGCTTGTAAAATAAACTTTAGATACACAGATTGCATACTACCACCTTCGGCTGATATGCACTAAAAGGATGAATATTTCGTGTTATAATTGGTTGCCAAATACATTTCAGATACACAGAAAATACACAACCACTATCAGATAACGTGTGCTGGAAGGCTGATTAATTTGTACTTCAATTGCTTGCAAAATATGCATTTTGGATACACATAATACAAATTATATACACTAATTATGTACTACCACATTCGGTTAATGTGTGTTGAAAGAATGAATGTTTTGAGATGATCTGTACTGAAAGGTTGAACGTTTTGTACTACATTTACTTATCAAATGTACTTCTGGTACACATTATATACTACCACATTAAGATAATGTCTACTCAAAGGTTGAATGTTTTGCACTATAATTGCCTGTAAAATATACTTTGGATACATTGGTTATATATTACCACTTTCAGATAATGTATACTGGAACGTTGCATGTTTTGTACTATAATTGCTTGTAAAATGAACTTTAGATATACTATCACTTTCTGATAATGTGTATTGAAAGGTTGAATGTTTTGTACTTCAATCTGTTGTAAAATGTCTTATTCAGATACACAGATTATACACCATATACATATTATAAACTACCACATTTAGTTAATGTGCACTAAACGGTTGAATATTTTGTGCTATTAATGCTTTAAAAGTATACGTTAGATGCATAGATTATATACTACCACTTTCAGATGGTCTGTACTAAAAGGTTGAATGTTTTGTACTACAATTACTTGGCAAATATACATTAGGTACATATATCATATACTATCACTTTCAGATAATGTTTGCTCAAAGGTTGAATGTTTCGCACTAGAATTGCCCTTATAACATAATTTAGATACACAGGTTATATATTACCACTTTCAGATAATATGTACTGGAATGTTGAATGTTTTCTACAATAATTGCTTGTAAAATGAACTTTAGATTTACTTTCACTTTCAGATAATGTGCACTGAAAAGCTGAAAGTTTTGTACTTCAATTGCTTGTAAAATGTGCTATTTACATGCCCATATTGTACACCATGTACGTATTATACACCATCCACATTTAGTTAATTTGAATTGAAAGGTTGAATAATTTGTGTTTCAATTGCTTATAAAATATACTTTAGATACACAGATTACATACTACCACCTTCGGATGATATGCACTGAAAGGATGAAAATTTCGTGTTATAATTGGTTGCAAAATACACTTCCGATACACAGAATATACACAACCACTTTCAGATAACGTGTGCTGGAAGGCTGATTATTTTGTACTTCAATTGCTTGCAAAATATGCTATTTGGATACACATAATATATACTATATACACTAATTATGTACTACCACATTCGGTTAATGTGTGTTGAAAGAATGAATGTTTTGAGATGGTCTGTGCTAAGAGGTTGAATGTTTTGTACTACATTTACTTATCAAATGTACTTCAGGTACACATTATATACTACCACATTAAGATAATGTCTACTCAAAGGTTGAATGTTTTGCACTACAATTGCCTGTAAAATATACTTTGGATACATTGGTTATATATTACCACTTTCAGATAATGTGTACTGGAACGTTAAATGTTTGCAACTATAATTGCTTGTAAAATGAACTTTAGATATGCTATCACTTTCGGATAATGTGTACCGAAAGGTTGAATGTTTTGTACTTCAATCGCTGGTAAAATGTCGTATTTAGATACACAGATTATACACCATATACATATTATATACTACCACATTTAGTTAATGTGCACTAAACGGTTAAATATTTTGTGCTTCTAATGCTTTAAAAATATACTTTAGATACACAGATTATATACTACCACTTTCAGATGGTCTGTACTGAAAGGTTGAATATTTTGTACTACAATTACTTGTTAAATATACTTTAGGTACAGATATCTTATAGTACCACTTTCAGATAATGTTTGCTCAAAGGTTGAAAGTTTCGCAGTAGAATTGCCCGTGTAACATAATTTAGATACGCAGGTTATATATTACCACATTCAGAAAATATGTACTAGAATGTTGAATGTTTTCTACTATAATTGCTTGTAAAATGAACTTTAGATTTACTATCACTTTCAGATAATGTGCACTGAAAGGCAGAAAGTTTCGTACTTCAATTACTTGTAAAATGTGCTATTTGCAAGCCCAGATTATACACCATGTACGTATTTTACACCATCCACATTTAGTTAATGTGAATTGAAAGGTTGAATAATTTGTGCTTCAATTGCACGTAAAATATAGTTTAGATACACAACATATATATTACCACATTCTGAAAATATGTACAGAAAGGTTGAATGTTTCGCGGTGTAATTGCTTGTAAAATGAACTTCAGATATACTATCACCTTCAAGTAATTTGTATTGAAAGGTTGAAAGTTTTGTGCTTCAATTGCTTGTAAAATTTGCTATTTAGAAACATAGATTATACACCGCACACTTTTTATATGCTACCATATATAGTTAATGTGCACCGAAAGGTTTAATAATTTGTGCTTCAATTGTAAGGTTTAATAATTTGTGCTTCAGGTACCCATTATATACTACCACATTAAGACAATGTCTACTCAAAGGTTGAATGTTTTGCACTACAATTGGCTGTAAAATATACTTTGGATGCATTGGCTATATATTACCACTTTCAGATAATGTGTACTGGAACTTTGCATGTTTTGTACTATAATTGCATGTAAAATGAACTTTAGATATACTATCACTTTCTGATAATGTGTACTGAAAGCTTGAATATTTTTTGTACTTCAATCGCTTGTAAAATGTCTTATTTAGATACACAGATTATACACCATATACATATTATAAACTACCACATTTAGTTAATGTGCACTAAACAGTTGAATATTTTGTGCTTCTAATGCTTTAAAAGTATACGTTAGATACACAGATTATATACTACCACTTTCAGATGGTCTGTACTTGAAGGTTGAATGTTTTGTACTACAATTACTTGGCAAATATACATTAGGTACACATATCATATACTACCACTTTCAGATAATGTTTGCTCAAAGGATGAAGGTTTCGCACTAGAATTGCCCGTGTAATATACTTTAGATACACGGTTATATATTACCACTTTCAAATAATATGTACTGGAACGTGGAATGTTTTCTAGTATAATTGCTTGTAAAATGAACTTTAGATTTAATATCACTTTCAGATAACGTGCACTAAAAGGCTGAAAGTTTTGTACTTCAATTGCTTGTAAAATGTGCTAGTTACATGCCCAGATTAGACACCATGTACGTATTATACACCATCCACATTTAGTTAATGTGAATTGAAAGGTTGAATAATTTGTGCTTCAATTGCTTGTAAAATATAGTTTAGATACACAACTTATATACTACCACTTTCTGAAAAGATGTACAGGAAGGTTGAATGTTTCGCAATATAATTGCTTATAAAATGAACTTCAGATGTACTATCACCTTCAAATAATGTGTATTGAAAGGTTGAAAGTTTCGTGCTTCAATTGCTTGTAAAATGCGCTATTTACATGCCCAGATTATACACCATGTACGTATTATACGCCATCCACATTTAGTTAATGTGAATTGAAAGGTTGAATAATTTGTGCTTCAATGGCTTGTAAAATATACTTTAGATACACAGATTACATACTACCACCTTCGGATGATATGCAGTGAAAGGATGAATATTTCGTGTTATAATTGGTTGCAAAATACACTTCAGATACACAGAATATACACAACCACTTTCAGATAACGTGTGCTGGAAAGCTGATTATTTTGTACTTCAATTGCCTGCAAAATATGCTTTCTAGATACACATAATATACACTAATTATGTATTACCACATTCGGTTAATGTGTGTTGAAAGAATCAATATTTTGAGATCATCTGTACTGAAAGGATGAATGTTTTGTACTACATTTACTTATCAAATGCACTTCAGGTACACATTATATACTACCACATTAAGATAATGTCTACTCAAAGGTTGAATGTTTTGCACTACCATTGCCTGTAAAATATAATTTGGATACATTGGTTATATATTACAACTTTTAGATAATGTGTACTGGAACGTTGAATGTTTTGTACTATAATTGCTTTTAAAATGAACTTTAGATACACAGATAACATACTACCACCTTCGGATGATATGCACTAAAAGGATGAAAATTTCGTGTTATAATTGGTTGCAAAATACACTTCCGATACACAGAATATACACAACCACTTTCAGATAACGTGTGCTGAAAGGCTGATTATTTTGAACTTCAATTGCTTGCAAAATATGCTATTTGGATACACATAATATACACTATATACACTAATTATGTACTACCACATTCGGTTAATGTGTGTTGAAAGAATGAATGTTTTCAGATGATCTGTACTGAAATGTTGAATATTTTGTACTACATTTACTTATCAAATGTACTTCTGGTATACATTATATACTACCACATTAAGATAATGTCTACTCGAAGGTTGAATGTTTTGCACTACAATTGCCTGTAAAATATACTTTGAATACATTGGTTATATATTACCACTTTCAGATAATGTGTACTGGAATGTTAAATGTTTTGTACTTCAATCGCTTGTAAAATGTCATATTTAGATACACAGATTATACACCATATAAACATTATATACTACCATATTTAGTTAATGTGCACTAAACGGTTGAATATTTTGTGCTTCTAATGCTTTAAAAATATACTTTAGATGCACATATTATATACTACCACTTTCAAATGGTCTGTACTGAAAGGTTGAATGTTTTGTACTTCAATTACTTATTAAATATACATTAGGAACACATATCATATACTACCACGTTCAAATAGTGTTTGCTCAAAGGTTGAATGTTTCGCACTAGAATTGCCCGTATAATATACTTTAGATACACAGGTTATATATTACCACTTTCAGATAATATGTGCTGGAACGTTGAATGTTTTCTACTATAATTGCTTGTAAAATAAACTTTAGGTTTAATATCACTTTCAGATAATGTGCACTGAAAGGCTGAAAGTTTCGTACTTCAATTGCTTGTAAAATGTGCTATTTACATGCCCAAATTATACACCCTGTATGTATTATACACCATCCACATTTAGCTAATTTGAATTGAAAGGTTGAATAATTTGTGCTTCAATTGCTTGTAAAATATACTTTAGATACACAGATAACATACTACCACCTTCGGATGATCTGTACTGAAAGGTTGAAGGTTTGGTACTACATTTACTTATCAAATATACTTCAGGTACACATTATATACTACCACATTAAGATAATGTATACTCAAAGGTTGAATGTTTTGCACCACAATTGCCTATGAAATATACTTTGGATACACCGGTTATATATTACCACTTTCATATAATGTGTACTGGAACGTTGAATGTTTTATACTATAATTACTTGTAAAATGAACTTTAGATATACTATCAGTTTCGGATAATGTGTACTGAATGGTTGAATGTTTTGTACTTCAGTCACTTGTAAAATGTCCTATTTAGATACACAGATTACACACCATATACATATTATATACTACCATATTTAGTTAATGTGCACTAAACGGTTGAATATTTTGTGCTTCTAATGCTTTAAAAATATACTTTAGATGCACAGATTATATACTACCACTTTCAGATGGTCTGTACTGAAAGGTTGAATGTTTTGTACTACAATTACTTGTTAAATATACATTAGGTATACATATCATATACTACCACTTTCAGATAATGTTTGCTCAAAGGTTGAATGTTTCGCACTAGAATTGCCCGTATAATATACTTTAGATACACAGGTTATATATTACCACTTTCAGATAATATGTACTGGAACGTTGAATGTTTTCTACTATAATTGCTTGTAAAATGAACTTTAGATTTAATATCACTTTCAGATAATATGCACTGAAAGGCTAAAAGTTTCGTACTTCAATTGCTTGTAAAATGGGCTATTTACATGCCCAGATTATACACCATGTACGTATTATACACCATCCACATTTAGTTAATGTGAATTGAAAGGTTGAATAATTTGTGCTTCAATTGCTTGTAAAATATAGTTTAGATACACAACTTATATACTACCACTTTCTGAAAATATGTACACGAAGGCTGAACGTTTCGCAGTATAATTGCTTATAAAATGAACTTCAGATATACTATCACCTTCAAATAATGTGATTTGAAAGGTTGAAAGTTTTGTGCTTCAATTGCCTGTAAAATGTGTTATTTACATGCCCAGATTATACACCATGTACATATTATACACCATCCACATTTAGTTAATGTGAATTGAAAGGTTGAATAATTTGTGCTTCAATTGCTTGTAAAATATACTTTAGATACACAGATTACATACTACCACCTTCGGATGATATGCACTGAAAGGATGAATATTTCGTGTTATAATTGATTGCAAAATACACTTCAGATACACAGAATATACACAACCACTTTCAGATAACGTGTGCTGGACGGCTGATTATTTTGTACTTCAATTGCTTGCAAAATATGCTTTTTGGATACACATAATATGCACTATATACACTAATTATGTACTACCACATTCGGTTAATGTGTGTTGAAAGAATGAATATTTTGAGATGATCTGTACTGAAAGGTTGAATGTTTTGTACTACATTTACTTATCAAATGCACTACAGGTACACATTATATACTACCACATTAAGATAATGTCTACTCAAAGGTTGAATGTTTTGCACTATAATTGCCTGTAAAATATAATTTGGATACATTGGTTATATATTACCACTTTCAGATAACGTGTACTGGAACGTTGAATGTTTTGTACTATAATTGCTTGTAAAATAAACTTTTGATATACTATCACTTTCGAATAATGTGCACTGAAAGGCTGAAAGTTTTGTACTTCAATTGCTTGTAAAATGGGCTATTTACATGCCCAGATTATACACCATGTACGTATCATACACCATCCACACTTAGTTAATTTGAATTGGAAGGTTGAATAATTTGTGCTTCAATTGCTTGTAAAATAAACTTTAGATACACAGATTACATACTACTACCTTCGGATGATATGCACTAAAAGGATGAATATTTCGTTCGTGTTATAATTGGTTGCCAAATACACTTCAGATACACAGAAAATACACAACCACTATCAGATAACGTGTGCTGGAAGGCTGATTAATTTGTACTTCAATTGCCTGCAATATATGCATTTTGGATACACATAATACAAATTATATACACTAATTATGTACTACCACATTCGGTTAATGTGTGTCGAAAGAATGAATGTTTTGAGATGATCTGTACTGAAAGGTTGAATGTTTTGTACTACATTTACTTATCAAATGTACTTCTGGTACACATTATATACTACCACATTAAGATAATGTCTACTCAAAGGTTGAATGTTTGGCACTACAATTGCATGTAAAATATACTTTGGATACATTGGTTATATATTACCACTTTCAGATAATGTATTCTGGAACGTTGCATGTTTTGTACTATAATTGCTTGTAAAATGAACTTTAGATATACTATCACTTTCTGATAATGTGTATTGAAAGCTTGAATATTTTTTGTACTTCAATCGCTTGTAAAATGTCTTATTTAGATACTCAGAATATACACCATATACATATTATAAACTACCACATTTAGTTAATGTGCACTAAACGATTGAATATTTTGTGCTATTAATGCTTTAAAAGTATACGTTAGATGCACAGATTATATACTACCACTTTCAGATGGTCTATACTAAAAGGTTGAATGTTTTGTACTACAATTACTTGTTAAATATACTTTAGGTACACATATCATATACTACCACTTTCAGATAATGTTTGCTCAAAGGTTGAATGTTTCGCACTAGAATTGCCCTTGTAACATAATTTAGATACACAGGTTATATATTACCACTTTCAGTTAATATGTACTGGAATGTTGAATGTTTTCTACTATAATTGCTTGTAAAATGAACTTCAGATATACTATCACCTTCAAATAATGTGTATTGAAAGGTTGAAAGTTTTGTGCTTCAATTGCTTGTAAAATTTGCTATTTAGATACATAGATTATACACCGTACACTTATTATATGCTACCATATATAGTTAATGTGCACTGAAAGGTTTAATAATTTGTGCTTCAATTGCATGTAAAATATACTTTAGATACACAGATTACAAACTGCCACTTTCGGATAGTATGCACTGATAGGATGAATATTTCGTGCTATAATTGGTTGCAAAATATACTTCAGATACACAGAAGTTACACAACCACTTTCAGATAACGTGTGCTGGAAGGCTGATTATTTTGTATTTCAATTGCTTGCAAAATATGCTTTTTGCATACACATAATATACATTATATACACTAATTATGTACTACCACATTCGGTTAATGTGTGCTGAAAGAATGAATGTTTTGAGATGATCTGTACTGAAAGGTTGAATGTTTTGTACTACATTTACTTATCAAATGTACCTCAGGTACACATTATATACTACCACATTATGACAATGTTTACTTAAAGGCTGAATGTTTTGCACTACATTTCCCTGTAAAATATACTTTGGATACATCGGTTATATATTACCACTTTCAAATAATGTGTATTGAAAGGTTGAAAGTTTTGTGCTTCAATTGCTTGTAAAATGCGCTATTTACATGCCCAGATTATACACCATGTACGTATTATACGTCATCCACATTTAGTTAATGTGAATTGAAAGGTTGAATAATTTGTGCTTCAATGGCATGTAAAATATACTTTAGATACACAGATTACATACTACCACCTTCGGACGATATGCACTGAAAGGATGAATATTTCGTGTTATAATTGGTTGCAAAATACACTTCAGATACACAGAATATACACAACCACTTTCAGATAACGTGTGCTGGAAAGCTGATTATTTTGTACTTCAATTGCCTGCAAAATATGCTTTCTAGATACACATAATATACACTAATTATGTATTACCACATTCGGTTAATGTGTGTTGAAAGAATCAATATTTTGAGATCATCTGTACTGAAAGGATGAATGTTTTGTACTACATTTACTTATCAAATGCACTTCAGGTACACATTATATACTACCACATTAAGATAATGTCTACTCAAAGGTTGAATGTTTTGCACTACAATTGCCTGTAAAATATACTTTGGATACATTGGTTATATATTACCACTTTCAGATAATGTGTACTGGAACGTTAAATGTTTTGTACTATAATTGCTTGTAAAATGAACTTTAGATATACTATCACTTTCAGATAATGTGTACTGAAAGGTTGAATGTTTTGTACTTCAATCGCTTGTAAAATGTCCTATTTAGATACACTGATTATACACTATATACATATGATATACTACCACATTTAGTTAATGTGCACTAAACGGTTGAATATTTTATGCTTCTAATGCTTTAAAAATATACTTTAGATACACAGATTATATACTACCACTTTCAGATGGTCTGCACTGAAAGGTTGAATGTTTTGTACTACAATTACTTGGCAAATATACATTAGGTACACATATCATATACTACCACTTTCAGATAATGTTTGTTCAAAGGTTGAATGTTTCGCACTAGAATTGCCCATATAACATAATTTAGATACACAGGTTATATATTACCACTTTCAGATAATATATACTGGAATGTTGAATGTTTTCTACTATAATTGCTTATAAAATGAACTTCAGATATACTATCACCTTCAAATAATGTGATTTGAAAGGTTGAAAGTCTTGTGCTTCAATTGCTTGTAAAATGTGCTATTTATATGCCCAGATTATACACCATGTACGTATTATACACCATCCATATTTATTTAATGTGAATTGAAAGGTTGAATAATTTTTGCTTCAATTGCTTGTAAAATATACTTTAGATACACAGATTACATACTACCACCTTCGGATGATATGCACTGAAAGGATGAATATTTCGTGTTATAATTGATTGCAAAATACACTTCAGATACACAGAATATACACAACCACTTTCAGATAACGTGTGCTGGACGGCTGATTATTTTGTACTTCAATTGCTTGCAAAATATGCTTTTTGGATACACATAATATACACTATATACACTAATTATGTACTACCACATTCGGTTAATATGTGTTGAAAGAATGAATATTTTGAGAAGATCTGTACTGAAAGGTTGAATGTTTTGTACTACATTTACTTATCAAATGCACTTCAGGTACACATTATATACTACCACATTAAGATAATGTCTACTCAAAGGTTGAATGTTTTGCACTATAATTGCCCATAAAATATAATTTGGATACATTGGTTATATATTACCACTTTCAGATAATGTGTACTGGAATGTTGAATGTTTTGTACTATAATTGCTTGTAAATTGAACTTTAGATATACTATCACTTTCGGATAATGTGCACTGAAAGGCTGAAAGTTTTGCACTTCAATTGCTTGTAAAATGTGCTATTTACATGCCCAGATTATACACCATGTACGTATCATACACCATCCACATTTAGTTAATTTGAATTGAAAGGTTGAATAATTTGTGCTTCAATTGCTTGTAAAATAAACTTTAGATACACAGATTACATACTACCACCTTCGGATAATATGCACTAAAAGGATGAATATTTCGTTCGTGTTATAATTGATTGCAAAATACACTTCAGATACACAAAATATACACAACCACTTTCAGATAACGTGTGCTGGACGGCTGATTATTTTGTACTTCAATTGCTTGCAAAATATGCTTTTTGGATACACATAATATACACTATATACACTAATTATGTACTACCACATTCGGTTAATGTGTGTTGAAAGAATGAATATTTTGAGAAGATCTGTACGGAAAGGTTGAATGTTTTGTACTACATTTACTTATCAAATGCACTTCAGGTACACATTATATACTACCACATTAAGATAATATCTACTCAAAGGTTGAATGTTTTGCACTATAATTGCCTGTAAAATATAATTTGGATACATTGGTTATATATTACCACTTTCAGATAATGTGTACTGGAACGTTGAATGTTTTGTACTATAATTGCTTATAAAATGAACTTTAGATATACTATCACTTTCGGATAATGTGCACTGAAAGGCTGAAAGTTTTGTACTTCAATTGCTTGTAAAATGTGCTATTTACATGCCCAGATTATACACCATGTACGTATTATACACCATCCACATTTAGTTAATTTGAATTGAAAGGTTGAATAATTTGTGCTTCTAATGCTTTAAAAATATACTTTAGATACACAGATTATATACTACCGCTTTCAGATGGTCTGTATTGAAAGGTTGAATGTTTTGTACTACAATTACTTGTTAAATATACATTAGGTACACATATTATATACTACCACTTTCAGATAGTGTTTCCTCAAAGGTTGAATGTTTCGCACTAGAATTGCCCGTATAATATACTTTAGATACACAGGTTATATACTCCCATTTTCAGATAATATGTTCTGGAACGTTGAATGTTTTCTACTATAATTGCTTGTAAAATAAACTTTAGATTTAATATCACTTTCAGATAATGTGCACTGAAAGGCTGAAAGTTTCGTAGTTCAATTGCTTGTAAAATGTGCTATTTACATGCCCAGATTATACACCATGTACATATTATACACCATCCACATTTAGTTAATGTGAATTGAAAGGTTGAATAATTTGTGCTTCAATTGCTTGTAAAATATAGTTTAGATACACAACTTATATACTACCACTTTCTGAAAATATGTACAGGAAGGTTGAACGTTTCGCGGTATAATTGCTTGTAAAATGAACTTTAGATATACTATCACCTTCAAATAATGTGTATTGAAAGGTTGAAAGTTTTGTGCTTCAATTGCTTGTAAAATTTGCTATTTAGATACACAGATTATACACCGTACACTTATTATATGCTACCATGTATAGTTAATGTGCACCGAAAGGTTTAATAATTTGTGCTTCCATTGCATGTAAAATACACTTTAGATACACAGATTACGTACTGCCACCTTCGGATAGTATGCACTGAACGGATGAATATTTCGTGTTATAATTGGTTGCAAAATATACTTCAGATACACAGAATATACACAACCACTTTCAGATAACGTGTGCTAGAAGGCTGATTATTTTGTACTTCAATTGCTTGCAAAATATGCATTTTGGATACACATAATATACCCTATATACACTAATTATGTACTACCACGTTCGGTTAATGTGTGTTGAAAGAATGAATGTTTTGAGATGATCTGTACTGAAAGGTTGAATGTTTTGTACTACATTTACTTATCAAATGTACTTCAGGTACACATTATATACTACCACATTAAGATAATGTTTACTGAAAGGTTGAATGTTTTGCACCACAATTGCCTGTGAAATATACTTTGGATACACCGGTTATATATTACCACTTTCAGATAATGTGTACTGGAACGTTGAATGTTTTGTACTATAATTACTTGTAAAATGAACTTTAGATATACTATCACTTTTGGATAATGTGTACTGAAAGGTTGAATGTTTTGTACTTCAATCGCTTGTAAAATGTCCTATTTAGATACACAGATTATACACCATATACATATTATATACTACCATATTTAGTTAATGTGCACTAAACGGTTGAATATTTTGTGCTTCTAATGCTTTAAAAATATACTTTAGATACACAGATTATATACTACCACTTTCAGATGGTCTGTTCTGAAAGGTTGAATGTTTAGTACTACAATTACTTGTTAAATATACATTAGGTACACATATCATATACTACCACTTTCAGATAGTGTTTGCTCAAAGGTTGAATGTTTCGCACTAGAATTGCCCGTATAATATACTTTAGATACACAGGTTATATATTACCACTTTCAGATAATATGTGCTGGAACGTTGAATGTTTTCTACTATAATTGCTTGTAAAATAAACTTTAGATTTAATATCACTTTCAGATAATGTGCACTGAAAGGCTGAAAGTTTCGTAGTTCAATTGCTTGTAAAATGTGCTATTTACATGCCCAGATTATACACCATGTACATATTATACACCATCCACATTTAGTTAATGTGAATTGAAAGGTTGAATAATTTGTGCTTCAAATGCTTGTAAAATATAGTTTAGATACACAACTTATATACTACCACTTTCTGAAAATATGTACAGGAAGGTTGAACGTTTCGCGGTATAATTGCTTGTAAAATAAACTTCAGATATACTATCACCTTCAAATAATGTGTATTGAAAGGTTGAAAGTTTTGTGCTTCAATTGCTTGTAAAATTTGCTATTTAGATACATAGATTATACACCGCACACTTATTATATGCTACCATATATAGTTAATGTGCACTGAAAGGTTTAATAATTTGTGCTTCAATTGCTTGTAAAATATACTTTAGATACACAGATTACGTACTGCCACCTTCGGATAGTATGCACTGAAAGGATGAATATTTTGTGTTATAATTGGTAGCAAAATATACTTCAGATACACAGAATATACACAACCACTTTCAGATAACGTGTGCTGGAAGGCTGATTATTTTGTACTTCAATTGCTTGCAAAATATGCTTTTTGCATACACATAATATACACTATGTACACTAATTATGTACTACCACATTCGGTTAATGTGTGTTGAAAGAATGAATGTTTTGAGAGGATCTGTACTGAAAGGTTGAATGTTTTGTACTACATTTACTTATCAAATGTACTTCAGGTACACATTATATACTACCACATTAAGATAATGTCTACTCGAAGGTTGAATGTTTTGCACTACAATTGCCTGTAAAATATACTTTGGATACATTGGTTATATGTTACCACTTTCAGATAATGTGTACTGGGACGTTAAATTTTTTGTACTTCAATCGCTTGTAAAATTTCCTATTTAGATACACAGATTATACACCATATACATATTATATACTACCATATTTAGTTAATGTGCACTAAACGGTTGAATATTTTGTGCTTCTAATGCTTTAAAAATATACTTTAGATACACAGATTATGTACTACCACATTCAGATGGTCTGTACTGAAAGGTTGAATGTTTTGTACTACAATTACTTATTAAATATACATTAGGAACACATATCATATACTACCACTTTCAGATAGTGTTTGCTCAAAGGTTGAATGTTTCGGACTAGAATTGCCCGTATAATATACTTTAGGTACACAGGTTATATATTACCACTTTCAGATAATATGTGCTGGAACGTTGAATGTTTTCTACTATAATTGCTTGTAAAATAAACTTTAGATTTAATATCACTTTCAGATAATGTGCACTGAAAGGCTGAAAGTTTCATACTTCAATTGCTTGTGAAATGCGCTATTATCATGCCCAAATTATACACCCTGTATGTATTATACACCATCCACATTTAGTTAATTTGAATTGAAAGATTGAATAATTTGTGCTTCAATTGCTTGTAAAATATACTTTAGATACACAGATTACATACTACCACCTTCGGATGATATCCACTGAAAGGATGAATATTTCGTGTTATAATTGGTTGCAAAATACACTTCAGATACACAACCACTTTCAGATAACATGTGCTGGAAGGCTGATTATTTTGTACTTCAATTGCTTGCAAAATATGCATTTTGGATACACATAATACACATTATATACACTAATTATGTACTACCACGTTCGGTTAATGTGTGTTGAAAGAATGAATGTTTTGAGATGATCTGTACTGAAAGGTTAAATATTTTGTACTACATTTACTTATCAAATGTACTTCTGGTACACATTATATACTACCACATTAAGATAATGTATACTCAAAGGTTGAATGTTTTGCACTACAATTGACTGTAAAATATACTTTGGATACATTGGTGTTATGTTACCACTTTCAGATAATGTGTATTGGAACGTTGCATGTTTTGTACTATAATTGCTTGTAAAATGAACTTTAGATTTACTATCACTTTCAGATATTGTGCACTGAAAGGTAGAAAGTTTCGTACTTCAATTGCTTGTAAAATGTGCTATTTACATGCCCAGATTATACACTATGTACGTATTATACACCATCCACATTTAGTTAATGTGAATTGAAAGGTTGAATAATTTGTTCTTCAATCGCTTGTAAAGTATAGTTTAGATACACAAATTATATATTACCACTTTCTGAAAATATGTACAGAAAGGTTGAACGTTTCGCGGTATAATTGCTTGTAAAATGAACTTCAGATATACTATCTCCTTCAAATAATGTGCACTGAAAGGTTGAAAGTTTTTTACTTCAATTGCTTGTAAAATGTGCTATTTACATGCCCAGATTGTACACCATGTACGTATTATACACCATCCACATTTAGTTAATTTGAATTGAAAGGTTGAATAATTTGTGCTTCAATTGCTTGTAAAATAAACTTTAGATACACAGATTACATACTACCACCTTTGGATGATATGCACTGAAAGGATGAATATTTCGTGTTATAATTGGTTGCAAAATACACTTCAGATACACAGAAAATACACAACCACTTTCAGATAACGTGTGCTGGAAGGCTGATTATTTTGTACTTCAATTGCTTGCAAAATATGCTATTTGGATACACATAATATACACTATATGCACTAATTATGTACTACCACATTCGATTAATGTGTGTTGAAAGAATGAATGTTTTGAGATGATCTGTATTGAAAGGTTGAAGGTTTTGTACTACATTTACTTATCAAATATACTTCAGGTACACATTATATACTACCACATTAAGATAATGTCTACTCGAAGGTCGAATGTTTTGCACTACAATTGCTTGTAAAATATACTTTGGATACATTGGTTATATATTACCACTTTCAGATAATGTGTACTGGAACGTTAAATGTTTTGTACTATAATTGCTTGTAAAATGAACTTTAGATATACTATCACTTTCGGATTATGTGTACTGAAAGGCAGAAAGTTTCGTACTTCAATTGCTTGTAAAATGTGCTGTTTACATGCCCAGATTATACACCATGTACGTATTATACACCATCCACATTTAGTTAATGTGAATTAAAAGGTTGAATAATTTGTTCTTCAATCGCTTGTAAAGTATAGTTTAGATACACAAATTATATATTACCACTTTCTGAAAATATGTAGTTGGCACAACTTTGAATTTAAAAATGTACACATTTATACACATATATTTATAAATAATTTATAATTATTTAATAATTAAAAAATTTTTAAAAAAATTAATCTACCACATTAATAATATTCTTTTAACTCGCTAAGTTGGCACAACTTTAAATTTAAAAATATACACATATATTTATATAAATATATATTTATATATAATTTATAACTATTTACTAAATAAAAAAACAAAAATACATGGTTAAAATAATTTAAATTAAATTTAAATTTTAAAAAAAGAAAATGAAAAAATGAAAAGAGGCATAGGCATGGCCGCCATTCGCCCCTCCCCCACCCCCCCCCCCCACCGCCCGCCCCTGGCCACCCACCATCCTGGCCGCCACTCCCCACCCCCGGGCACCCACCATGGCCGCCGCCTGGCCAGATCTGGCCATGGCTGCCCATCTGGCCAGGGCCGAGGCGGCCATGGCTGCCCAGCTGGCCAGGGCCGAGGCAGCCATGGCCAGATCCAGGAGACCGGCGAGCTCGCCTAGCTCATGCTATAGCAGCCCAGTGGGGTGGTGGGGGTACGGGCGTTGGGGTGCGGAAGGGTGGGGGCATATATATAATGTATATATATATGTATATATAAATACATATATTTGGATAAATGTGTATATTTAGATATATGTGTATATATAAATATAGATCAATATACATATATTATTATATATCTATTTGGCATTTTTGTTATTTTTTTTGAGTTAATCAAGCCACGTCAGCTGCCAACATGGCAAAAACTCCAAGCTACCACACGCCTGACGAGCCACGTTAGCTTTTTCGGCAACTTCCACCGGTTCCGGCGAGAAAAGGATGAAAAATGATAATTTTTTAATACTTATAGGACTAGAATTGATATTATGCAAGTTATAGGACGAAAAACCAAATGGGGTAAAGTTACAGGACGAATTTTGTTATTTTGCCCTGGATCACATCATTATGTTTTCAAGAAGAAATATTTTGATTCACTTCAATGGACATGTACTTTGTGGTTAGGTGATGGTTTTTTATATAATTATAGATTTAGAGATGTGAAAATCAAAATATTTGATCGAAGCTAAAAGTTAAGTGTGCTAGAAGGATCCTAATAGAAAGAAAAAAAAATATAATAATTTATACCATCTAATGACCTCAAAAGAAAACTAGACTTGGGAAGCGCCAAAATGCTTCCAAAGTGCATGTGAATGTGAAAAAATCTAATTGGGTGATGAAAGGATGAATGAAGGTCATTCCTCTTCATAGTCAGCTAGTAATGTTAACTAGGTTGCACGTGTACATCAGTCAATATGAATTAACTTGGTGTCGTGAGCTTACTGGTCTACATGGGGCTAAATGCACATTATCCCTTGTGTAATTCAAAATTGCCACAAAAATTCTTGTGTAAAAAATCGAGTATGTTTAGTACCTTGTGTTTCAAAAAAATTGGCTCACTCGCCCCAGCAAGACTATTTTGTCAGAAAAAATATGAAGAGGCAGAATTGCCCTTCTGGGGGAAAAAATATGCCACAGAACCCCCTTTGGCATATTTTAAATTTTATACTCCATAGTATTAAAATAACAAATATATCTAAAATAATTTAATTAATTCTTTAAAATTAAAAAAAATAAAAATTAAAAACCCTAAACCTTAAAATTGTTTTAGAGAAATATAACCCAACATATCCTCCTTTTTTCCTCCAAAACTTTCATTTTTCAAAATATACATACATATATTATATATAGACCATATATTTTATTATTATTCTAACAATAAAAAAAGGCACTCAATTCTATTTTCATCCCAAAAATCCAACAAAAAAGTATTGATTTGACCACTACAGTAAAAAATATCTCCCCCCAAAATATAAACAAACATACCAAAATACAACTTTCACATTCTCTAATAATTCATTCTCCTAAAACAAATAATAAACACATAATAAAATCACACTAAAAACATAACCAAACATTCCCATAGATTTTTAAGTTTTTAAATTTTTAATTTATTTTTAAGTTTTACTTAAGAATATTAAATATATAAATAGGTCTAAAATAATTTAATTCAATTTGTATAAATTTATCTATTAATTTAAATAATAATTATTATTATTACTATAAAAAGAATATATATATATATATATAAATATATATAATTACACTACCCTCTCCCTATCCCCCCTAACCAAACACCCAACCTCGACATAGTCGTCACACAAAAAACATAACCAAACATTCCCATAGATTTTTAAGTTTTTAAGTTTTTAAATTTTTAATTTATTTTTAAGTTTTACTTAAGAATATTAAATATATAAATAGGTCTAAAATAATTTAATTCAATTTATATAAATTTATCCATTAATTTAAATAATAATAATTATTATTACTATAAAAAGAATATATATATATACATATATATAATTACACTACCCTCTCCCTACCCCCCCAAACCAAACACCCAACCACCACCACCAAGGCGGCCGCTCAAGCAAGCCCTTCCCCCTAAATCACCCATGCACACACCTCCTCCCCATCAATCAAGTCGTCGGCTGCTACAGGTGGATACGGCTAAACTAGCACGGTAGCCATGGCCAGCGACCGACTACGTATCTGGGCATGACTACTTGGGCTTGGCTGTCGTGGCCATGACAGCCAAGGATGAGGTGTGGAAAGGATAGGGATTGGCCATTGGGGGTGGTATATATACATATTTATATTTATATATATTATATATTATACATATTTATATTTATATATTTTATATACATATTATATGGGAAAAATGCGCATAACACCCCTATGATATTCGAAATTGCCACAAAAATTCCTGTGTAAACTTCAAATTAAAAAAGGGCCAACTAGACCTTAGAGTGCATTTTAGATAATTCACAGCCAAAATTGCTATCCTACATGCAGACACAACGTGTGACCCCCATCTGGGGGTATGGTGGCAATTTTGACAAAACAAAGGATACTAATCAAACTCCATTTTTTATACAGAGGGTTTTGTGACAATTTTGAATTTCTCATGGGGGTTATGTGTATTTTCCCCGGTCTACATGTGTAGTGGTATTTCTTAAAATCAATAAAATTTGGCGTTGTGGTTTGTGGAGCCAAGAACAATCACTAAAGTAAGGAAGCCCACCAAAATAGAGATAATTAATATTTGACTTGGTTATTGGGAGATCTAATTTAACTAAATTCTTAGTCTTTAAAAGTTCTAATTATATTTTCTTGGTATAGTTAATTGGGGTATTTCCTTTTTTAAAAAGAGTAGTAATCAAAGTAACTTGCTCCTATAAATAGAAGCATTTTATTGGTAAATATTCAAGAACCATGTCAGACACTTGTTTTAAATTACAAGTATAGGAATACAAAGCGTTGGGAGTATTTTCTTTAGTTATTCTTGTAGTAATTTTATAAGAGTATTTTCTTTTCTCTTGGGTTGGGCCGTTTGGGTATCAAATTTAAGTGTGTATTTTGTGTAGGTAAATTTTTCTCATAGTAAAAGAATGAAAACTCTTGTTGATGTCGATGAATTTTATCTAACCAGTTAAATTCATATATTTTTATTTTTGATCTATTAAGTATTATTTTATTATTAAATTTATTGGTGTGATTTGTAGAATTTTTTATAAATAAAATTTCAAATCTTAATTGCTTTCATTATATAAGTTACAAATTCAAAATTTTAAAGTATCACCCTCCCCCTCCCCCACCCCCAAAACTCATAAATTTGTTAGATGCAAAATTTGCCTCTAGAATTATACAGAATGCAACTTAAAGTTGAATTATGAATAATTTACTCAAAATGATAAATTTTTAACCAAAATTTATATATTGTATGCTTTTTCCATATTTAATCGTGAAGGATTAAAAATCACAAAAGCGTAAATAGGATCTAGATCAATTATTATTAGAGTAAATTACATCAAGATTCCTTGAAGTTTGGCCTAATTACAAAATATTTGTCATTGTTTTGAAAATTATATTTACCCCCTGAACTTTGAAACTAAAATGTAATGTTGATAGAAAGTGTAAAATGATCAAAATGTCCTCTTGTTAAAATTGGAAAAGAAAAAGAAAAAAGAAAAAAGAAAAGATAGACAAACTGATAGAAATATCAAAAGACAGAAATAGCCGTGAACCTATTTGTAATATTTTCGAATTTGTGAGGGTTTATTTGATATATTTTTTATCACCTTCAATATTTTATTAACTTTATAACCTTAGATAATATATTTCTATTAATTTTAAGATACATATTTAATAATGATAAAATAGTAAACAATATAAAATAATTTATTAAATTTTAGTAATAAATAAATAAAATAAGTAAAAATAAAAATAAAAATTTAAATCATTATCTTACTATAATATAAAATTTCATATATACATTATGTAAATATATATATATATATGTATGTGTATATATATAACAAATACATAATATAGGGATGCATATATATACATATATGTGTAGATTACAATAAATACATACATCTACACATATATATATATTATATATAAAACACACCATCCACCACCCTCTATCCCCCACCCCCACCCCAGGATACTACCTGACGATGGTCAACGACCGCTTGACTAGGCTGCCAAATTTGGCCATGGCTAGGGAAGCCACGGCCAGCTGCTGATTGCCTATCCACGGCCAATAGTTGGTCACCTACTGCCATGGCCAGCTAGGCAACCAGTAGCCATGGTGGTGAGATGGGAGGGTGGAAAGAATAATTTTTTTGAAATCAAACAATAAATTTTAATAAATTCTTTACTTATTCTTTTTTATTTTAATATTTATTTTTTTAATCAATAAATAAATTTAATTAATTATTTTAATGTTTGTTATTTAATATTATTAAGTATGTAATTTAAAATGCTAATTAATCAAGTATGTTTTAGTCTTAAAAAAACATTAATTATCAATAAACCCCTAAAAATTTTAAATTTTACAGTACCACCCTTGAGGGTATTTTTGTCTGCAAAAAAAGGTCAAAAATAAAGACAGTTACAATAAGGACATTTTTGAAATTTCATCTATGTTTTTTAACGGTACCAGGTCAAAACCCTAATGGCGACTAACGGCATTGGCTAAATGTTGGACGGCGATAAACATTAAGGTGGTAAATGTAATTTTCAAAACAAAAAAAAATGCAATTAGATCAAACTTCAGGGGTTTGGATGTAATTAATTCTTATTATTAAAATTATCATCACATATGATTTCATATATTCTCCAAAGAGTAGACTACCACCAAGATAAATTTTATATATAATAATTCATCATCATCATCATCATCAAATGCCTTATGACATTACATATTAGCATAATTATCGGCGAACTTTATTGGAAATTAGTCTTCTTTGACTATTTAAGTAGGCTCAAAGTATTAATTTCTAAGAAATTGGTAATTATCGCAAACTACGCCGCGGTTAGATGACGATAATGTAATTAATTAGCCAAAACCAATTTCAAGTGAATAAGAAATTAATGGTCAAAAAGAGCTACTTGATGATTGACTAAGAAGACTAAAGAATGAGCCAAAAGAATTGGAGAGAAACTCCATCCCACATTGAAAGATAAATAAAAGGTGGGCTAAAATAAATAATTCAAGTGTGGAGGCAAAGGTTAAGCCCTTGGGGATACCACAAGTGTTTGGCGAGAGAAGACCTACATGGTACCGGGTTTAATCCAACCCGCGCCCGATGCGGCCTACCCTTCTTGTCAACTTGGCTTGGCTTGGTGCAATGTGGTCGTGGGCTTGGGCTTGGATTAAATTGGACCTTCAGTCTAATATTAACTGCTTGGACCAAATTTAATTTGAATTTTAAATTAAATTTCCAGCTTGAATTTCTGAAAATTGGAAAACGAGCAGAATAAATCCTCCAACAGATGTATTTAGACTACACACGTAGAAAATGTATTTGGACTATATTTTTCAACCTACCTGCGTTGGATTACATACAATCAACATATAGAAAAACTTTGCATAATCCAGAGTCCAATAAAAGAGTTCAGTACACTCAAGGTTCAAGAGATCAGACGGTTTATAGTGTTGCTACCGTCTAAATTAGTCATTATATCTTGGGAGATGATAACCAGTTGTTGTTAGCACCAATGCGGGGCTAATTTGTCTTAAAGACAAAGAGCTCCATTCTCACCTCAACTACTTGTTGTTTCTAATCATAGAAATTTCCTACTGCTGAAATAACAATTTTAAAAGGAATTAACAGTTTTTGTGATATGGCATCAAACCAAGTTACTATTCCTCCAACTGCTACTGTTGCTCCAGTCACTGCACATGTTCCTGCTCATGGAGAAAGACTAGAAAAATTCACTAGACTTGATTTTGAGATGTGGTAGCAGAAAATGTTGTTTCACCTAATGACTTCGAATCTTGTTAGATTTCTGAAAGAGGATGCACGACTCTGAAATTTTCTAGGGGACATTCCTTGTTGGCCTAAATTGGTTTCTGCCATTACAATTCATTGTGATAGCCAATCAGCAATATGAAGGGCTCAAACCGGCATATACAATGGTAAATCTCGTCATATTAGAGGACGCCATAGTACCATAAGGCAATTGATCTCAAAAAAGATACTTTCACTTGAATATGTGAATTCCAAGGAAAACTTAGCGGATCCATTAACAAAAGGCCTACCCAGAGATCAAGTAAAACGTATGTCAAGAAGAATGGGTTTAAAACCAATAAGTTTAAGAACCGACATAGCGGACACCCAACCATGATGATTGGAGATCCCGAGAACTTAGTTCAATGGGACAACTAAATTATGAAGGTTCATGTGAGCACTTCAACCCATTCCTATAGCATGGAAGTGCTACTTGCTTTGTGGGTAAAAGGTTGAGCCTCGACTCTTAATGATTCCTAAAGCTAGAATAGTGGAGTATGGTATGATACTCTTTGTGGAAGATCACCTATATAAGTGTGAAGAGGGGCCACTTCATCGTAAACACTTATGAATTCAAGATCGATGTCCATGGCCAAAATGGACACAACTAGAAAGAACTAAAAAGCGTAAGGACAACTATTGTGTGAATACTTTTGTCTTCGTTTACACAAATGATTGAACAGTTCATGACATCATGTTCACTAATTAGCTAAGTAAACCTGATAGTGCTTCACTAAGGAAGGTTCAAAGACACAAGCTACCTCTCCTGATGTAATAGTTGTTCGGCTGAACTCTCTCGTATCTGCATAAGCATGTGCATCATCGTCGCATTAATTTCCATTCATATGGGGGACTGTTGGAAATTGGTCTTCTTTGACCAACTATTTAAGTAGGCTCAAAGTATTAATTTCTAAGAAATTGGTGATCATTGTTAACTACGCCGCAGGTAGATGATGATAATGTGATTAATTGGCAAAAACCAATTTCAAGTGAATGAGAAATTAATGGTCAAAGGGAGCTACTTGATGATTGACTAAGAATACTAAAGAATGAGTCAAAAGAATGGGAGGAGAGAAACTCCATCCTATATTGAAAGATGAATAAAAGGTGGACTAAAATAAATAATTCAAGTATGGAGGCAAGGGTTGGGCATGGGCTTAGGCCTGGCTTCGCTTGGCGTAGTGTGGTCATGGGCTTGGGCTTGGGCTTGGGCTTGGATTAAATTAGGCCTTCAGTCCAATATTAACTTTTTGGACCAGATTTAATCTGAATTTTATCTAGCCCAATAGAAATAACAAGAAACTTTCAAACTTCTTCTGCTAGACATTAAATTTCCAGCTTGAATTTTTGGAAATTGGAAAACTAGCAAAATAAATCCTGCAGATGCATTTGGATTGCGCGCGTATTTCTTTATCTCTAGCAAAAGTATTTGGACTACGTCTTTCAACCTACCTATGTGGCAAAAGCAGCAGCTATTTTTTGACCGTCTTTTAGTTGCTCATTTGACACTTTAAATTAGTCTCGAATTGTGTCATTACATACAATCATCGTACAGAAAATTCTGCATAATCCAAAGTCCAATAATAGAGTTCAGCAGGCTCAAGGTTCAAGAGATTAGACAGTTTGTAGTTTTGCTACTGTCTGAATTAGTCGTTGTATCTTAGAAGATGATAGCCAATTGCCATTAACACTAATGCGGGGCTAGCTTGTCTTAAAAAATGAGGGTTCCATTCTCGCCTCGACTACTTGCTGTTTTTTTATCACATAAATTTCTTACTACTGGATCAACAAACTTATGATTATTTTGAAAGAGCATCATAAACATTAAATGATTGTGTTTTGGTTAAGATACTTGGTTTAGTTTTTATGTGGTCTTTCGACTAAATTTAGATTCGCCACATGACTATCTAAAATTCAATTAAGAATTCAATTGAGATGGTATAAACGTAGACTTTATTTGGCTTCATTTTTTGAAAATATTTTTCAACTATCAAAATAATACTAAACTTGGTAGCACATTTTCTAATTTCACCTCCCAAAACATATAATTTTCTACTCAAACTACCTCTAATAAATCACTCGAAACACCCCAAACTTGTAAATAAATATATATATATACCAATCACCACAAATATATATACACACACATAAGCAATCAACCAACTATAAATATACATTAATAAATTATTTTAAAAAACAATTTCATCCCATATGACCAACAAATTGACATCTAGAATAGAATTTATGTCTTTGCAAAACATTTCCAAACAAATTATTTCATCCCCAAAACATTTTCCATCATCTCCAAGGCAAAAACGAACAATTGGTACATCCCCCAATTTCACTTCCAAAATGTATTCTCCCACTCAATGAAAACCCAATAATTTCCCTTCTTTTTTTTTTTTTTATATAATTTGCGACAGTCTAAGTATAAAGCATCAACTTTTGAGAGCTTTTATAATTAGTTGAATACACCTATCAAAAAAACAAATAGTTGAATATCATACGCATAGCAATGTGACAAATACGCAGATGACAACTACATTTGTTTGTAGACAAAGCCAACAAGAAAAAGTTGTTCGCAAGTGACAATTTGGGTTGTTGATGAGAATGGACTTCAAAACATCTTTAAAAGATCTGAACACTTATAATACATTAAGAAGTATTTGGTAAATTTTTTTGAAGATGAACATATAATAAGCATAAAAGATAATATATTAAAATTTTATAAACACGTGAAATAAAAACTAAAAAATTCAACTTTATTTTTTAACATTCTAACATTTGGTTGAGTTTTTATACTCTATTTGTAGACCCATTCCTGTTATTTGTACTCATGGTCTTTTAGGCCCAATTTACTTTGTGGGATCATAAATGATGACAGTCCACATCTCATTTCGTCATATGTATACATTTCATGATGGAAGCCCGATAGATAAACCCAAGCTCACTACTGTAGAGGATGACTACGGGATGTGGTGTCCATCCCATTTGGTGGAATGAAAAAATGGGCAATTCCAGCTTGGTGGGATGATAAGGCAAAATTCCATGTATGTCCTCATTTAATCTTTTCTAATTACATTTATGTCCCCGTTTTTTCATTTTTTGAACCTTCCAACACATTTGAAGCTATTAAACAGTTGTAGCAACACTGCTACCATGTTGCCATTAGCTGCCGCTGGAGATGGGAGGTTCTTCCACCAATCAATGTATCTTACCTTAAGGTGCAAAACCCCTCAACCAATTTTGTGATTCGTCATTTGGGATCTGGCCAATTGGTCATTAACACCTCATCACCACCGAAGCACCACCACCTCCAATCTCCACTACTGGCTGTTGATTCTTCCAATTTATGCCATCAAAATGCTTGCAACCATACAAGGAAGCTTTTCTCCCAATCAATTTTCAACTTTTGCCACTAGAAATAGCGAAACCATCACCACCATTGAAGCTCCAATGTGGTCTTTAAATTCTAGCATTTGTCATGGCTATTTAATGTTAAAAATTATATGGCTATGATCCTTGTGAGATGGAGAAGGTGTTTATGGTGTTATTTTCTTGCTCTATAGTCAAATGAGGGTTAAGTAGTTAGGTTAACTTTGACTGCATTTATGAAGATTAGATAAAATTCTAACCTCAATCTAATATATAGACTACTCTTCAAAATTTCAAACCAACCCCTAAATTTCTTGACAACATGCAATTAAGTCCTTTGAGATTATTTTTAAGTCCAAGGTAATTTGGTCATTTAAACAATTATCACAATATTATAATCTATCCAAAAAAAGCAATCACTATAATTATCCATCTCCCTTACTTTTTTCATCCCACTAAGTAAACATAATTTAAAAGTATAAATGATCATAATCCTATACTTTATCCCATATTTCATCAAACATTTCACATCCCATTTATCAAGATAAACGAGTCCTTAGGAGCTAACAGCTCTTGCCATCACTTGAGTTCCAATGCCCATAACCCATAGCTATTGGTTGGTCAATTCAAATTATATAAAATTATAGAATTATTATTACAAATGTTATAAACTCAATAACCTTATTATTTTTCAAACATTACAAAACTTTCATTATAAAATTAAATTCAAAAGTTTATAAACTTTGAAAGTATTTTTGTAAAAATTATAAGACTTGAAAACTTATAAAATAATTACAAATAAATTTGGCCAAACAACCAGTTAGATGTGTAAAAGTTTGTAACAGTTGCAACAATTTTAATACTGCTTCTATTTCAAAATTTTAAATGACAACTCTAATGGAGGGGGCTACCATCAATAACAATTGCAATTGAAGAAGTGAATTAAATCAAAAGATCCAACATGTAATTCATGATCACAACATGATTTGCAAATCAATCAACTAAGCTCTAAAACGGAGTGAGATTTTGTTCTCTATCAACTCTCTAATTTGCATGATGTGGTGTTGCAAACTGCAAAATGCCAAGCACCCGAATTTGCATTATGGCTAAAGTATTTGTATTTGCCCATGAACCTTAATGCAGACATTCCTTTGATTCATTTCTTTACAGATTAGTCTAAGGCCTTCAGGAAAAGAAAGAAATTAAAGAAACTCAAGTACCTTCATGATCCTAATTACTCATAGAAATCCCTAATTTTCCTTATGAATTATATCAAGCAAACCTCACATGCTTGCTAGAAATAAGATTGTACATAAAGAAAAGATAGGAGAAAAATGCATGTGCACTACTACAGATTAGAGTTGATCAATCAAGTAAATAATTACAACTAAGGAACTAAAAAAAGGGACTTAACTCATCATCTTTTACACTTGTATAATCATCCAAACTCAATAATAATCACATATTCTACAATTACACTAGTTCGTAACTTTAGTTAAACTAATACTACTTTACTTAAAACATCGCCACCAAACACAATTATCCAGATGCTAAGAACTAAGTAGTCAGGGCAAAAATGAAAAACCCATCAAGTAATGTAACAAAATAATAGAGCATTATATGTGATGAGGGTAAAAATTGTATATAACTAGATTGGGACGGAATCTGAGTGGATTGACCTGTCTGGTCTAGTAAATGAGTTCCACATATACCTGGACTGAGTCCTACAACCACGAGCAAACATCAGGCTAGCCGAGGCTCTCCGACGCTCAAGTTAGTATGAGGTCGAGTATATAACGAGCAGCAGAGTGAGGGATTTGTAGTATAGAATGGCATACCTTTGAGAGGCTAGAGTAGGGGTATTTATAGCCTTCTCTCTTTGGGGGTTTGTCTGAGATGCCCTTGACGTGTAGAGAGGGCCCTTATCTTTGCATGAGAGGCAATTAGTCATTCCCCCCTCTGTACTATGCCAGGTGGCTGTCTTTCCAGGTTCTAGGGACATTGTAGTACACTGTTGAAGTGCCTGTTGCGTCAGGCGATAATGGGACAGCATGCACCATTAATGCGGAGGCATGCTGCCTGTCAGTGCATTTAATGCGGCAGAGATGGTACTGTGCTATTCCGACCTCCCTAGTCGAGGGAAAGATCGACCTAATAGCGTACTGAGAATGAATTAGCAGTGCAGGTCGACATATAGACCCACGACCTTGAATGACTCCTGGACACGATGCCGAGCACCGAAGTCGACATCCCATTGGCCTCGAATGTAAGATAGGCTTGGCGCTGCATCTTTAGGCTAACACGGTTTAGGCCGAGCTCCTTGGACTATCCTGTATCATGAGTCCCCCCACTTCCTAAGGCTGAACAAGGGATCAACGAGAAGCATTGGGAAGTAGCTTGATAGGCAGTTGCAAGAACCAATGGGGGTTTTTACGAATTAACTAGGGTTTTTGAAAATTAACCAGGGCTTAGCGTATTTAATGAGCAGTTGCGTCGTGGTGCGCGTGGGGTGGCGCGGCGGTTATGGTATTATTACAACCACTTGGAATCCCGCGGTTACATGCCTATAAATACCCATTGTAAAAATTGACATTTTCACTTTTACTGCTTTAGCATCAGGTCGAGCGCTTAGTCAACTATTTTCGCTGCCAACACTTTCTACTCCTAGTTCTTCGATTCAGTAAGTGCCTTCTTTTCTTCTCCTCAGTGTCCTTTGGATTTATTAGCATGATGTTGGGTTTACCTGGTTTAGAGAATAGTCAGGGGGAAGATAGTGAGGCTACCCAGTCTAATAGGCTTGGGGGTTTATCTGGGGAGCCAAATGAGTCATCGAGTGACGATTCCAATTCTAGCAACTTGAGCTCCAGTAGCTCGAGTGGCGACCGCAGGGGAGATGAGGCTGGACCAAGTTAGGTTTCTCCCTCGCGGGGTGGATTATTCACCCCTGACCATTATAGCGAGATTGTGTCAACTATCACCCCTGTCGATTTAAGACACATTAAGAAGTTATACCATATTTCTGCTGAATATGAACTATTGATGCCTGGGGCTTCTGGTTGAATGCACCGTCCCCCAACCGACTGTATCACTATTTTTGAGGATGCCTTTAAATGTGGCCTTAGGTTTCCTTTAAGTGCTCATATGATCGACTTGCTTAGAGGCCTTCAGGTGTGCATAACCTAGTTGCTACCCAATTGTTTCTCGACCATCTATAGCTTCATTGTCCTAATGCACCTATTCGACCAGCCAGCCCACTTTGACAACTTTTCGAATCTTTTTCATCTTCCCATGTCGCACAAGTCGGGTAGCACCGATGAGTCGGGCTTCTACTATTTGTTCAAGTTGTTGGGGGTTTCAATATTCCTCGGGGTTGGTGGAATGGGCATGTCAAGATGCCAGGTAACCTTACCCGACCTGGCCCAACAACTTAGTTCGGGAACTGGTCGAATTTGGCCAAATGGATGCCTCAGTGTTTATCGAGGAGAGGAATTTGGTATTGGCTGGGTTATTGCCACCTTCATTAAATTTACCTGCAGATGATCGACTAGGTAGACTGTGCTTCTTTTAATTCGTTATTTTTCTATCTTTGAGCTCGGTTTTGACTTTTGCTATTTTTCTGTTTGGCAGATCACGAGGACATCATAAGCAGTTCGAGGGCCGAGGCTCTAGCAAGAGCGGAGAGTAACCAACAGCACCAATAGGCTACTGTAGCTCGTTGAGCGGCCACTGTGATTGAGACACCTCGTCAAGAGGCCAAGACGCCTACACCTTCACCAACGCGTTGCCTGTTCAACCCGTTGCAACTACTAGCAGCAGCCCTGCAGGTCGGGGTAAAAGAGCGATGCTGGAGCAGGCAGGACCTACCTCGAAGAGGGTCACTGCTGACAAGGGCCCCACCGACGGAGACGACCTATTCGGGGACTACAGGGATGATATTCTGTTCTATTTGCCGAAATTACCGTCGCCCAAGTTCGGGATTGAGCCGGACATGATTGTTCATAACTCTCTCTCAATGGAGATGGTGGGGTGGGCAGGGGTGGCCTTACTAAAAGTGCTTATGGCTGGTCAGTTCCTTGCCGACCAGAAAAAACTAATGGGGTTGAGCCAAAATGCTGCTCTTCGAGCGTTGGCTTATCACGCCAACATGGTAAGGTTTTCTCCAAGTTTACTATGTGACTTTATGCTGGTCGATTATCGGTACCCTCACTAACGTTGTTGTCTTTCAAGTCGGCCAGCTAGGGTATAACTTCTACAGGCGGTCGGAGTTGGCCCTGGCCGATCGGGAGCAGCTGGAAGCTGGCGGGGACGTGGTGACTCTGAAGGCTCAGCTCGAGTCTTCTCAAATAAGAGTTGATGAGCTCGCTAAGCAGGTCAAGAAGCTGAACAAGCAGCTCCAAGTGAGGGATGACCAGCTAGTTGCTTCTGTCCAGGAGAGGACGAAGATGGACGAGTTGCTGAAGAAGACGTGGTTGGATGGGCAAGTCGCCTTCAATTCTGTCGAACCGCGGGCCGAAATGCTGGTCTGGATGAGGCCCGGGATGAGTTTTACTGTATACTGTCGCTGATGTCTAGGGAGGTGGTGCAGCAGTTCATGTTAAGCCCGGCATTCCAGGATACGAGCGTTATGTTCGCTCTAGACGATGCCCGCACTTCCTTCGATAAGGCCCTTAAGCAGCTGCACTTTCTAGGCTACACCTTCCGACCAAAAGGTAGATATTGCCTCAGCCACCTGCTTCACGAGCAGTTACAGCCCTATCCAGAGGATGACGACCGGGTTGAGGGTGGGGCCATCGAAGCTACTATAGCAGCAGCTATCGCGGAGGCTTTACTTTTGACCTCCTTGACCTCGAACGCGAAGTCATCGGCAAACTCAAACTCTTGGGCAATCGCCTTCAACGTTTGCTTGACCTCAGCCCGTCTCCTCTGTTCATCGAGCCAAATGATGAGGGTAAAAACTGTATATAACTAGATTGAGACAAAATATGAGTGGATCGACTTGCCTGGTCGAGTAAATGAGCTCCACAGCTACCTGGGCTGAGTCCTGCAACCACGAGCAAATGTCAGGCTAACTGAGGTGCCCTCGGCTTAGGCTCTCCGACGCTCAAGTTAGTATGAGGTCGAGTATATAACAAGCAGCAGAATGAGGGTCTTGTAGTATAGAGTGGCATTATCCAAGATCAGGATTTTGGGCAAACCAAATCGATATATTATGTTATTCCAGATAAAGCTCTTAATAGCCGTATCGGTGATCCTCGGAACTACTTTGGCTTTTACCCATTTAATAAAGTACTTGACTACCACGATGATGAATTTACGTTGACCAAATATCTTAGGGAGAGATCTGACTATGTCAATCCCCCACTGGTCGAATGGCCAAGTTATCTAAACATCGACCATCGACGCAGCTAGTTGGTGCAGTATGTTCAAGTGGATCTGGCATAACGGGCATTTTGGCGAAGTCGATTGAGTCTTGCAATAAGGTGGGCCAAAAATAACTGTAACAGACAACTTTGTGTGCTAAAGATCAACCACCGAATGGTTGCTGTAGATGCCGACGTGAATCTCTTGTAGCACCTTGCTTGCATCCTCAGGTGCTAAGCACTTCTGCGGAGGTCCAGATATTGACCTTCTATAGAGTTGTCCATGGTCATCGAGTGCAAACTTGGCTGGCAACCATCTAAGCCTGCGGGATTCCTTTTCATCGTCGGGCAAAGATCCCCGAGTGAGGTAAAACTTGATTAGCTGTTGCCAGGATGGAGCTGTCTTTTCGACCGATTCGATGAGATTATTATCGACTTCTTGGATACAAAGTTTGTTGGCCACTAGGAATGTTATGGTTCTTTCCCTGATGCCGTTGGTCGAGCTGGCCAGCTTTGATAATGTGTCTGCTCGTTCATTCTCTGTTCGGGGGATTTGGTTCAAGCTGAAATTCTTGAATGATCGCTGCAATTGTCTGACTTCGGCCAAATATTGGGTCATCCTGGTCTCTTTGGCTTCGAAATTACCCTTGATCTGTTCCACGACCAGCCGGGAATCAATGATCGCTACAAGGTGCTCGATACTGTGATCCACAACTATGCGCATTCCTGCAATAAGAGCCTCATATTCCGCTTCATTGTTGGTGACCAGAAAGTTGAGCTTTATCGTGAAATCATATTCCTCAGCTAGTGGGGAACGAAGAGACACGCCGATGCCGCCGCTTGATGTGGTTGCCGACTCATCGACGTGCAGTGTCCATACTGTGGTATTTTCTAGCTTTTGACTTGGGGGGTCGAGTCTTTCGACGATGAAGTCGGCCAGAACTTGCGCTTTAATGGCGATCCATGGTTGGAATGTGACGTCGAACTCTCCTAGTTCAATGGCCCATTTGGTGAGTCAACCTGAGGTGTTGGGCTTCGACAACACCTACTTCAACGGTTGATTCATCAACACCACGATGGCGTGTGATTGAAAGTAAGGTCGAAGCTTTCGAGCAGAATTAACCAGGGCGAGAGCGAACTTTTTGATCTCAAGATAGTTATGTTCGGGACCGTGCAAGGCTTTGCTGCAATAATACACCAGGAGATGAATTCCATCTCTAGTCGATGTCAAAACTGAGCTGATCGAGTCAACAAATACAACTAGGTAAAGTTGCAGCACTTCTCCCAGGTCATGTTTGGCAAGCATGGGCGCCGAAGACAAATATTGCTTGAGCTCAACTAAGGCCTAATCGCATTGCTGAGTCCATTGAAACCCCGACTTCTTGGCGTTTCTAAGTATTTTGAAGAAAGGGAGGCTCTTGCCAGCCAGCCTCAAAATGAATCTGCCTAGGGCTATGATCCTACCAACCAGCCGTTGAATATCTCGAACAGTATGGGGAGGGGTGACATCAAATATTGCTTGGATCTTGTGCGGATTTGCCTCGATGCCTCTCTGGATGACCATATATCCAAGGAACTTGCCCCCACAAACTCCAAATGTGCACTTGTTGAGGTTGAGTTTCATGCCAAAGGCCCTTAAAATGGAACATGTATGGTCGAGGTCGATGAGGTGGTCTTCTTCGCAGTTTTCACTATTATGTCGTCGACGTAGACCTCCAACGACCTTCTGATTTCTCTTTTGAACATGAAGTTGACTAATCTTTGGTATGTTGCCCCCGCATTTTTGAGCCCAAAAGGCATGACCAAAAAATAGTATACGCCATTGAGGATGACAAAAAAGGTCTTGTCCTTGTCTTCAGGTGCCATAAATATTTGATAATAACCCTGGAAGGCATCCATCATGCTCAATAATTCACATCCAGCAGTAGAATCCACTAGTAAATCTATACGAGGCAAGGGGTAAGGATCCTTAGGGCAAGCTTTATTCAAATCAGTGAAATCATTACACATTCGCCATTTTCCCTCATTCTTGGGGACTAGCACAACATTACAAAGCCAAGAGGGGTATTGAATTTCTACAATATATCCTGTCTCTAAGAGCTTGTTGACGTCTTCCTCGATGATTTGGGTTCTCTCAGCATTAAAGGTTCTGGTCTTTTGTCTCATTGGTTTATGGGCGGGGTCGACCTTGAGTCGATGGACAATGATATTTGGGTCGATCCCTTGGAGGTCGGATGCTTTCCAAGCGAATACATCAATGTTTCGTTGGAGGAACTCGATCGTGAGGCATTCCAGGCGATCACCCATATCGTTCCCAACCCGGGTGGTCTTGTCAGGTTTCCTGGCTCCAGCTTGATTGTTTTGAACTCCCCAACTGGCTCAGCCCTGGTGTCTTCAAACTTCATCTTCTTAGATGCAGGCCCCCCTCGGGTTCCACTACAGGGGCATCCCCCGAGAGCTTCAACTGAGGTCATCTCTTTTGTTCATTAGCCTCGACGAAAATGGTATAGCAACGCCATGCATCCTACGGATTGCACAAAAGCTCTCCTACGCCTACTGAGGTTGGGAACTTAATCTTCATATGGTACATGGAAATGATGGCTCTGAAGTCATTTAGGGCTGGTCGACCAATGATGACATTGTAGGTGAATGGAGCATCGACCACCAGGTAGTTGATCATCAAAGTTTTGCTCCGGGTGCCCTACTGGAATGTTGTGGAAAGATTGATGGATCCTTCAGGAATGATCTTGGACCCTTCGAGTTCGATGAGTGGCGTTTTAACCGGATCGAACTTTAGTTCCCCAAGCTTCATTCGATTCAAAGTAGATAAGAATATTATGTTCACGGAGCTGCCATTGTCGACCAATATCTTCCTGACCTCAAAGTTGGCTATTTGCAGGGCTACCACCATGGGGCAATCTATTTTTCTATCGACTCCTCTATTTTCCATGTGGTCAAGGTTAGAGTCGGCGAAAGAGATTGGTTTTGCGCTAGTTGAGAGTTGGAAAAATATCTCGACCTTATCTGATTTGGTCGATCGAAGATTCCTCTGAGTCTGCTTCCTCGGGGACCTGGAGTCTCTCCCAGTAGGACCTCCTGCGATCATGTCAATAACTCCTCGAATGGGTGGGGGGTGGTTTTGGGCTGGTCTTTTCCCTTTGTCTTCTCTCATTGGGCTAGCCGACCTTTCTCTACAAGGAGTCCGGTTGGCTTTGCCCTCTTTACGCTTGGCCTGTTCTTCGATATAGTTTTTCAAGTGGCCCTGCCTGATCAGCCTTTTAATCTCATCCTGCAGGTTAAAGCAGTCTTCAGTGTCATGACCTTTCTGTCGATGGAAATGGCAGTACTTTTTTAATTTTTTCATGGCTTCAGTCTCTGTGAGCTTTTTGGTTTTTTGAGCAGATTGTCATGCTGAATGGCAAACAATACCTCATTCCTTAGGAGGTTAAGCGGAGTGTACTCGTGGAAGTATTTTATGGGAGATCGATGTCCTTCCCTGACTTGATGGTCATCTTTCTCTTTGTTTTTCCTCTTGTCGACCTCCAGGCTACTGTATTTTAGCTTGTTCATTTCTTCCTGGGTCATGTACCTTTCTGCAAGGTCGAAAAGCTCTTCCATCAACCTAGGCTACTTGTGAACTAATGCATTAGCACATTCCTTGTGCTTCAGGCCTATGAATAACACGTCGATCAAGAATTCAATTCTTGGGCTGTCGATTTTTACCACTTCCGTATTGAAACGAGTAAAAAAATCCCGAAGGGATTATCCATCATTCTATTTTACTGTGTGCAAATGCTTGGGGGGAAGCATAGGTTTTCTTTTGCTTGCAAACTGGTGCAAAAATTTGTCGCACAGCTGGTCATATGAGAATATCGATGTCGGTTCCTGTTTCACAAACTAGTCGAGTGCTATCCCCTGAAAAGTAGTCACCAGCATCTTAGCATGGATATACTCACTATGTCTATGCAGTTGCATCATATGCTCGAACTGCAATAAGTGCTCGTTCAGATCGATTGGGATTTTGGCATCGACAGTAATGCGCTCGTCGATGATTTCTTGAACAAACAGGGAGCCTCTCTCCCTACGAAACCTCTGTGGTCCCTCCTGATGGGGTATCCCTTCCATGTTTCTCCTGGAAATCTCCTTCAGTCGTCGGTTCAACTGCTGTACCTGGTGGGATACCTCATCCCATTCCTTCTCATCTGCCTGGGATGCATTCCTGTTCGTGCGAGGTCTCGAGCGCTTGACCATATCGCGTTGTGGGGCTCAAAGGGGTCGGATGCCGTGATCGATAGAATCCGCCACTTCCTCCCGGGGTACAAGATGATCCATTTCTTTGGGAAAATGGCCTGGACTCGCTTCTTGTCTCGATAGGGGCCTTTATGATTCTGGCCAGTCGGAATTCTCTTCAAGTTGCCTTCTCTCTAGGGCTAAGGGCTGTGGTGTTGCGCTGGCCGCCGACTCTGGTTGAATGGCATGTCAATTCAAGGCAGTCGAGAGCTGGGCTGAAATCTGCTCACTAATGAGCTGCATCAACTGGGGCATGGTCAGCGTGACCACCGGCTTCAGTTGGGTGCTTAACCCTGGGTTGTTCAGTTCTTGCTGTGGTCTGTATGAGGGGGAGCTGGATCTTCTATTTTCTTCCCTTCCCAAGGGGGCTCGCCCGGTGTTCACCATTTTTCGATAGAGGACTAAGAGATTCCCACAGACGACGCCAAATGATGAGGGAAAAAACTGTATATAACTGGATTGGGACGGAATCTGAATGGATCAACCTACCTGGTCTAGTAAATGAGCTCCACAGATACTTGGGTTGAGTCCTGCAACCACAAGAAAATGTCAGGCTAGCTGAGGCTCTCCAACGCTCAAGTTAGTATGAGGTCGAGTATATAACAAGCAATAGAGTGAGGGCTTTGTAGTATAAAGTGACATACCTTTGAGAGGCTGGAGTGGGGGCATTTATAGCCTTCTCTCTTTGGAGATTTGTTTGAGATGCCCTTGACGTGTAGAGAGGGCCCTTGTCTTTGCATGAGTGGCAACTAGTTATTCCCCCACTTTGTACTATTTCAGGTGGCTGTCTTTCCAGGTTCTAGGGACATTATAGTACACTGTTGAAGCGCTTGCTGCGTCAGGCGGTAATGGGGCGGCATGCACTATTAATGCGGAGGCATGCTGCCTGTCAGTGCATTTAATGCGGTAGAGATGGTACTGTGCTATTCCGACCTCCCTGGTCGAGGGAAAGATCGAACTGACAGCGTACTGAGAAAGGATTAGCAGTGCAGGTCAACATAAAGACCCACGGCATTGAATGAGTCCTGGACACAATGCCGAGCACCAAAGTCGACATCCCATGGGCCTCGGATGTAAGATGGGCTTGGCGCTACATCTTTGGGCCAACACAGTTTGGGCCGAGCTACTTGGACTATCTCGTATCAATATGATTTCCTCTTTTCTTGATTCCTTGGCCTTTTATTAGGCTACAGAAAATTACACTAAAATTAACTTAAAACTAAAAAAGCCAGAATTGGCTAAAAGGCATGGCATGAAAAAGCACACCTATATCTTTATCTTATATTAGAAAAATCTAACTTGAAAGAGCTAAAGCTTGGGTGTTTTTCCATGTTAAATCAATCTTCACCATTCTCATCCAACAATTTGATGCATAGTAAGAATGACCAATTGATCTAACAAGTAAGACTGTAAATGTAATATAAAGGAAAATAGTTTAGATAAGGCACAAGAACAAGTTGGGCACCTGATAAGGCCATTCTCATTGCGCAAGCTACAACTCCTGAAGCCAGCTTTCTCTCTGTAGCACTTATGGCTTCCGCTGCACTCAATGCAGAGGATAAATCTATATCCACCACACATCTCACATGTGCCAAGCTCTGTTGTGGGCAACCCTTCCATGTACTTCTTGAATTCACTGTTTTCATGGAGGCGCCGCATTTCCTCGGCCCCGACAATGTATCTGCCGCCAATGAAGACCTTGGGAAAAGTTAATTTAGACTTCTCGGACAAGCCCAGGATCCTTTGAAGCTAGTCCATGGACAAATCCCACTCGTCGATTGGAACATAGAATCTACCCATGATTGATCAGACATCATTGCAATCCTCGAATATGGGCCGAACAACCAGCAGGCTTGTGAAGTATACCACCATGCTTTTCTCCACATAAGGATATGAATACTGGATCAAGGATCTTCTAGTGGCGCCACAGCCTCATTTTCCCAAAATGGGAGCTAGGAAAGAGTGCGGATGACGGAGTTAACACTGCGGGTGCAGTGGTAAATAGAGGGCTTTTCGGGGGATTCGAGGGTATCTCTACTGCTACCGCTTTTGTTGTCGGAGGCTGTGGATATCCTTGAAAAAGGAACAAAAGAATTTAGTAAACAGCATGTTGTGGATCCAAACCTTTGATTTGCTTCGTTTAAGCCACATAGGTTTCCTTCTAAGACACAATCAAGTTGTAGAACCCAAAAATTATATAATTCACCGGATACCAGGAAATTTTTTAGGAAAATTATATAATTCACCAAATAAATTTATTTATTACCTATTTCTTTCTCCAAATTTTGGTCAATTTAGATTTGTTGGGAATGAGAAATGTAGGAAGAAGCTGGAAAAGTGGTGAGGGTTTAGGTTTGGCAGATGGTGTAGCTAGATAGTCAGCAGCCTTGTTTATTTAAGTGCTTTGATTTCACTCCTGGGGAAGTAGGTTAAAGGAAGAGCAAATTAGGAAATCGAAGAGATTTTGGTACGACGAAATAAGGGCTAGTAATGGTTAAGGCATGTTTTGTGTTCTTGGTAATCGGTGGCCTTATTGGTTACTAGATCAATTGGTTCAATCGATTTATCCACTGATTCAATCGGTGTGATATCATAATGATATTTAATATTATATAAATATATCAAAAATATCAAAAAATAAAAAATAAATATATATATAAGGGGAAAAAATAATAATGTTTATTAAACTTTCTACAAACTCTACTCCACAATAATATCCATACATCAATTTAACATGTCAAATCATGGAGTAATCTTTCAAAAAAATATCCTTATAGAATATATTACAACTTACAAGAATAGCAAATACCAACTCAAATAACATAGAAGTTTCAAAATATAAATTAAAATCAATATTATAATAGGCAATAAAATCACAATACACAAATTTTCAACTATCTTGAAGCTTAGTTCTTGAATTTAGGTTTGAAACTTGATGTTTGAGGAGAATTTGAATGAGAAAATGGAAGGGAAAAAAATAAGAAGTTTGAACTCTAAAGAAAGAAAATAGAGAAATTTGGCCTCTTTAATTTTTAATTTTTTATTTAAAAAAATAATTAACTGATTTAAAAGAAAAACCAATTAACAGATTCAACTAGTTTTTTACCGGTTTGAACTGGTTTTTTTGCCAACTGGTTTTAATTATTGATCGGGATTGGAATCTTGCCGGTTCGAGGTTGAACCGATCGAATTGGTCGGTCCGATCCGGATCGATTTCTCAATCACTGCTCATGGCTAGGCTTTGGGTGATTTATATATATATATATATGGGGATACTCGATGTTTAAGAAATTAGATCGAATCAATAAATTTATTAATTATTGATTCAATTGATTTAATTATTGATTTAATTAGTGTGATGTTATAATTATATTTAATATTATATAAATATATTAAAAGATATAAAAAATTGAAAAAGTATATATATTGGGAAAAAATAAAAATTACTTAATATTTATAAATTTTTCTTCAAACTCTACTCCACAATAATTTCTTTATCTTAATTTAAAATGTCAAATTAATTTCTTTTGTTTTTGCTTAAAAAAACTTACTAACTGATTTAAAAGGAAAATCGATTTACTAGTTCAACTAGTCATATACCGATTTGTAACAGTTCAAACTAGTTTCTTCACGAATTGATTTTAATTACCAAATCGAATCGGGACCTTAGCCAATTCACGATTGAACCGATTTGGTTTCTTGAACATTGAGGATACTCAGTATAATTATATAATTGAAGAATATTTGTGCTTTTACATCTTCTAAACTTTGTAAAGCTTAGTGATATGACTAATTAAGTCTAAAATGCTAGAGATTTTGAATTAATTAAGTTTATTGAGAAGGTAACAATACCCTAATAAGCCTAAGTCAATTAAAAAATAAAACTATAAATATTAAGCCCCACAGAGAAAAAGGGCATAAAAAATCATTCACAAGAAATCGTGAGTACTTGAGAATGAAAAACTCTCTACAAGCATTCCAAAGAAAATGAACTTGATATCTTATTGTTTATAGGAAAGAACCTCAGCTCCACTTCCATGCATCACTATTTTGGCTCTGTATATGGGAACTCTGAACAATAAAAAGGAGCATTAAGAATGCAGATGAGATTGAGAGTTCGCTATTCTAACAATTAGGTAGTCCTAAGGTCGAAAAATGTGGAGAGCCAACAACCTAAAGCCTAATCACATCCGATGTCGGAGCCAATCCTAGACACGCGACCAACACTAGAGGAAATGCCGCAAAGCAAGCATCACCTTCTAGAGATCCCACTCTAAAATTGACTTAGGAGTTGAAGACCCTATTGGAGAATGCTATTGCTCAAGCTGCAGCCAAAGCGATTACCCAATACACGAAGAAATGCCACCCAAATGAATGCTAACAATCTTCTCATCAGAGTTCGAGGGCTTCATCCTTCTCAAAGAAAATTAACTAGAAAATCAATCTTGACGAGGTGTCATTCCCCCTCCTCCACCTCTAAGGTAGATGTTCATGCCTCCCTCCAAGGAGATTCTTTCCAGTAGTTGCCCACCATGCCAAAGTCCAAACTCATTCATTGGCGTCACAACTTTTAGGAGAAGCTGGGAACCCATACTTACCTTTTGTCGTTGCTCTCCTTTGTTGCAACTCATTCTCTCCTGCCATCTTGATAGAGATACTTTCCCTAGGGATAAAGATAGCTAATATGCCGAAGTTGATGGCGCGACGAACCTGCGAAGAGTACTAAGATAACTTCCTGGTAAGGATGGAACTCTACAACTTGAGTGAGGCAGCTTACTACAAGTTGTTATGCACCAAACTGACCAAGCATGCCTTGAAGTAGTTCAATTAGATGCCAACTGGATCTATCACAGGCTGGGACTTGTCGAGGTAATGCTTTCTCGAAAACTTCTCCATCAACCAAACGAACCCAAAGATGGCAGCATATCTGCTCACCATTAAGTATAAGGATGGAGAGTCCATAAGGATCTATCTCAACTTCATTTTCAAGTAGTACATGAGATCTCTGTATTAATTAGGAACTCCTGCCAACATTATCCAAAAGAACCTAAATCACTTGAAGTTCAAGGAATCAATTGTTAGAAAACATCCTACTACTCTAGAAGAGCTCCTGATACAGGCAGAGAAGCACATTAGAATTAAAGAAGTCATGACCTTCAAGATGTCGACAGGCGCAAAATGCTTAAGCAAAGAAAGAACAATAACAAGAAGTAAATGGATCACAACGTAATCTGCTTCAGACTTTTGACACCTACAAGCTATTTACTGATCCCAAAGTAGAGACCCGAACGATCACCTACAGCATGGCATCATCCAACACCCTCCTCAAAGGACAACGAAAGACCTAAAGAAGCAAAAATCTGATAAGTGGAGTTATTTCCACCACAATAGTGGACACAACATCGAGGAGTGTAAATTTTTGAAAGATGAGATTGAGTAGTTGATGCAAAGAGAACACTTAAAAGAATACATGGCGTAAAGGCCAAGCAGATTAAAGAAAGGTTCAGCAATAGGAGAAAGTAAAGACCAATGATGCTGATTAAATGAACACCTGGAGCCTAAAAGCTGGCAGCATCTACGCGACCCAGATAATCTCTTCATGGGTTGATTTATCTCAGTGATCTCAAGAAGGCCAGTTGTTAGAGACTTTATTAAAGCTAGAAAGGTGCTTGTGGGGGCAGTAAGACAAACGCGAGCCCATGCAGTTGATCCTATCTTAGTTTTCGAAGTCACTCCCCCAATACCTAACATTATTTTTAGAGAGAAAGATCTCAAACCCAAACAAGGATAACGCAACAATGTACTAAGGATCTCCGCATTCCTTCCTAATTTCTAGGTGAAGAAGATATTGGTAGATAGCTATAGCTCTGTTGCTATTCTATTCCATAATGTATTCCTCCAATGAGAAATGAATAATGCCCAGCTATAGAAAATCAACACCTTTTTGTAGGGTTCATTGGTGCCACTGTTGAAGTGCTGGGAGAAGTGTCGTTGCACTTTTCTCTGGGTATGCACCCCCAATCAGGTGATCTAGATGGTGAAGTTCCTAGTAGTCAAGACCCTATCTGCCTACAATGTGATCCTGGGGAGACCTACTTTGAACATGTTCAAGTAATGGTCTCAAAAAATTATATGAAGTTAAAGTTCTCCAACCATGCAGAAATGGCTAAGCAGTTGGTGGCCAGTCTGCAACTAGAGAGTGTTATGCCAACATCTTAAAAGAAGATTAAGAGTTTTGCCCCCAAAATTGACTTAAAGCGTGCACTGAGATCTAGATGTCATGATGATTTTCACCTAAGAGAATCCCCTCAGATTAACTGGACAGACCCTATTAGGTAACCCCATATGTTTTTAAGTACTTTTTAGTAAATTTCTTTAAATAAGCTAGAGTTAGTTTTCCCATTGTTTTGAAGTAGAATTTCCTTTGATTTCAAGGTATGCATTTGAGACTTGATTATTCCTACCTCTATGGGGATAACATTATCTTATTATTCATAAATTATTTGAATGAATTTCATTCTATCTAACATTATTATCTCTTATTGTTGCATGAATATTTGAGGTGCCTGATCACTTACTTAGTGCACGCTAGAATTTTTTAGCCACTTTGCACCTCGCTCTCTGGAGCACACTTAAATCTTTTAAGCAGTTGCATACCTTGCTCTTCGAAGTAAACTTGAATCCTTGAGGTGCTTGCACCCCACTCTCCAGAGCACACTTAAATCTTTGAGGCGCTTATGTATCCTATTCTCTAGAGCACACTTGAATTTTGAAGGCGGTTGTGCACCCTTTCTTTGGAGCACAATTGAATCTTTAATGTGCTTGTACACCCTACTTTCCAGAGTACACTTAAATTTTTTAGGTGTGCTTGCGCAGCCCCTCTCTGGAGCGCATTTGAATTTTTTAACCGCTTGCGCACCTTGCTCTCCAAAGCACACTTGAATCTTTAAGGTACTTGTGTACCCCTATCTTGGAGAAAACTTAAATCTTTATAGTGTTTGCTCACCTTGCTTTTCGGAGCACACTTGAATCTTTGAGGTATTTATGCATCCTACTCTCTAAAGCACACTTGGATCTTTGATGTGCTTGTGCATCTCACTCTCCAAAGCAAACTTAAATCTTTGAGGCTATTGCATACCTTGTTTTTGAAGTGAACTTGAATTTATTGAGGGGCTTGCGCACTGCTCTCTGGGAGCAAACTTGAATCACTTAAGGTGCTTGAGTACCAGTCTTCAAAACATTCCTAGCTCTTTAATATAAATCTACTATTCAGCTTCCTCATAAATACGTGGTCATCACGCATAAGCTAGATTCAAAATCCTTTCTAGAGGCATGTAGCTATGGCCTAATGAAGATGACTAAATCATACCAATATTTTAATTAATTTAGCATAAACTTACTATTTAACTTCTCCGAGAGTACATAGTTACCGTACATAAGCCCACTAAATGCCTTTCTCCGAGGCAAGTGGTCGAATCATTATAATGCTTAACAAATTATTGCAACCCTTAAGATTAATTTCGCATAATTCTACTATGAGGCCTCCTAAGAAGCACGTAGCTCATCAAATTTGATCATTTAACCCCTCCAGGGGCACGTTGTTGTCGAACTATCTCTTGTTGCAAAAGATTCAACATTTAATGATAAGACTTCTTGAATGAGGCTCCACTCTAACACCACCGCAATAGTTAGTATTGGAAAGAAGAAGACCTCATGAATAAGGCCCGTAATTATATTTAATTGCAAATTCAAATAGTGTCGTTGGGACCCCTTAAATGGGACTTGTCGCAAAACACTATGATAACACTTGATTATTATAAGACTCAATTGCATTCAAAACTAATGATTAAGTACTGCAATAAGATCCTCATTGCTAAGGTATCTAATGAACCTTAGTTTAATTGATTAATTGTCACGAAAAGACCTCCTCAGTGAAACTCATATCTGAATAATGTCGGACATGAGTTCTTTATTGATGTGGGGGATCTCATGTACTACTTAGACAAAATGCTTGAGATAGTTCCTCAATTACTCTTTATACTTTTGCTTAATGGTAAATAAGTATGCCACCGTCTTTCGGTACCTACTGTTGATGGAGAAATTCTGGAGGAGCACTATGCCAACAACTCCTAATCAGTGATAAATCTAGCCGGCGTCTGGTTGAACCATGTCAAGGTAGGTTTGGTGAGCATAGTGCGAATAGCTTGTAGTATGCAGCTTCACTCAAGTCATGGAGTTCTATTCTCGCCAGGAAGTTGTATAGGTGCTCCTGCAGGTCCATCATGCCTTCAAACTTTGATAGGTTGGCCTTTTTTGTCCTAAAGAAAAGTAACTTTGCTAAAATTACTGGACAAAAATGACTGCATGTTGAGAGAGCGGTAGCTAGGGAAATGTATTGGCTCTCCACTCCTCTTAAGGGTTGTGGGGCCAGTGAGTGAGTTTGGACTTCGACTATAGTAGGCAGTCATTGGGATGAGTCTACTTGGAGGGAATAATGTATGTCCACCTGTGGAGATAGAAGAGGGGGGGTAGTATCATGTTCAAAGTAGCTCTTTGTTAAGTTCCCTCTATGGAGGACGAAGCCCCTCTGCTCTGGTAGGAGGATTGCTACAGCTCCTGGGGACGATGCTCCTCAATACATAGGCGATTGCTTTGGCTACAACTTGTGTTGTAGCTTTCTCCTATAGGGCATTCAATGCCTCATGGGTCATAAGCAAAATAGGATCTTTGGAAGGTGGTGCTTGCTACATCGGTATCTCCTCTTGTGCAGGTTATGCTTCCGAAACTGGATCTGACTCTAAGAGCAATGATGTTTCAAGTTAGTGACTCTTCATGTTCTTTGACATTGAGGCCACTTGATTGGTAGAGTCACAAGCTCTAGATCTCGTCTGCATTATCAGTATCCCTCCATCATAATTTAGAGTTCCCACAAACAGTGCCAAAATGATATTGCATAGAAGTGGAGTGAGGTCCTTTTCGTTAAACAATAGTGTATCGGTTTGTTTTATCTAGAATACGTGCAGAAAGATTCTTTACTTTTTAATGTTTTCAAACTTTCACAGTTCTTTTGTGAGTGATTTTTTATGCCACAATTCTTCTTGGGGCTTGGTGTTTATAGTTCTTTTTTTTTTCCTGATGAGTTTAAGTCTGTTAGGATTTCTTTCCCATTCTTTATGGGCTAAATTATTTTTTGGTTCTTTGACCTTTTTTTATCTATTTACTTATTTTGGTTCATTATGCTTTTTTTAGCTCTTTTAGTAATTTGTCCTTATAATTTCAATTATCCATATCAATTATACGCATTTTCTATAGAATCTTATGTTATGGACTAATTATAACTAATTATAATTGTCGTCATAAAATGGAGAATTTTCATAACAAATTGTAATTTGAGCTTGGAATGGAACTTTTGGAACACGCCCTCAACATAAAACTTTTCTAATTTTTTTGGGGTAAACGGCACTTCACCTCCCCTAAATTTAATCATTTTGGCTCATTACCCTCCAAAGATAACTTAAAGCCACTTCACCCCTCTCAATTTAGAGTCATCAGAACACTTTCCCTTCAAAAACAATTTCTGGCAGATCATGTGGTTGGAGAAAAGGCTTCTTATTATTTTCATTTTCCCCCACATTCCTTAGTATATTCATGTGACACTTTATGTAATGTGTTGTATATATATTCCCTTAAGAGGGCTATTAATTTGTAAAATGCATTTCTTACTAAACTAATTAATTATGTGTGTAATTGAAAGACTGAGTTGGCTGTTGGCCTAAAAAAGAAAAAAATGTGCAGCAGTGAGCACTTTGTACTCTTTCCTTCCTAATCAGCATGTCCATGATTTAGAGGAATAACAAACTTACTAAAATGAAGAATGGGCTTTGCTATTTTCTGAAAATATCTTTTATAAAGTAAGAAAAGTTTGTTTTAGAGTAATAATAAGGTTAGTAATTTTGTCTCTTTAATGAGGTTGGCTGAGCAATCTTACCAGACAACAAAGTGAATTAATCATTTGAAGACATTATCTACAACACAACCACTATTCCCGCACATGAATGGGAAACTGAAAAATGCTTTTAAGTAAAATGCGTGTACTAAAACTCATTCAATTGTATTTCAATCAACAATTATTTCTTTAAATAATATGAGAAGGCAAATGAGCTAATTGAAAGTAATAAAAGAATAAGAATCTCAGTATTCTATTGTTCTTGGTATATAAATTTCTTTATTTTTGAGTTGAAAAACGTAGAAATAACAAGAGTATTTTTTTTTCCTAGCAAAAAAAGGTGAGGAAAATTGACTCCTTCCCTTTTTTGGTTAAACCGTAACTTACTTTTGTACTACTATCTAACAGTCCTTATTTTTTCATTTTCAAACCCTATTTTTATTTTCTCCTCATAATGAAAATAGAAAACAATAAACTTCTATATCATTTTATCATACATTTTCATTCTCAAAACATTACCTTTTACATTCTCTCTCTATTTTCATACCATTTTCAACCCCTATTATTACTTATATCTACTTTTTACATTATCAATACTTTTCAAACAACATTCACCACAAAAATATTATAAATTCAAAATCAAAATCAAAATCAAATTATAATATTATTTTTTCAAACAATTACACATCACATCATCAATTTAAATTCAAAAACTTTCTTCCTTTTAATACAAAGAAATCCAACATCCAAATATATCTTATTTTCACAACTATATAAATCTATCATTTTAAACAATACATTCAAACACAACTCATTTTTAAAAATACATTTTCTAACTAATTTTTAGCTATATATTTTTACTAGAAGAAAAAAAAATGACTCCAAAATATGAAACCAAAGGGCGTAAATGATCAAAATTGTTTCGAGAAAAAAATGTGCCTTTCAATATAGCCCTATAGTCAAAATAGGTTTGAGAAATTCATTAGGATCTCTCCTCGAAAAACTTTTGGCGTCACCCTTAGCGTAAGTCTCCGGAAATAATTTGATGCAACATCGTTACTGTGTGAGCTAAGAGAACAAAACGATGGATCCGAAAGCACCGACCAAGGAGGATGACAGAAGATTAAAACTGAATGTAAAGTTTAGCGGCCGATCCATACCGGTTGAAATCGCCGCAAACTCCACCATCAAGGACCTTAAATCCCTCCTTCAAACCGTCACCAATGTTCTCCCTCGAGGCCAAAAGCTCATCTCCAGAGGTCTTTTTCTAACATTTTCTTTTTCGTGGCTTTCTACTTTGTTTAGGATTTGTGGGTTTAAGTTTTCTCTTCAAATTGCACGATTTCAGGGAAAGTTCTCTTGGACGACTTGCCCTTGGCGTCCTTGGAGATTAGCGATGGGTCCAAGATTATGCTGATGGCTTCCCAGGGTCTTCACCAAGGGGTATGTATCTGTTAAATAGAGTATTTGGTATGAAATTGAGGCCTCAATGTCTTCGGTTTCTTTAAGAACTGAATGAAATTCTTGTGAAGAATCGATGAATTTTGTTTCTTTCTCGAACAATTATACATACAGGAAAGGATATGGACTGTTAAGTTTAGTTGTTCTATCCAAAAATTGTTGGAAGTTAAATTAGAGTTGGTTTGAGCTTCTCGTGACTTTGTCAATTTTGAGAGTGCTACTTTGCATGTCTTTGAACAGGATGGTCCAATAAGAAAGGAGGCAGTGGTGTTGCCTGGTGTGAGGGGGGCGACTGGTATCACAAAAGGAAATAAAGAAAAAACCAAGGACTCTGTCACAAAGAGCCATCTTGAACGTTGGAAAGTCACTGGGGTCATAGCATTGTCTGATTATGGTCTCACGGTACATAAAAGTTACCTTGAGCATGGAACTAAATGAATGTTGACTTTTTGTTGTTTTTGGTATTCTCTACAAGTTCGGCGACATTTGATGCATTCAAGTAACTCTTAATAAGTTATTTGTTCCCTTCTTTCTCTCTGAAACACAATTACTAGCTGCATCTAGTAGAATTGAAGCCACTCATTGCACGTAATGATGATTTTGAAAGACATGAACGTTTTCAAAGACAAATTCTTACCTTTTCTCCATTCTAGAGCTGAGTAGAAGAATAAAAAGACGCTACAATTTTAACTTATATGCAAAATAATTAAATAGTTCCCTTCAGATAAAAATGAAAAATGGAGTGAGCTAACAATAAAGCTAAAGCCATAAATTATATGGATCTTTTTGGGAGCACCTATGTTACTGTTTGGACAGAAGTAGATAATATCTCTGCAAATTAAATTATAGTGACACATTGTTGAGGACTTGTCAGCCTGTGCATCCAGTATCGTTAGACTGTGATAGTCAGTCCATGTTGTCTAGAGCTAACAGTCATGGTTGTGGTGTGAATATCTATACACATTGTTAAATGGCGTACTAATGTAATTATGATTACTGATGGAATTATTGCAGTGAATCTTGTGAGACTAGGTGAAAATTTTGTTTGATCTATTAACCAAAGGCTTTGGAGGGCCTTTAATTGGTGTTTAACTCCGAAACACTCATGTTACTAGGATGGACTACTGTGCCTACTGTTAGTTGGAATGATGAAAAGAGCATAATGAATGAGTAGAAGGAGTATGTGGTAGACTTGTATGACTAATCAATATAGAGTACTAGTTTATGTCTTGTATACCATGCCTTTACGGTTAGCTTTCAAACAGTTTCACTGAGAGATTCTAGTCTTGAGACATGTATTTATGGATATGTCTATTTTCAGAAACTCAACTTATTTTGGAATTGATGGAGAAGTTGGAAACCTTCCAAAAAAAATGATGAAAGGCGAAGCTAGAAAATTTGGTCAGTAGGGTCCGGTGAGTAGTTCAGATTAAAATATACTATGTATATAATATATATTAAGCTATAAAGATTGCAATCAATGATACAATAACATTATTTGACAAACAAGATAAATATACTGAACACATCTAATCAATTTTACTAGCATTATTAGTTTTGTCATTTAGTAATTCTCCTTGTCCTTTGCCAGGCCATAGATTCCATCTGTTCTTTAACTGGCTAAAAGATTAAAATCCTTAATTTAGACAGGAAGCTTAATACGGAATACTGTAATAACTATATTTCCAACATTAATGGTGTAATGAGCCCTCATAGAAACACTTTTAAGGTGAAAGAACATAGACAGTCAGACTTTGTGCTCCATTGTCCATTCAATTCATCAATATATTTGCATTGCATTTTGTTATTGAAAATATATTGTTTTTAAACCATTAACTATGGTTTTTTGAAAAATAGTGGGTAAAATCAATACGATTGCTATCATAAGATATATTTTGCGTACACACTTGTGAATTTTGCAAACCAAGGGGTTTCAATTGACCCCTTAATGCTAATCTGGCTTTGCCGTTGGATGAAAGAGAGTAGTTAATGAGTTTTAAATGCAAGTGTATGTGAAGCAACCAATGAGTTTTGGTGCTATATTGTAACACTGAAGTGTTTAGATGCTAGTATATTTAGAAGTGCACTTTATTAATTTTGTCTAATTGTGCTACTAGACCTACTCTAGTGTAAGCATAAGGATGGCACGAAGCACCATCTAAGCTAGAGACACGCATTTTTCTTCCACATGTGTTACATGTGGCTTTTAGGGCTCTAATGATGGATTATAAGTCGTACATACGCTTTGCACATTGCACCTTGGCATGCATCATCGATCTAGATTGTCAATTTTATTTAATCATTACAATAGATCTCGAATAATCATGGTTTAATTAGGTGGCTGAAAATTTATCTGATTATTGAGTTGGTTTATATTTAAACATAATAGTAAAACTAGGACCGTCCGATCTTCTGACTTAACAATCAAATGGCTGAGGCAATTTCAATGGTTCATATTTCAATTTTAAAATTGTCTTGTATGACACAGCACTCCAGAAAATTGTGTTCATTTTCAAAAGTGACATATTTTTAAAAACTTGCAGGAATTCCCCAGAAAAATTAAACCATTCTCATCTATATTCTCTTCTTCCTTTCTCTGACTTCACATTAAAATTAACTGCTGCAGACATTATATTTTGTGCATCTTCATTTGTGTCATGTGATGATGGGAAATTCCTCACTTATGACCTATATTTGCGTACTAGGATCAGAAGTGGTGGGTTTGAATTATGCTATAAAGGAAGCAATATCACAGTTCTTTTAAAGTCATATATTCCATTTTTCGTAATAGCATTTCTCTACAGAGTAAACTCTTTTTCATTTTTAGATAATATATCCATAAACGCATTCTAATGATCTTTGAACTTTCCATTTTTTCAGAATCATATTAATCTCATAGTATACGCTTCAACCCCTTCAGATTTCCTTATGCAAATTGGCTGTAGGGACACTGTTTCTCATAATATATGAAGCATATATTGGTTCTGTTTAATTGGCTGCTAGTTGCACAAACAGAGTTTATTCCAAGAGTTATGATCAACTGTAGATCAACTGAAAAATGCATTAAAACATACTAAATGCACAATTGATTTCTATAGTAAAATCACGAGAAGTTAGAAGAGGATTTAGGTCATCATTATATATGAATATATAATATATTTTTCTGAGAGTACTTGACTTTTTAGACCTTTTGATGCCAGCTTTTAGTTGAGGCTAAAGCAGTCATTTACCCCATGTCCATCATGTTTTACCAACTATCGGTATTCAAATGTAGCTTTTTGTAGTTTTGAAACTAAAAGGGGAGAGTTGGTAATTACACATAGTACCGGTAGAATGGTATAATCATCCCGAAGTAACAATAAGATTAAATTTTAATCATCTGATATTTGTGATAGCAAAACGTTAAGTACTTGTACGCCATCTACTGCACCACTGGTGTCCCACTAACCTTGCTATATGTAGAGTGTCTAAGCTTATGCTTCAACTATTATTACATCTATGCACAAGTGAAACTACTTGCATTAATGGACAAGTTAAAGAACTATATTTTGATTGTAACTAGTATATGAACTCTTCGTTTTCTTATGAGATGGCTTAACCCATTTCTTGCCTTATTTTCACTTTATTTTCACTTGCTTCGAAGTTCATTAACTATTTGTCTTTAGTAGTTCATCTTGGAAAGTTTTCAACTTGGTTCTTATTTCGAAGTTTAGTCTACCTAGGAATGGAGGGGAAAAAAGCCATATGCTTATGTGATGGATAAAGGGTCATGGTCTTTCTCTCTTACTTTTTCCCATATAGGAGATGTAGCATTTGCAACAAGTGTTGCAAGAATGTTTCATTCACAAGTTCGGTGATCTATGATAAAAGGAACTTGTTTCTGTGGTGTGGGAGATTAAATAATTAATACTTTGAAAACCTAGTGTTCGAAGCACAATCATGGGCATGGACGAGAGACACAAAATATATGCTGACATGATAAGCACAATCTTGTTAGTTTAATACGAGATTGAAAATATTCAAGATCTAATGTATACAAGTACATAATGAGTTTTGTTCAAAGTTTGGTGAAAAATCAGCCTAGAAATAAGAAAGGGATAATATCTAGATTCATAGAAATTCTCATAAAATACAAATATAAAAGAATTGATAGAGAGCAAAACTACTGCTTATTTTAACATTATTTGTCTCTGTGTTGGCTTATACTTATTTTAAAATTATGTAAATGTTTTTATTGTATCACTATACTATTTAATTTGAGTGTATGATGGACTTCCTTGAAAAATATTGGCGCGAGGTGCCTTACCAACTAAGTTATAGCTCTTAGTGCTTGTGATTCATATTTTTTCATGTATATAATATTTTGTCAAGATGACTATTCTATGATCCAATATCATAAATTTTTGAGTGGTGTTGCTTAGATTATTATTGCTTATAAGGAATATGATATTTATAATTCATCAACGGGATGGGTTCAGGTTAGTTCTCTAAATCTCGTGCTATAAGAGCGTGGAGGTTTGAGCTCTTTTCAAGGCATAATATCAGGATTGCCCATTGAATGAGCAATTCAATAAGAGAGAGCTCGGATCGAATCGGTGTATCATTGAGAATGCTTATTGAATGAGCAATTCAATAAGAGAGCTCGAATTGAATCTGTATTGATATAATGATTTGATCCTAGCTCTTGGAATTGGAATAAGTTTGATAGTGGATAACGAAATCTTGGTCATCTTTTTTATCTAATGAACAGAGAAGAGTCTCCTTAAAATCGTCCACCCTGCACCCAACCTAAAGTATACTTTTGAGAAAATAATTTTGATATAATTTTTTAAAACAACTTTTGATTTTATTTTTAGATTTTAAATAAATATTGCAAATATTTGTTAGAATGGAGTTTTATTCATTAAATATTATGCTGAATGTGCATAATACATGCACTAAATGTTTCACCTCAAATTACGATAATTGTTGGTTAAGTCAAAATGTATATGGAAATGAGAATTATTTTACGATTATTCATATGTTTGTTGTATTACATTGGTATAATATATGGTGTATTTATGGCTCAAAAGTTCTTTGGACAGAGTGTTTTGAGCTCCAGCTCAAGGTTTTTTGAGCCCCAACACATAACCTTGGATTGGCAAGAATTGGACTGATGTTTTGTGCTTGGCTCAAATTTGTATGAGCCCAAGCTCAACAGTTTTGTATTTTAGAAACTTCTTTATGGGTTTTTTGAGAAGGGTTTTGTGTGTAGCAAAATACAGAAATTTAGAGAGCAATTTTGTCCTTCTTTAGATTTTTTAGGAGATCCTTTTGTAAGCCATTTGGCACCTCTAACAATCTAGTCAAATTCCTCTCTTCTCGCTCGTGGATGTAACCTAATTGGGTGAACCACGTAAATTTGTATCTTGAAGCTTTCTTTTATGTACCCCAATTTTGTGCTTTATTCGTAACAAAGTGGTACCAGAGCAATATTGATTTTGGAATGGCTTTCATAAAGCATGAAATTGAAAAACTTGATCGTAAGACCCGGTTTCCTTTGTGGAAAATGAGGAGGATGGTTATTCTTACACAAATGGATTTGGAGGACGCTCTGTTGGGGGAATCAAAGATTCCTGCAAATTGGACTGATAAGAAGAAAGATAAAATAATCAAGAAGGCTGTTGCGCAGATACAATTGCATCTTTCCAATGAGATTTTGCAGGATGTTCTAAAAGAAGAGGATGCAGCTGGATTGTGGAACAAGTTAGAGGAGATTTGTATGAAGAAGAATTTGACCAACAAATTACGCTTAAAGCAACAACTTTATTCTTGCAAAATGGTTGAAGATATTTCTATTCAAACTCACATCGATAATTTTGAAACTATTATTACTGATTTGCAGAATCTTGATGTGAAATACGATGATGAGGACTTGGCATTATTACTGTTGTGTTTGTTACCTTCTGTTTATTCCAATTTTCAGGATACACTCTTGTATGATAGAGATGCTATTACATTGAAGGATGTTCAGGAAGCATTATTGAGCAAATACTCAATTGATGGCGAAATTACAAGTGTATCTGAAAATCAGGGTGATAGACTTGTTGTTAGGGGTAGAACAGAGAAGAAAAACTCCCATAACAACAAACAGAGAGGTAAATCGCAGTCAAGTAAGCCAGTTAGATGCAATTACTGTAAGAAGAAAGGACATGTCAAGGTAGACTGTTGGAAGCAGAAAAGAAAACCAAAAAATGAGAATAATAAAATTGATGAAGCTAGTGTTGCTGAGATTGATAGTGAAGGAGGTGTACTCTTGGTTAGTTCTGATGGTTTGAAATAAGATGATGTATGGATTATGGATACCGCTTGTTCCTTTCATGTGTCCCAATAGGGATTGGTTTTCAACATATGAACATCTAAGTGGAGTAGTTCTTATGGGTAATGATGCTGCTTGCAAAGTTGCTGGGAAAGGGACAGTTAAAATCAAAATGTATGATGGTATTGTCAGGACTTTAGCAGAAGTGAGGCATGTTCCGGATCTGAAGAAGAATCTTATATCCTTGGGTACTTTTGACACTCTTGGATATAAGTACAGTGGCTGAGATGGTGTGTTGAAAGTTTCCAAAGGAGCTCTTGTTGTCATGAAAGGCGTTAAAGCCGGTGGTAGTTCGTACATTTGGCAGGGTTCTACTGTTTCAGTTGGAGCTGCAGTTTGGTCTTCCACATTGTTTGAGTCTCAAATTACAAAATTGTGGCACATGCGTTTGGGACATATGAGCGAGCGAGGACTCACTATTTTGGGCAAGCGAGGTTTGCTTTGTGGGTAGAGCACTTCTCAGATGGATTTTTGTGAGCATTGTGTCTTTGGGAAACATAAAAAAGCCAGTTTCAGCAAAGGAGTTCACAAGACCAAGGAGAGACTTGGTTATATTCATTCAGATCTTTGGGGTCCATCTAGGGTGCTCTCTAAGGGCAGTGCTAGATTTATGCTGACTTTCATCGATAATTACTCTAGGAAACTCCGGGCATTTTTTTTGAAGCAGAAAAATGATGTTTTTGCTATGTTTAAGCAATGGAGGACGATGATTGAGAAATAGAAGGGGAAACAAATAAAGCATCTTCGCACTGATAATGGCTTGGAATTTTGTTCTAGAGAATTTGAGAATTACTGTAAGGAAGCTGGCATTGTGAGACATTGTATAGTTGTTGGGACACCACAACAAGAAGGTGTTGCCGAGCGGATGAACCGAACTATAATAGAAAGAGCTTGTTGTATGCTCTCTAATGTTGGATTATCTAGAGATTTCTGGGCAGGAGTAGTTCTACTCCTTGTTACTTGGTGAATCGCTCTCCATCTACAGCGATTGATTTGAAAACTCTTGAGGAGGTATGGTCTGGTAATAAATTTGATTATTCTAATATTAGAATATTTGGTTGTCCTGCTTATATACATGTCAACGAAGGAAAACTAGAACTTAGATATAGAAAATATATTTTTCTTGGTTATACTTCAGGAATTAAGGGATTTAGGGTCTGGTGTCCTAAAACATGTAAGGTGATTACCAGTAGAGACGTCATTTTTTATGAATTTGATATGATTAGTCCTAAAAAGGATAGTATTGTTGAGTTTGATACAGTTGCTCATGGACACCTGAGCAGGTGGAGTCAGAGGTCCACATTCCACCTCCTATTCAGTAAGTTTCCACTTCTGATGATTCAGTTTACACCATTAAACCACGATCCATTGCCCGAGACAGACAAAGGAGACAGATTAGGGCACCTCTTAGATACGCAAATGTAGATTTGGTTGTATATGCTTTGGCTGTTGCTGAGGAAACAGTTTCTGATGAGTTGGTTTCATTTTTGGATGCTACTTCTTGCAGGGAGTCAGCACAATGGATTGGGGCTATGGCAAAGGAAATTGAGTCTCTGCACAAAAATAAGACTTGGGTTCTTGTGAGGCCTCTAGAAAATAAGAGGGTTGTTGGATGCAAATGGTTGTTTAAGAAAAAGTAAGGAACACCTGGTGCTAATGATGTGAGATACAAGGTGAGGTTAGTTGCCAATGGTTACACACAGAAGTATAGTGTTCATTTTAATCAAATTTCTCTCCAGTTGTGAAACATAGTTTCATATGTTTGTTATTGCTGTGGTCGCCTAGTATGATCTTAAACTTGAGCAGTTGGATGTCAAGACCACTTTCCTGCATAGTGAGCTTGAAGAAACCATATTCATGAATCAACCAGAGGGATCCATTGTGGAAGGTAAGGAAGATAATGTTTGCTTGCTGAAAAAGTTCCTTTATGGTTTGAAACAATCCTCGAGACAGTGGTATAAGCGTTTTGATTCTTTTATGATCACTATTAGATTTTCAGGGAGTGATTTTGATGCTTGTGTCTACTATCGGAGATTGTCTGATAATTTTTTCATCTATTTGCTTCTTTATGTGGATGATATGCTTATTGCTACAGGGCATATTTCTGAGATCAACAAGCTTGAGGCTCAGTTGAGCAGTGAATTTGAGATGAAAGATTTAGATGGTGCAAAGAAAATTTTGGGAATGGAAATACATGTTATCGTTGTGTGGGAAAGTTGTTCCTATCTCAAAAACAGTATATTGAGAAAGTCCTTGAGAGATTTGGGATGAAGGATTCTAAGCCTGTCAGCACTCCACTTGCATCACATTTTAAACTATCAGTTTCATTGACACCTCAATCAAGTGAGGAGGAGGAACACATGTCTTGTGTTCCATATTCTAGTGCAGTTGGGAGCATGATGCATGTTATGGTGTGCACTCGACCTGATATTGCGCAAGTTGTTAGTGTGGTAAGTCGTTATATAGCTCATCCTAGTAAGTAGCATTGGCAAGCTGTCAAATGGATTTTTCGGTACTTAAAAGGTACGCGTCGAATTTAGATTTGTTTGATAGTTGTGGGACTTCATCTAGAGGTGGAGTTGTTGGATATGCTGATTCTGATTTTGCTAGTAATTTGGATAGAAGGCATTCACTTACTGGATATATTTTCACTTTGTTTGGTAGTGCCATTAGTTGGAAAGCTATTCTTTAGCCTACAGTTGCCTTATCAACTACAGAAGCAGAATATATGGTTGTTACTGAAGCAGTAAAAGAAGCTCCGTGTTGAAAGGTTTAGTTCATAGTTTGGGACTTGAGGTGGAGGTTCCTTCTGTATACTGTGATAGTCAGAGTGCTATTTATCTTACACAGAATCAGATGTTCCATGAGAGGACCAAACATATTGATATATGGTACCATTTCGTTCTTGATCGTACATCTAGTAGTGAAGTTTGTGTTGCTAAAGTAGCTAGTGAAGATAGTCTAGCAGATATCATGAAGAAGCCAGTGCCTACTCACAAGTTCAAGCATTGCTTGGATTTGGTGTGATTGAGTTGTTTGTGATTGATTACCCATAGGGATTTTATGAAAAGTTAGAGAGGATGTTTAATATTTTGTTTTTGGGTTGAGTTGTATTTGTGACTAGAACTTTTAATCTAAGGTGGAGATTGTTGTATTTATGGCTCAAAAGTTCTTTGGACAGAGTGTTTTGAGCTCCAACTCAAGGTTTTTTGAGCCTTAGCACATAACCCTACAGGATTGGTGAGAATTGGACTGAATGTTCTGTGCCTTGGCACAAATTTGTATGAGCCCAAGCTCGACAGTTTTGTATTTTAGAAACTTCTTTATGTTGGATTTTTTGAGAAGGGTTTCATGTGCAGCAAAATACAGAAATTTAGAGAGCACTTTTGTCCTCCTTTGGATGTTTTAGGAGATCCTTTTGTAATCCATTTGGCATATTTAAGAATCTAGTGAAATTCCTCTCTTTTCACCCGTGGATGTAACCCAATTGGGTGAACAATGTAAATTTGTGTCTTGAAATTTTCTTTTATGTACTCCAAGTTTGTGCTTTATTTGTAACAATATAGTTTTCTACTCCAGATTTGCAGTGACAGACATAACCAACAATTATATTCCGGGGTGACAAGACATATTCTACAATTATTTGCAGTGACAGACATAAAGTGGGATATTAGCTAGTTGAGTTAGATTGGAAAGTATCTTTGTGACTTACACAAAAGGAAAAGATATCTGTATGTGTTTGTTTGTATCCGTATCTGTGTTTACAGTTTGAAGCACTAGGTGCCAACTTTAGGTCAAGTCCAATAACAAATTTATAACTTTCTAGATCAAGGTGACCAGAAACGAAATAATTAAATGAGCTTGCGTGGAAAGATGAATAATTGAGGTGCTTTGCCATGAAAGAACACTAACTTCTTATTTAGATGGCTACAAAAAACTCTTACTGACTGAATATTAGAGAAGGGGCAACAGGCAAGATCCTAATAGGCAGTGAAAAACACAAGGAAGAAAAAAAAACCTTCGGAGTAAATCTAAAGTCTCGTTAGCTATGAAAAAAATCAGAGTAAAGGTGTAGGACTTCCAATCATTATTGTATAGATAAAAGGAGGATGTAGAATTTTCCCACTGCTTCTTAATGGCTAATTAGAAGGTGAAACACCCTGATAACCCAGCCTGTAGGTATGAATGGTCTCTGATTGTAGTTATCTTCTCTGTTATCATTGGAACATGAAGAAGATGGGTAATTCTCATAAAGGGATAGGATACAAAGTAACAAAAGCTATTGTGGCCACATATCTATTGAGGCTTTTGAAGCATAGTGATCCAGAAAATAGGAAATCATAGGGAGTTTTTGGTTATGTTTTGGGGGAAGGAAATCCTTCTTCTAAAATATTCCCAAACATATACCAAATTCTTTTTCCAAAATATTCTCAAAACATTCCTAAAATGCCCCTAATATTTTTAATCACTTTTCCAAAATATCCTCAATCCTAATCCCCGACATCATTATTTAATCAATCATTACAATAATATATTAAAATTATGTCCAATCATCACATTTACATATACATTTTAAATTATTTTGTATATATTAAAATTAATATTTAATTCTAATTTCTCCCCACTAACTAGACAAAAAGACAATCGATTTTGACATCAACAATAAAAAATGTTCCTTCCCAATCCACAAACAAACATATAAACACTTTCCAAAATATTTTTTAATTATTCCCCAACATAAACAAAAATCCATCACGTTCTCCAATCCCACTATCACATTCCCCAATACTACTTTCAAAATTCATTTTCTCAAAACATACAACCCAAAACACCACAAGACATACCCAAACAGTTTCGTAGGGTTTGTACTCAGGAGCTATCCCCTCTTAATCCCTGTCTATTTTGTCTCCCTTTTACTTAGTTTTTCTGCTTTGTTTTGTATAAACATATAGTATATTTATATGAAGTCAATAAAAAAACTTGGTAAAACGAGTTGTCTACTTGCAATGTGAGCCAACTTTGCTCAGCACTTACAGGGAATGAGAGTATATAGTTCTCTCATGTACCCTCCTACACAATCACATAAAGTTGTTAGCACATGTCTCTATTCTCGTGTTAGGCATCAGCAGGTCGCCTCTGCAGATTAGCAAATATTATTGGAGAAATGGGATATGGCTTTGTATGTCAACACACGTTGAACGAACCTTTAAAAATCTCTGGCCAGCATGTGTTAGACTTTGGCCGCATCCTGTTTAACCATGTTAATACTTTCTAGCATTTTTCACTTGTTGCTGATTATCATGTTTGAAACTTCTTATGATTTGGCTTTTTTTTTTTTTTTATTTAATTGGAGGACTGTTCATATACCTCTAGTTGGTGTGATCTGTTATTTTGTTCCATTGTAAGCTCGAAAAAGCTCACACTTCTATGTTGGGATGTGCAAGACTATACCTGAAGAAGTTTATACTTGTGGACCTTCTGTTAGAGTACTTGATGTAAGCCGCAATTTGTTACTAGAGGTGCCAGATGCAATTGGCTGTTTAAGCTTCATGCAGGTCTACAAACTTTATTTGCTATCACTGCAAAGGTTATATCTTACAAATGAGTCCAGGGTTGTTTGCCCACTATCTCATTCTCTTTACAACCCTTCTGTAGAAATTGCTTCTTAATGGCAATCATTTATCGGACAAGTCTATTGGCTGGGAAGGATTAACATCTTTGAAGTCTCTTACAGTTCTATCATTGGACCAAAATGAGTATGTGTATTCGTATTCTTGCAGTTTCTTGTTATATTTTATTTTTCATGTAAATAGTTGACACTTGCATCTACTAAAAGTGAATTATCAAAACAACTATATTTAATATAAGCATAATAAGCAATAATTTCTGTTTTGCTTTGCTTATATCTGTGGCTTCATGGTTTTTGTCCCTTCCTACCCTTCCGTTGTTACTTCCTTGTCTCTGCTGCTGGTCCTGTTCTTCTCATGTTTATTTTCTTAGTTATCCAACAATGCATAATAATGCAAAGAGTCTAGGGAGCAACCTATGTGAATGATTGCAAGCAGAGTGTCTGTGTTTGAGTAAGAAACTAAGCAGACCATGAAACCGGTTTTATCATTCTAGAAGAAAATTTATTTATTCCTATACATGTACATGCAGCATAATGAAAGAGTAAGAGCTATAGAGAAAAAGGGGAGGGGTGGCACAACTAAAAAGATCAGTAATAAAGAGGAACTTAACCTTTACTAGCTTTACGCAACTGACTGCAAATTTAAGTCAAGCTGAAAAATACTTTCTGAAAGTTGCTAGTAAGATTTGATGACACTAAGTCATATTGTTCTTGGGATTCTTTTAGATCTTAACTTCCTTGATTTCTCTGCTTAGAATTTCTGATATTCTAAATATTAATATATGAAAATATTGTCTTTTTTGTAATTGAAGAAAAACTAGCTCTGACAGGGCTCTTCATAAAGTTGATAGAGGCTTATCTGTGAATGTTATCTGTGGCTAGTTGATCACATTATGTTAGGAATTGATGTAGAGTCCATTACTTTCTTCTAGCGGGCAGTATGATCAAGGGTGTTTTTCAACTTTTTTTATTTAGTAATCATATTAATAGTTGACTGCCTCTATCACCAGCAGCTTGTTCAGAGTAAAATATGGCTAGTTGAGCACTGGTCGATCTACCTAAACCCCTAGAGCATTCGTTCAACCAAACTGTTGCAGTTTGATTCATATATCTATTGTGTAAATGAATAGCTTCCTACACTTAGCGGAACTCTTTTTTTCTTTTTATAGATTTTTTTTGTTCAGTTTGGCATGTGTGTATGTGACAAAACTCTCTCTGTTGCTTCTATCCTATTGTATATGTCTTCACATTTCAAATGAACTGTCCCTATAATTTAATTTTCTCTTTCTTTTCCCTGACAGTTTGACAGAACTTCCTTCTGCAGTTGGTGCTTTGACATGCCTGAAGCAACTTCACATTGCAAACAACAAGTTGATGTGTATCCCTACTGAAATAAGTTTTCTGACAGAGCTTCAGGTTTTAAAAGCCCAGAATAACAGGTAGACTGACCAAAAAATCAATTATTTGAAGACATTATAGGTATAGATTACCAACATTTTCTCTTCTGGAAGGATTGAGTAGAGGTGTAGTTGTTTGTTTGATCCTACATTTTTTTTTCTTTTTCAGTATTATCACTTTCCCTTAATTAATTATATATGCATATCATGAAATTCATTTATTTGAGGGTGAGTCTACTCTGTTTTTATGTGAGTGACATGCAGTGAGAATCCCATTTTTTGTTCGTTCCCTCTATATGTTTATGCTTTGTTTGACGAGCAATGATGTTTTAATTATACCAGATCATATTAGAGGCCCTTCGATCTTCTCTTTCTGAAACTGGATGGCGCCTTAAACTTCAAATTGATATGTCTTGCTGAATGCAGGCTAAAAACTATTCCTACAAGTATAGGGGCATGTGTTTCTCTTGTTGAGGTACGACCCTGTTCTTTACTCATTTTTCCCTTTTCTGTAACTTTCTTTTTCATTACAATAAATTGAATGCATTCACTAAGTTATTTGAGATATTTGTCATTTGTGCCTTGGGTTTGTAATGGCGATTTGGATCATCTTCTGCTTCTGATCTCACCACCAGGTTGAATTTGCTGCAGGTTGATCTCTCATGTAATCTCCTGGCTGAGTTGCCGCATACATTTGACAATTTAAAAAATTTGAAGGTTAATCGTCCATCTATTTTTATTCCTAATATTTGTTTTTCTGTTCATGTCCTGATAGTCAGAGGAAACAAATATTTGTTTTTCTGTTCATGTCCTGATAGTCAGAGGAAACAAGCTACCAGGAAACTTTACTGTGAGAAACTTCTATTTTAATAGTTTCTCTGTTTTGTTTTTTCGTATACTATGCAGGCATTATATCTCAGTAATAATGGGTTGAAGTCCCTGCCCGGTACGCTATTTAAAGTGTGCTCACAGCTTTCGATACTTGACCTTCATGGCACAGAAATAACAATGGATCTTCTTCGCCAGGTACAAGATATCCCTTCCGACAGGAATTTTTTTCAATTGGCTTTTAGGAATAATTACATCCGTCTCCAACGTTTGCCCAGTATATATGGACACTGCTTGAAGCTGAGTAGTCGATAGTTACACTGACCTCCCTTGACAGTTAGACTGACATCAATATTTTGCTGCCGTACTGAATATTGTGGCTCTCCGTTTCAGCGGTTAAATAAATTTCAGTGTTTAAAATTACCTTCTTTGGCTAGATTCCACGTTGTCTTAAGACATTTTTTTGTGGACTTCCCTTTATATGTAAAATTTTGACAACATGCATGTATTTTTGGGGGTTGAGTTTGTACTAGTATTTTGATTGAAACTATCAATCTAAAGTTTTCAGAAGCCATCTTGGGTGGAAAGCCACATATAAAAGAGCTCTCTCCTCATATTCACAGCACAGCCACCAATACTCGCTGAATTTTTCTGAATTCTTCATGGAATGGAAATGCTAAACTTCTCAAAAACCAACCATGAGCATTCTTCTGATCCCTCTCTCAAATTTTAAGCCTAGGGAGGGGGATGGGGCGGGTGGAGAGACAGGTTAAAGGGAGGCTTGATTGGAGCAGCTTTTTGTTTCTTGATTTATCGGAGGAAAGAAAGTCATCTTGGTCCAAGTGTTGGCCTTTTGTCAATGGACGTTACTGATATTGAATTAGGGCATTGCTGGGCAGATAGGATGTGTCGTCTATAAACCAAATCTCAGCAGTCTCGATTTAATTAGTCCTTGTCTTTATCGGTTATAACAACAGCATTTCATTTGACAGTTTGAAGGATGGGAGAGTTTTGATGAGCGTCGTCGCTTAAAGCATCAAAAGCAACTTGATTTTCGTGTCGCTGGATCTGCTCAATTTGATGAAGGTGCCGACAAAAGCTGGTAATACTACAGCAAGGCTTACTCATTGAAGGTTTGATTTATGCACAACTTAATCAGTGAAACTATAATGCAAAAGTTGCGATTGACCTATGTTTGCATTGACATTGAAAATCCATTTGATCCTCGAATCTATACCATTTAGGTATTTATAATTGAAGACTGCCAAATTAGTGACTTCGGTCAGTCAAGTTTTTCCTATTCCTCTCACCTTTTTTTCTGCATGTCTCGCCAACTTCTATGCTCCTCGCTTCTACGATGGACATCTTAGTTTTCTCTCTCCAGTATACATTTTGAAATATTATTCTTCACTTATGAAAATCCAAGTAAATATGTAGATTAAAGTTGAATTAATAAGTGTATAAATAGTTTAACCTAATGATTTCAAATGGTCATGGATTGAGTGTGCCACACCAGTCTAGTAATTGGTTAATAGGTTAGCATTCACAAATTATCTTGCTTAACTTGGGGGGTCATTAGCCATTTGCCATTATTGTCATAAAATTATCTGTAGTTTCCTTTTACCATCAGTGTCAAGGACCCGATTGAAAAAGGGCTAGCGGTACAGCGGACTCAAAGCTTAACTGTGTATCACTGTGTCAGAAAAATTGGTAAAATGAAAAAGAAAAAAAATGAGTTTTACTGTTACGTCTTCTTTCTTCTTCATCTTTTTTTTTGGACCCATTTTCTCTTGAATTCATTATGGATTTCCTTCTTACTTCCCATAACCTCGACCCTCTTTTCCAGTTTTGGATGTTGGCTTCATTCTTGAAAAGTTTGGTTACAATTAGTACCGTTTGAACCTGAGGATTTGGTGGCTGCAGAAGGAAATATTGGAAATGTAGCAGCAAAGATCAAAATTGTTTTTGCACCGAATTTGGTAAAATGAGCACAATGATCCTTCTAATCATCATGGTCATCTTCTTCTTTTGACTCTACACAATGCTCTCGCTATTCACAAAAGAATCAGGCTGGTGGTGGTAAGAGTTTGGGACTGTAATGGGGATTGGAAGTTAGGTCCCAAGCTCGCATACTTCTATAAATTGGATATTAAGGGTTTGAGACCGCAATTGAGATTGAAAGTTTGAGTCTTAAAGTTCGTGTACTATTAAAGAAGTGGCCTTCGGCTCTTGCATAAGTATCACAATGAAGTATGAGGTCAAATGGATTTTTGACGTGCGTGTGTATAGATACCAAAAAATAAAATAAAAAATGCTTGTATATTACTAAGGTGTATTTACTTCTTTGGACTAAGTTGGATAATGTGGCGTCTCAAAGGCCCCAAAATTGCCAAACCGTGATGCTAACATCTTTTAGGAGATTTTCCCTTGAAGAGCCAACATTAAACGTAAACTAGCAAATTATGAAATTTCAAATCAAAACTATCAAGAGAGAATATATGTTTACAATTTTTATACAAAAATTCAAGCTTTTCTCTAGTCATGAATGAGTTTAAACCTACTGGTGTCCCTATGGGGACATTCGATAAAATAGGAATGATATAGAGAAGATTAGCACCTACTGGTCTCTAAATTATGGGGCTAACATTGTTAAAGATATAAATCTTATTGCGCACATACATACAAATAGCAGATCGGTAAATTCGAACTCAATCAAAAAGTAATTTCTTCTTACCTTAAAGTCAAACTTCTAGTTCAATTATTCCAACTTCATTTGTATAAAGGTAGGTAATGAGGGTGAGTTCGAACGATTTAGTAAGGAAAATTAGATAAAATTAACTTAGAGAGCTTATTTTGCAACATAAAAAAAATAGTAGAGTAAATAATAGGCTAAAAGTATGTCCGAAAGACTTGTTTTAGATAATAAAATTTTATTATGATAATTTTACAAGTTACATATATATTTGAATTAGTCATAAGGTTTATCGAATCATCCATATCATAAATCACATCAAACCTTTTATGTAATCCCATCACTTCACATACTGATGAGAAAACCTCATAAATCTTGATGCCTCTTCATGGTCAGATTCAAGCATACAAGATTTTAGAGGTGGGCCTCTACCACACACCTCTTATCAATGCACATGGCATTTAGCTTTTGATACTTTATTTCATGAAAAATGGGATTTTTATCATTTGAGTTATCACAAAAAATGCAGCAGAAAGATGTCAAGCACTAAAATTTAGAGTGCCAAAATGATGATAGAATTAAGAGGTGGTCCTCGCCCACATCCCCTTTCACGAGTGTTGTAACACTTTGCTCTGTCCAGGTGCTTCACAGTACTAATTGAACAGGATATTCAAAAGGATCAAATAATAAAATATCTAGTATAGCAGAAAGTATAAACCTTTGGATTCTAGAGGTGGCCCTTGTCACACACCTCCTATTAGCAAGCGTGGCATTTAGCTTCCGATTCAACGAGTAGGAATCAAGAATGAAGATTGCAATGTCTGTTTATAAATTTGAGAAAACATGGACCTTTTTAAACCTTAAATATTTTGAGTAAAATAACCCTTTTATAATATGATTAAAAAATGTTTCTTTTCTTTTAGCAAATCTTTGAGTTGTTGTGGGGACTTTCACTTATTTGAGTAACAATGGTAATGACCAGAAGGAATTATATGAATAAGATATTCAGACAATGATATAATACTGATGGCTTCTTTGATTCAAAAAGGAGGCATAAACTTTTGTGAAATTTAGAATTTTAGTTACATCCAAATCAAATCAAATCAAAGAATGACTAGTTTCAATTTATCATTAGTCGGATAACAAGAGATTTGTAACAAAACTGCAATACTGCAATAAGAGGAAAATTTCAAAATTAATGTATCAGAAGTTAGAAGACTCTACTAGATAACTAATTGAGGTATTTAAGGAAGCACAAGATGAGCACACAATTTCAAGAAATAATTATTAGGTAACGAAGTGGAAGTTACCAAGAAAAATGAAGATTTCACAATCCTTGATATAAAAAATTAGAAAATCTAAAAAAAAATAAAATGTATTAGAAGTTAGAGAACCTCACAAGCCTAATAATTGAGGTACTCATGGAAACACAAAATGGTAACATAATTTCAAGAAATAATTATCAGATAACAATCAGATAATAAAGCGAAAGTTAACAAGGAAACAAAGACCTCATGATATTAAAAAAAGTAGAGAATCATAGAATAATATGTGTTACAAGTTAGAGAACCTCACAAGATCAATAATCGAGGCATTTAAAGAAATACGAAAGGATACATAATTTTAAAAAATAATTATTAGGTAACAAAAGAAAACAAAGACCTCACCAACTTTTCCAACTGAGTTTCTTTGGTAGACTCACTATCTCAATCAATTAAATTATTAAAATTCAATCATCATCAGTTGATCTAATAAAACTTTATATTATAAGAATTCACCAATTCATTTAATTTGGCTTATTTCATACTTGTTGATATTAAAAAAAAAAAAAAAAATTCTAATTCCATCAGTATTGCTATCTAATTACTCAAATATTTCATAACTTTAGAAACTATTACTATAGTAACCCAAGGTATAGTAAAATTTGATCACAACATAGTTCACGTAGTAGTAGTCATCTCTATTTATTATATTTATTTGAATTAATTTTCAGTTTCCAGATGAACTAGACATACTATATTCCTATTCTTTTAAATTCGTAGATTCATAGCAACATGCTCAATTCATCATATTTTCTCAATTGTCATAATCAACACCTTCTAATTATGCCATAGTCACAATTACAGACTAATTGACTAAATAATTTTCTCAATTATCAATCCGGTTCAATCGAATTCAAGCCTCAAATATCCAAAATTACTCATTAAATTGATTATTCTGGATTAATTCACCATTATTATATCAATAAGACAGTAACATATATACCTAAATATCAGATATAATTCAGTTGCAAAATACACAGTTGATGATCCTTTTTCAGAAATGAAATTTCTACCACAAACAGGTTAGTAGTTTCAATCAGGATCCAATTCTGACCAGTTTCATAGGAGTTTATTGGTGTTCTGTATCTTGAAACCAACTAGAACTCAAAGAAGTAGCTGATGATGGTCCTTGATTAATGATCAAATAGTTAGATTTTTGTTCCATGCGTCTAAAGTCAGCACTTTGTTTTCTATCGCGCATCTGATGGTAGGTTGCCTTTCTTCCACCATTTCAACCCAAATCCGGTATCTATTCTGTTGATTCTTAATTCTAAAGTATCTACAGTTAGAGAGATTTCCATCTTAATTGGGTCTCCGTTCAAAATTTGGGTGTTGAATCTTCAATTGTGAGTAAATGAGGTTGGTCTTCCGTTTTGATAATTTCTGCCAACATGTGACCGTATTAATTCTGATGGCATTTTTTGACATGTTTTCAGCAAGATTAATTTCTGGTGATTCGCCTAGTATAATTATTTAAATCCAAAGAGCTTTCCAATGGTATTTTTACATGGTCGATTATATGGTGAGAAGAGTAGTTTTTAGCCGTATAAAGTCGGGGATTATGTTACAAGACAAAATCTGGGCAGATTTGGTTTCTTAATTCTTTCTTGGATTGATTTATACTATGATTTTGGTTTATTTCAAGCTCAAACCATCCCCTAAGATCTGTGTTAGGAGAGTAGATGATAGATGGACTGAATTTGGCTAGAATTCCTCCTTCAATCACAAGTGAAAAAGAGAGAATGGAGGAAAGGGCAAGGGAGAAATAAAGCCTGTCAATCACTCTACCCAAGTTGATACCCAAAAAATATTAAAAATAAAGGCCTATATATGGTACCTTGCCTAATTTGACTCAATATTAGTTGGGTCGTGGATCATTATGCTTTGATACCCAATTTTTTTAGATTAGGTTTGGACTTAGCCCTTTTTTATTTTCTATTTTTATTTTGATGTTGCTCAAAAGTGAATTTAGGGTCATTTACTGAAAGTTAGCGAATTTAGTGAGGTTCTTGCTCCTGAATGTATTTGCATGGAGGCAGAGCTCGAAAATTTTAATAAGTGATTTTTTCATCCCCCTTTTGACTTTGGGAGTTGATATTTAGAGTGATTAAATGTTTGATGGGCTTCGGTCCACTTGGGTCTAAATGCCCATCTTGATGTACTCAATTAATTGGGTTCCCAAGCATTTTATTTATTATTTATTTAATTAGTCTCCTTTTATTTAGTTTTTACTTTTTTACCTTCTGGGTCTTATTTTATCATTTTATCAAGCCTCCTACTTTCAATTTGAAAATTTAGTGCAGTTCAATTTTTAATTTTATCTTACCTTATTTAATTAATTTTGTTAAGTCTTGGTAAATTATTTATTTTATTTTATAATTTTTTAAGGGGATAGTCATTGCCCGTCTTTGGGTAGGCACTCATCAAGCGCCCGTCATTGAGTACGCACCCGTCGGGTGCCTGTGATTGACTATGCCCCTCACAAGTGCTTGCTCACCACCACATGCTTGCTTGGGGTGCTTGATCGCGAGGCACCCTCTTGGGCGTTTGACCATCAGGCCTTTTCTAGGGCTTGTGGTCGCCTGAGTATCGATCAATGATGAATGTAGCTTGTCCCTTTTAGTAATTTAGAAAGTTTTTTAGACTAAGTTTTATGCCTTAGGAATTTCATAGAATGTTCAATAGGCGTGTATGCCCTGTGGGTAACTTAGAAAATTTCTTCTTTGAAGTATCTTGTATTCTAAAAATCTTTTAAGAGCATCAATAAAGCGTCGAGTTCTTGTGAGTGTTTTAGAGTTTCTCATGGAATAATATGCCTCATAGGCATCTTGAATTGCTTTGCCAAGCTTTGGGTTTTGGAGGTTACATCCACAATGTTGGTGGGGCTTTGTCCTCTCTAGAGGACTTGGAATTGTTGGGGTATAGGAAGTTAAGAGGGCTAAGGTGGTTTCATGAGGATGCTTTTTTGTGCTTATGTCTAGGGCACACATATGGTGAGTGTTTGTTCCATAAGCATTTTTGTGTCAAATGTTTGTTCCATTAGTGTTCTTGTGATGATTGTCTTCCCAGCAAATAATTTCATGGTGTATGTCTTTATAGTGGACACCACCATAGTGAGGGAGTGTGTTTTTGTCGGTATTCATATGGTCATTCTCCTTGCGGTGTTGTTTAATTCTCTGAGTTCTTGAGTCTTTATTTGGAGTTAGCAGTTTTCACTTTGTCTGTTCACTCTAGAGGAATTAGATCTTAGAAGATGTATGGTCTTTCTCTTTGATAAGTTAAAGTATGCAAGCTATATTGGGACTTAGCCATTTTTGCGGTGAGCGCCTTTATTTTGTGAATCACCTAGAATTTTTAGTAGGGCTTCATGCTTCGGAGATCACTTTGGATTTTATAATGGAGCTTTGCATTCCCAAAAGACTTAGAATTTTTTGCAGAGCTTTGCGCCCCGAAGATCCTTTTGGATTGTTGATAGAGCTCCTCATTTAAGGAATAACTTCTGATTTTTTTAGGTGTTGTTTACTTTCTTTATTTTCTTTTAACTACTTTAGTGTTTATTGAGCAGGCACGTGTTGAATTGTCTTGAGGTCCTTTTGATGAGAGAGGAGAGTGAGCCTATGAGGACAATGCATTAAGGCTAAGTATATGGAAGGAAGAATATGTAGGAGACTGTTGTTGGGTGCCAGACGGTTAAGAGGTCTATCAGGGTAAAGTGGTCCGCGTAGTAGGCATCGACTCTGTGCTATTTAGGGTTGTAGTATGTCCCAAGGGTTGGACCATTTTGGAGGCACTCGTTGAGTGGCTCTATCTATGTCATAGGTGCTCGTCAGGCGGCTTTGTCCTGCCAAAGGCATTTGTTGGGTGGCTCTGCTCGAGGTGCCGAATGGGCAGCTTTGTCAGGACTTGGGATTTGCTCCTAGACAGCTATCTGCTTGGGCATGGTCGCATGGGTAGTGTTCTAAATGCTGCTAGGGATTCTTGACAATGTTTTGTTTTGTGAATGCTTTAGCATTTTTGGTGGAGGTTTATACTCTGGAGATTACTTAAGAGCTCTTATAGAGCTAAGTTGTTCTAGGAGCCCTTTGGGGTCTTGTAAAGGCATTTTTTTAGGGACCTCTTATGGTGTGCTGCTAAATCGCATCATTTTGCACTTTTCTTGAAGGTCTAATTGTGAAGATATCGCCCCACGCACCAAAGTTTTTTTAGTTGGTGCACTTAGGCTCACTATTGAGGTATCTTTTGGCAAGTCTCTATTAAGGGGTCTTGTAGCATATGCAATTTTTGCGAGCCCCCCTTGGGGGTCTTTGAGTAGACTTGATTTTTCTTAAGCCTATCTTGAGGGTCTTACAGTAGGTTTGATTTTTGCACGTTTGTCAGTAACTAGCTTTAAGAACATTGCGGAGGTTTTAACTGTTGTGGCTCTATAAAGTGCTGAGTAAGAGATAGAACATAACTTAGTCTTTTCCCTTTCTTCTTGCTGAGGATGATTTCATTTTCACTCCACTTTAGTAGTATGTTAATTATCGTTCTCCTTTGGATGGCCTAGTGGAGGCTAAATGTAGAGTCATGTTTGCATATTTTGGAATTGTTAGACTTCAAGTCTTTGCTATGGAGATTTGAGCGATTCCATATTCTTTTTTGTGCTAAATTATTTATATAATTTATCCTCCATGCTTTTTCACAATTTTGCATGTTGTTTGCAGACTATTTCATGTTTGCACTTTTTGGCTTTTTCATCTTTTTCTTAGGGCTTTACTGTGATGAGGAGTAGTAGGGAATAGATATGATTGCAAGCCCCTTTGATGGTCTTAACAAGGACTCAGTTTTTATGAGCCCCCCTTGGGGGATTTTTTCCTAGCTATTTGTTGTTAACGTGAGTCCCCTTTTAGGGGTGTTGTTGAAGTTGCAACTGTTGTCATTGCATGTCCTCTTGTATTGACCTCAGTTATAGTTGCTGCACACTTAGGATCTTACTACAATATACACCTAAAACTTTATTGCAAGCTGAAACTTTGTGCGTCTGGGTCTTACTGTGATGCGTCTCTAGGATCTTATCACGAGTACAAGTTTTGCGAGCCTAGGGTCTTACCATGATGTGCACCCAAGATCTCATCGATAGTCGAAGTTTCATATGTCTGGGTTCTTACCAGGATGCGTGCCTACGATGTTACTGCTAGTTGGAGTTCTGCTGCATGAGGTCTCTTAATGCAATGTGAGCCCAAAAGTCTAATTGCCAGTCAAAGTTCCATGCACTGGAGTCTTCTGCAATACGTGCCTAGGATCTTACCACTAAGGTATTTTTAAGTGTTCCCTTTAGTGATGTTCTTGAAGTTGTATTTGTTGTATGTTCCTTGTTGGGGTGTTATCGAAGCTGTTGTCGTTGTTGCCGTTGTGTCCTCCCTTTAGGGTGTAGACATGGTTGTTTGCTTGTCATGTACCCCTGGGGGCTTTGAAGTAGGCTTTAATGTGTTTGCCATGTATCCTTGGAGGGCCTTATAGTGGGCTTTCTAGTGGACTTTGATGTGTTGCCATGTACCTCCTAGGGGGCCTTGTAATGGATTTTTATATGTTGCTATATACCCTTTAGGGGGCCTTGTGGTGGGCTTTTGCTATACGTCTACTGGGGGTATTATAGTGGTTTCCACCACGAACCCCCCAAAGGTCCTAAAGTAGTCTTTGGCACGCACCCCTTTGAAGGCAAATAATGCACTAGGATCCAATAATAAAACTTCAAAAGTTTAAATGAACTAGTGCTTTACAAGCTGACAAGCATCTAATCATGCTAGGGATTTAGATTTAGGTAGAGATTTACCTTGATTAGCAAATTTCCAAGGAGAGAATGATGAACTCTTCATCAATCCAGAATATGCTAGACAGCGGCGCAGCAGAAAGAGAGCAACTTTTGCCTCCTTTAAACTTCTCCAAAAATCACCAAAAAAAATTCTTGTATCCTCTCAACACCTTGGAGAAGATATTGTGAAAATTTTGAATCAAAGATCTCCTAGAAAAAATTCGACAAATCGCTGCTCTATTTTAGTGGATCTCCAAAGCTAGCAAACTAAATGTTTTGCCTTTATTGTGATGATCCACACACCAATTTAACTTTCAAATTCTCCTCATGTCTTTATTCTCAATGTTCGATTCTATTGTATGTCCTCATCTTTGGAAAACTCATTTTTTTTTTCAAATTGTCACACCACCTTGTGCAAAGATTTCTTCGAATCGATCATTATAGAACACATAAAAGATGTACTCGCCCTTCACAGAAGCGATGAGTCGGATTCCATATTGGATCTCACAAACCTCTATGCTAAGTAGATCATAACTAATTCCACCCTGAAAAACCCGCTAAGTGGTCAAGGAAGAGTCAAAGTATGAAGACCAAACATGTCACGCCCCAAAATCTAACCATATAGCCTAGTCTCGAGGCATGAAACTCAATCCCAACCAAACAGTATCACCTATCCAAATTATAATCTTAAATAGAAAAAAAACTCCAACATTCGAAATAATCCAAATAACTCTAGCAACAAAAAAACTCAAAATGCCCAATATTCTTCTCTCAACTAAAAGATCATTAAAGGAGAAAAACTAATTTGCCAACACGGTAATAAAACTAAAGCTATTGCAAAGTCCTCATCACAAAAGAAAACCTTCAATCTCGATTCTTGTCAAAATCAGGGTCCACCTTCTCACTAGGACTAAGATCTAGGTCACCAGAAGGAAGTTAAATAAGAAAACAAGTGTGAGTAAATAACTCAGTGAGTGCCAAATGTGTGCAATGTGAGTCCACGGGTTAAAAATCATTTATATAGTGAAATCACTCGAGGAAACATAAGTGGAAAACTTTTTTTTTTTCAAACAATCAAGCAGTAACAAGTCTAGAGTTTTATAAATGGACAAGCAATAACCAGTCAAGAATTTTATAAACAGTCATGGAATAATAAGTCAAGAGTTTAATAAACGGTTTCCTAGATTAATAACTTAAATGCGATGATCAGACAGTGTTTGCTATAGCTAGTCAACTTTATGTCCCACCATAACAGTCTTATATCGCTCCGGGCAAGGTGCGACCTTACCAAAACAGTGCCCGAGCATACTCAGGAATTCCTATGACCGACCTCAGTCATAACGGCTTCTGTTATGCGTTGGGGGAATTAGGCCATAGGGGCTTGGTATTCAACTTGCTAGCCTGCTGTTGCCCAATGAAGTCCCTCGCACACCCAAACCAAGTTGGATCCAACTAACAGTAATAGTAATAAGTTGATCATCAAATTTAATTGCTAGTCTAGAAGCATTAAAAACATAAAGCATAGGTTTCTTTTTCCAGGATCAAAACAAGAAAAAGAATATTTCTTTTTGTGTGCAGTGGAATACATATATAGTGCAGTGTATATTGAAAAGAAGTTTCATAGCATGCGTTACTATACATATATCCTTCTGGGTTTTGAAAAGTAATATCATATAATAGTATAAGTTTGGGCACTCACATTACTTGTCAGTTGGATCAAGTGTCGAATCTATTCTGTCAATTATTTGATCACCTGTTGAAGCAATCGTAACGTTTAATTTAATTAGTACCTACTCATACCATTTCTATTTCCTTTCTTTCTCTCTCCCCCTAACTATCAGCTCCAAGATAGAAATTCGGAGCTCCTCAATAAATCACACTCGTACTCAAGGCCCAACCTATATTACCCAACATAACAAATATTTAACTTAAATCAATATTAGTCAAATCGGTAAAAAGGTTGTGCATTTTACTAGAGCGTATCATCCTAAGCTTCATATTAATCCCACTTAATTTATTCAAATAAAACAAGAATTCAAGATATGTAGGATTCTTTTAAAAATTAAAATTTGGTAAACAAGCTGTAGGCATTAAGGATTCAACATCTCAGTAATATACTTAATAATTAAGATACTCATTATCTAATACTAACTAGAATTGTGAGCAATTAAATTCCTATATATAAAAGGAAGTATTTATTATGAGTTGATCATTTTAAATATTATAAAATAAAATATGCTAAGATCAACATATAAACAATCAAGTATTCCCAACAATTGACAATCTAAATATTAACACCCTCTCTTCTTTTTTTTTTTTTTTTTTTTTTTTTTTTTTTTTTTTATCAAAGCAACTGAATAAAATACTGATTGAACTATTCCCTTGGCACATGTAATAAATGAGCAGAGAGTTGGGAAACAAAATTATTCATTTGTCCTCATGTGTAATAATTGCATGCATGTGGTTTTTCAAATTAAACTTGCCCCTGTACAACCTGAAGACACACATTTGGCAAATTAATTTCTTTCCTCTTCAATACATTTGCAATCTCCACTACCATGATTGTGCAAGAAAAGAAAAGGTTCACCGACTCCCATATATTCAAAATTTCAAGAATCATGGAAAAATTTACCTGATGTTTTGCTCGAGAGACTTGCAGCCGTCAAACTTCTTTTTCTCTCGGCTTTCCTTGTTTTTTTTTTTGTTGCTAATTATGTAATTAGGGTTTTTGTTTATGAAGAAATTCCATATATATATATATATATGAGAGAGGTGATCTAATCTAGGGTCTTAAATTATTGGGACCAATATTTGAAAAATCGGACCGTTCATTGAACCGAAAAACTTACCGGTTCACTGGTTCAACTATTGATCGGATCGTAATTGAACCGCAATTGAACCGTGACGTCATAATTACGAAATATATATATTACTTAAAAATTAATAAAATATCAAAATATAAAACATAAAGAGCTTAAGTGATATTATTTAACATTACAATCCAAATTTCACAGTTCATATTATAAATGATCACAACAATTTAAATATATCAAGTCCAAAGTTTAAAGTTGAGAATGTGTAAGTTAATTCTAAACTCTAAACTAAGGCTTTTTTTTGACTTTTAGATAGCTTGTGAGGTATATCTTAACCTTCAAACTTTGTATTTAGACCAAAAATTTTAAAAATTAAAATAAAAATTAATTTCATTAAAAATTAAATAAAAAACCGGTCTGGTTCAATTGAACCGTGAACGGTTCAACGGTCTGATCGGCCAGTTTGAACGATTTTTACAAAATAGGGCGTTTTTTTCTAGTTTTTCGATTTTTTGAGAAAATCGGACCGGTTCACCGGCCGGTTGACTGTCCGACCGGCCGATCCGATCCGATTTTTTAAACAGTGATTGGGACTATATATAGAAGAAGTGTTATACTTCAACTAGAACTCTAGTTATTTATCTTTTAGGACTAGGATAACCCTACAGTAATTCTAATGCCTTTACTATTAATTCATAAGGTCTCAATTGTTAATTCCTAGTAATCGTATAATATTAATTCTTAGTAATAATATAAAATTATTATAAGAAAATTATAACTTATCATTATTATATGTATATATATACTTTAAATATCAAATATATATCATATTCTAACTGATATAGCAAATAATAAATAAAATTAAACGAAATTATAGGTCAACATAGGTTAAAATAATTAAGAAATTCTAAGGCGTTACATTTTTTTAATTTAAATAATAAATAAAATAAAATAAGGTAAATTAATCAATTAAATACGAAATAAAATTCTAGGGCATTACATCCACCCCCTTTAAAAGAATTTGGTCCCCAAATTCTAACCTGAGTTAATGAAGAGTCCTGGTGATATTTTTGCATTTCCTTCTTATGTTCCCAAGTCACATTCTCTATCTTATGGCATCTCCATAGCACTAGGATATTCTTTTGTGCATAATATTTGTATTCTTAATCTAGGATTTGGACTCGTTGCTCTTCGTGTGTCAACTCTTCTTGAAGTAACAAAATCTTATATTATGTGATATGCTAAGGATCCTCTTGATACCTACATAGTTGTGACTCATAGAAGATGTTATGTATCTCCATAAAGTTTGATAGTGAAATAAGTCGATAAGCTGCTACTCTAATCATCGCAGATCCTTTCTGAGTGACAATTTAAAAACTCCATATCTCCAACATTAAATTCCAAAAGTCTTCTTCTATCATCCATCTAGGTCTAAGTCATGAGTTGGATAGTTTTGCTCATATAGTTCTGATTTCCTTTAGGTATTGGAAACTAAGGGAAAGAACTAAAACTTTTATATTGATATCGCAGTCCAAGTAAGCCGACATCGAGGTGTAAAATTGAGCCTTAGGTACCATTCTTAATCATTACATTATTGAAGCCTAATAGTCCATACAAATCCTCAATTTGTCTTTACAAAGAAACACTAAGGTTCCCAAGGAGATGGACTTGGTCAAATAACGTATTTTCAATTAGTTCCTACAATTGTACATCAAGTTATACTTGTGCCATCATATATAATGCCTTAGATATTGGGATTTATTCCTGGAAGGACCTCAATGGAAGATTTATTTTCATGATCTTGGTGTAGCAAAGTGATTCCCTAGGTTTGTAAGTAACTTCTCTTGTGATATGCTTGTATCTTCCTTTCTGGAGACCCAATTGATGTGATTCTTGCAATATTGAAAAGCTAATAGAGAGACCAAAAGGTTTTATGTTGACACCTTTTTCCAAGTAAGTCAATATATCAAGGAATAAAATCGAGTCCAAGATTCATAAGTGTGATGAAAATTCGAATCCAAGTCTAGGAAGTCTTTGATTTGACATATTTTAGAATTCTGGCCATAACTTTCTCCATGTATGTCAGACTATAGTGATTCAAGTGGCTATGGAACCTAACAGACAGTACTACAAATCATATGTTGACCACTTTTATTAATTACATCAGGATCAAACCATAAAAAGCATCACAGATATCTGCTATTGAAAAATCGAAGTCTGTATTTTCTACCTTGACACATCTTAGTATTTTAGCCATAACTTTCTCCATATAAATCTAATGAAGGTGATTCAAATAGATATAGAAACCTAAGAGACATATCTACAATTCATATGTCGACCATCTTACCAAATTAAATCTAAATATAGTAGTAAAAGGCATCATAATATTCTATTCTAGGAAAATCGAAGCCCTGTATTTTTTTTGTCACGCCACACCTTTGTATTTTACTCATAACTTTCTCCCTATATATCGAATTGAAGTGATTCAGATAGATATAATTACCTAAGAGGTAGAGTTACAAATCTTATGTTGATCATGTTACTTAATTCTATCGAGATCAAGTAGTAAAAGAGTCGAAACTATTTGTTTTCGAAAAAATAAAAATTATGTATTTCCAGACTTGATATATCTTAGTATTTTGATCATAACTTTCTCTATATAAATTGGATTAAGGTGATTTAGGCAGAATTTGAAACCTAAGAAACAGACCTAAAATCCATATGTTGATAATTTTACTTAATTCTTTAAGGAAGTAGTAAAGTTGTTACTAATATCATTTTCGAGAAATCAAAGTCCTATATCTTTTGACTAGATACATCTTAGTATTTTGTGATAACTTACTCCATATCTATTGGATTGAGATGATTCAAGCAGATATAAACACCATATCTATAGAGGAAATGTAAATTTTAATTAAAAAGAAACTTTCATATGCTTTTGTCATATTTCAACACTTCTTTCTTTTTTTTTTTTTTTTTCAATTTTAAGCATTTTCAGAAAGAAATAGCTATCATATAAGACCCAAAACCGAAAAAAATAACAATTTTTTTCCTTATCAGATATAGGGGCAACAGACATCCTGGAAGCGGTGGTGGCCGCGGCACGTGGTAGAGGCACGAGAAGTGGCAGTTGACATGGTTGAGTGGTGGCGGAAAGTGAGATAGACAAGTGAATAGTAGGGGAGAATGTAGATTTGCTATTTTTACAGTTGATTTAGACCGTTAATTTGATAAAAATTGACGGTGTTAAAAGTTCAAGATATTTGGTATTTTATAGGTATAAAGCCTATCGATACTCAATTTAATATTTTTCACAGGTTTAGGTTTGATTTGCACTTAATATATATTTATTAGACCTTAGTCTGAATTTGATATTATTTTCGTAGGTTTAGGTAGGATAAAGCCCTAGTTGTTGAGGTCTACCCTCCATCCTCCTTTTCCCATTTGATTGCACATATCTCATGTTGCATAACACCATATCAGATTCATAATAGGATCAATCATGCATCTTCATGTGAAACACCAATATGTAGCATTATCATGTAAACATAATATCATCACATTAACAAAATATGACGCGCTAATAAAAAGGGGTGAGACTTTATACATAATCAGTCTTATTCTCCAATAGTCTTAAATCAGATCTCTTCCAAAAATATATATAAATGGGATACCAGAGTAGTAATTAACTACTTTTGGAACTTTATCTTTTGGAGTGAATTTTAAGGCATGTTGATTTGAGTTTATCCTCAACGATAAAAGATTTTCCCATCTTGAGTTTGATATCCCGGTTCATTTATTTTTCTTATAGTTTTCATTTTTCTTATACAATGCTACTTCTAATTCCAAAATGTTATATACTGGTTTTTCTCAATCAAATCAACAATAAAATTATTTCAGTAGGCAATAAGTGAATTAACTATAGGAAAATTAAATATTAAAGACACTAAAAAATGTCAAATAATATTATAGTGATAATTTTGTATTTAATGATATTTTTTAAAAGTATCATTTATCTTTTGGAGTGAATTTTTGGGAATGATGATTCGAGTTTAGTCTCAAGGATAAAAGATTTTCCCATCCTGAGTTTGATATTCCGGTTCATCCATTTTTCTTATACAATGCTACTTTGAACTCCAAAATGGTATGTATCAGTTTTTCTCAATCAAATCAGCAATAAAGTTATTTCAGCAAGCAAGAAGTAATTCACTACTAAAAAACTAGGCATAAAATCGATCACTGACAATGTTAAAAATTGTGGCATAAAATTGGTCACTGACAATGTCAGTGATAGCATCTCGTCACAAAGCAAATTTAGTAATCGCATATCTCATCGGTCACAAATTATTGACCACATGATGTTTTAATTCAGTCACTAATTTTATTGCATAAAATTTTCATATATCAAATAGGCAGTCACTGATTAGTGACTGCTGGTATTGGTTACTAAATATTGAGCCACCAAGTTGATGATATATTGGTCAGAAATCTATCACTAATGTTTTAAAGCAATCACTTTATTTGTGACCGCCTTTGGGGTCACAAATTTTTAAAAATAATGTGTATTTTCTCTGTTTAATTCATAAACAAAGCAAAAATAAGCAACATCAAGGGCAGTCCCAAAATTAATCATCACTGTCATGTTTTAAGCATAAGACTTAGCATTTAGATAAATATCAATGGAAGTGTGAAACAAAAGCAATATTTCCATTTACTCAAAATTCAGTCTGACAAGTTGGAACAAATTCCAAGTTAGTTTACAAGCACAAATGCCATATTGCTGAAGAATATACAACAGTCATGCCAGATCCAAAACTACCAAAGCTCAAGTGTGAGCAATCTACATTTTGAACTTGCAAATGATCTGGAATTACCACAGAAGGCGCATATTCTCAGATGGCAATCCTCTATCGTTTTTTTTTTTTTTTACGTTTAGTTGTTCCAAGTTTCTGTGATTGATGATGAGTAATGACACTGAAGCACCAAATATCTTCATCTGCAGCATCATAACAAGACTTAGAAACTTCAGTGGGCACACATGAAAATCTACTTCTTGGATTTTAAATAAGGACTAAAAGTCAAGAAACTACTTTGAACCAAGTATTCATGGTTATTTAGGTAAAAACCAAATTGCTATTTCAATTTCAATAGAGTATTTAATTCCAGTTATGATTAATTCTTTCCTTTTCTCCCCTCATGTTTAAAAGATACATACAAACGACTCAAATGGTTTTTCTATCAAGAATGCAACATCCATCTACTGCTACCATAAAATCTAATTCTAAGTGTTTTAACAAAATGTTTCCAGTGAATTTGTCCGTAGCCCAAATGCCAAAGATATCCTCCTTTTTTAAAATCAAAAACAACAAAATAAGAGAATGCGGGGCCACACAAATTAATGAAGACTGCCATTAGGCCTACTTAGATACATAGTTATGATTCTCATGAAATACCTCATGCCAAATTTAGGTGTAGAAATTCCAGAAAGATACCAACTCGATTATGTTTGAACAAATTATGGGCTTGGACCTAAAACTTTAAATTCATATAAAAAGTTTATACACTTTGTTTGGAAAATTTCAACAATTAGGTAAAAGTTACGATGAACAATAACTGTAGATGTTGTGGTAAGGAGTTGTAATCAAGTGTAACTGAATAAAAGTAGTGTCCAATGGTTGAAGAAACCTTAGAATTTAAAAACTCTTGCTTATACTAAAAGTTTTTTATCGTCATTGAAACAAGTAAGAGATAGAACTTGAGATGGAGCAAGAAAATCTATAAATTTCAAGTTAATGAGCATAACAAACTAGCAACACTTAAGCACCAAGTCCCAATTGAAAGACAAACGATGGATGATCGTCATAAAGCACAGTGTATATATGCATATGTTTGGATATATCTTATGCACATTATATAATGTCATTTAAAGAACTTAAACACAATTTACAGCAAGCAATTAATAGATAATCATAGGCTTTTAGAAGCTAAATAAGAAACAAATAATAATAGTACCAAACATTACGGAAAGAAGGCTAGCAAAAAAGGTAACAAGATAAGAAAGCATTTTTCAAATATGACCAATAGACTTTAACGGCAATTCGCTAAATTGCAAACTCAAATATGGAAATTCAACAACATTTGAATGCAGAGGTTCAAACAAGACAGACCTCAGGTCTGTAGGTCCTCTGCTTCTATTATTTCCTGACATGCCAGGTACTGAAGATGAAGAACTTGCATAAGGAGTTGATCCATTTTTGTTTCTTGTATGACAACTTCCCAGGGAAAGGAGCAGACTTTGCTAAAGATAACAGTATTCCTATGTCTTGCAATTAATGAAAAATATATAGACATTGAAGATCATCACTTTTTCCTTACAATTAATTAAAATAATAAAAAAAAAAAATACCAAACAAGAAAAAACTAAAAAGACCCAAAAAAGTACCATTCAAAGATATATATGGAGAATCTTCTCCCTCACTTTTCATTTAATTTAACTCCTAAAGTCAATCCAAAAAAACTTTATCTATACTAATCAATCACCCAAAAGATTTCTGTGGACCACTAATATATTAATATCATTCCTAAATAATAATCTAAAGGGTACCTAGCCTGTTACCTTGATATTTATAGAGCCACCTCCAAGCAATTTAGCCCTGCTATGTTCTTGTTTATGGTTGTGCATTTTACTTTTCATTAATACAAAGTCACTTCTTGTCATTTTCTCACATAGCAGAATATAATAAAGCACAAAATCTTTGCCTTTTTCCTAATTCTTTTCCACTCAAACTTGACGACTACTTCCTACCATAGGCAAAAAGTTATATATAATTAATGATAAATTACTAGAGAAATTATATATAAATAAATATAAGGTGAATAAGCTACATATTGTTGCCAGGCTTGAAGTTAATTTATGACGAGCCATACATATATAATTTATCCAAAAACTATGTGGAAACGTACCCTTAGGGCCCGTTTACTTACTGATATAGGATGGAGGGTGATGATTAGATGAAATGAGGAATGGAGAGTGGAATTAGGATAATTTTATATTTTTGAAATTATGTTTACTTTGTGGGATGATATGAATAATAAAAGTGGATAACTGTATTGAATGTTTACCTTGATGAGTTATAATATTGGGATAAATTGTAAAAGACTAAAACACCCTTAATCAAAAAAAATTATTTATTATTTTATTTAATATAAAGAAATTAATTTTTATACAACATCCAACTATTTCTTCTTCTCAAATACAAAGAAATTAATTTTTCTCCATTCCCACACAACATCCAACTATTTTTAGATTTGAATAAAAGAAATGATAATTGGTTAAATATTTTTTATATAATTAATTAATAATTAAACTATTACTAATATAATATATTATTTCTGGAGGATGAGATATTATTGAATCAAATAAAAATAAGAAAATATTTATATATCAAAATTGCATTCTATTTCTTGTCTTATCCTCTCTTTTGTTTTCCCTTTTCTTTTTCCCATTCATTATCCTTTTCTTCTTCCTCGTTAATCTCTTTGGTTTTTGCCTCTTTTCTCAACTAGAACATCGCCGCCCACCATCTCCTAGCAACGACATTCATAACCAACAAAATCATCAACACTCTATGATGCCACAACCATGGTCTCATCTAAAAGCCCCACCCACTTCCATTTTTTTTCCCTATGTTATTTTTTGAGAAACCAGCGACTCGGCCGCTTCAATCGATTTATCGGCCGTTTCATCGATCCAAGGCCAGTATAAACTTCTGAGCATTATAAACTGCAACTTTGGACCCTAGACCTTAGTTCTTGTTCCAATTTGACATTCTAGCTGCTATTGCGAAGATTGGGTAAGGGAGTGTAACAGGAAGAGGTAAATTTTTTTCAAATTATAAGTTCGTGAAAATTGTGTGGATTGAGAAGATGTTGGAAATATTACTTGTTTGCTCATCGAAATTTGTTAGTGTCCCACATCGGTGAAATAAATAAATTGTAGTTTCTATATATGGTCTTGGACAATCCTCACCTTTTGATTTATTTTTTGGAGTTGAGTTAGGCCCAAGACCTATTCTTTAACAAAATTGTATGTCCGCTAGTCCTACTTCATTTTCTTATATGAGGCACCATAGAAAAATGAGGACATAATAGGAAATTTCAACAATCATCCCAAAAGTTTCAGGATTTTTCTATCCCACCTAAATGGCCGGATGCCATATCCAAGAAATTGTATCTACAGTAGTGGGCTTTGGCTCAACTGACAGGCTTTCATCTTTGAATGTAAACATTTGATCAAATGGAATATAGCCTCACATCCCTCCTTATCACATCGAGTAAACGGACCCTTACAAATTTATAATAGTTAATCATATTTACCAAAAAAAATGTTAAAAAGAATAAGAAGGGGTGGGGAGGTAATGGGGGGTTGGCGAATTTATAAAATAATACAATTTTGTAAATTTTTTACAAAACTAGAGCAGTTTTGGAGAGTTTATAAAACTAGTGTAAGGCGTGGCTTGCTTGGGGAAGCATTTTAAAAATTGCAAGAGGCATGGCTTGTCTTGCATGGCCGACCACATTACCAAGAGGCGTGTCTGCTCTTGAGGATTTTTTTTTTATTTTTTTATTTTTAAAGCAACCAAGAAGTCCTCTTGGACTTGGTTTAATTTAATTTGTTTTTTAATTTATTCGCTGAATTTATTTTTTTAAAGGATGTTTCATTGACTGAAGTTAACATTTGTTAGGGCTGACATTAGGTCTAATATTGTGTGTATATTATATTTTTTAAAAAATAGTTTTTATTTATTTTAGAGTAAAAAAAGTTATATTATAAAAACTTAATTTAGAATATGTTATTTTATATTTAAAATTTAAATAATTATTTTTTGTCAAAATATTAAAAGTGAGCCCTAAATATGTAGTATAAAATTTTAAAATATTTTATAAATTTACTATTTGATAAAATTCAAGTGATTGAGGCATATTTCTATAAATTTACTATACTCTATGCTTACTTCAATTGATGTAATATATTAACTCGTGAAAGGATGCTTGTAAATAACCTTGGCCAAAATAGGCATGTAAAACCTCAATACATAATTATATATTAATACATTAATCAAGAATTATCATATCTTCTAATCATTAAGTGATGCTTGTAATTTCGGGGTAGGTTATTATTATGGCGTGTGAAACTATCACATAATGTTGTACGTACTTGATCTTATTTACCTATTCCACTAATAAATACAAAAGCTACAATTAACATTGCTTCATCAATGTTTTTTTTTTTCATCTTTTAGATTTGAACTTAAAAATGGGAGATAATCCATTTTTTGAGCGTGGATACACATGGTTATTGATAGAAATAAACATTCATTGTCAATGCCAATGCATCTCGAATGAAAATGATTAATATCATGTATCATTTTTATTAATTCTTGCTACTCATTAAAGTTCAAATTTGCATTTCAACTACTTCCTAAGACAGAGCTGGAATATTGGCTTATAATGCTATATATATTTTATTTTTATGCGTCTAATATGTAATACTCACTACTTAATTAAAGAACAATGTGTGAGATTTATTCTTTAAGTATGTGAGTGAAATGTAACAAAAATCACAATTGCCTAAAATTTTTGAAAATTTTCACCAATTTTATTATTCATGAAGCATGATACAAAGGAAAACCATAAAAGAATAAAGCCCAAATTACAAAGTTGGAAGAATCAAGTATAATGGGCTTGGGCTTGACGGCAGACTTGTTGTCTCGCACGTGCTTAGGGCCAATCCATTTTATTTTGGATTCGAGTAGTGCAATCCCTTCATGCAACATGTCTTTCTCTATGGGCTGGATTATGGACTAGCTCAAAATTAGATTCATCCCAATAATCTTCGCCCTATATCGGCTCAAAGCTCATTTGATATGTTGCCAAGTAATATTCAAGATTGTAATATGGCTTGACAAATGCTGCAGCGTTTATTCTAAAATGTTGGCATGCACTCATCACATATGAGCATGGAATACCAAGTTCAACCCATTTTCCACATGAGCATTCATGTCTCATAAGTTTGACAACTTGCACATGATTTCCCTGACCTGTGTGCATCCATGTTATGATTGAAGCTGATTGTTAAGTGTAGTCAAACTTTGAATAATGTGCTCAACAGAGTGGTGTTGCCAGTTGGAATATATATTATATGCATGATCAGCCCACGGTTGCTGCTTCTGCATTATATTATGAGCTTTGGTCATCCGATCAAGGAACAGTTTGATACAACGAGAAAATATCTGTTGCACAATAGCTGTAATTGGCAGTCGACGAACACCCTTCAGTTCCCCATTGAAACACTTAGACATGTTCGTAGTTAGAATACTGCAATGCCATCCTCCATCATGGCAGAATGTCCATTGAGTTTTGTCAATGTTTTGCAAATATGAATAGGCATTCTCATTAGTTTTTCTTATTTTCCTCATATGCTTATCAAATTTTTGAATCTGGACTGCAACGCCGGCTTTCCAACATAAATCCTTCAACTGAACATTTTTGAAATGTTTGTTGAAGTTGGAGCAGAGATGCCTTAGATAGAATCGATGTACTCTACGAGGAGCAGTGAAATCAGGTATGCATTCAACAGCGGATAAGAGGCCATGGTGTCCATAAAAAATTAGGCACATGCCTTCCATCCCATCTGACGATGTGCTTAGACAACATCTTCAGAAACCATTTCCAAGAAAAAAAGGTTTCTTCATAGACAATTGCAAAAGCCAACGGCAGAACTTGTTGATATACATCTATAGCTACCGCAATCAACATCTTGTGTCTATATTTTGTATATAAATGAGTTCCATCCACACTGATAACTTTGCAGCAATGTTTAAACCCATCAATATACGGGTTGAAAGCCCAAAACACATACTTCAACATTTTCTACCTTGGTATGCTTGTTTGTTGATGCTCCCACTCAACAATGGTACCTGGATTCCACTTTTGGAGAGCTCCCATGTACTTGGGTAACATTGTTACTGAACTCTCCCATGTTCCAAAAAGGCACTCCCTTGCACGTTTCGATGCATTCCATACCTTGGCATATGAGATTTTGTATCCATATTTATCCTTGATATTTTGCTGTACACTCTTTATCTTATATGCTGGCTCATCATGAACATGTCCCAACAAGTCTATAGCGATCATATCTTGACTTAAGTTTCTATGATCAAGTAAAACTTCATTGATCAAACAATATGAGGGCCCCCATACTTTGTAATCTTCCACAGTCCCATATGTTCTTTAAGAATTGCCCTGACACTCCATGAACACCCTAGTTTGCACACCACTTTCCATAGCTTTGTTGTACTCTAAACAACGCGATATTCTCGTCTAGCAACACGTACGGAGAAATCCTTGACAGTATCCTTAACCTGCTTCTTATATTTAAAAACCATGCCCATCTCAAGCTTCCTGCGGCTATTGTCATAATAACCCCCATACACTCCAGATGGAATATCCACAGAGTCTCCTGGTAGATCTTTTTCTATTGTGGAGAAGAATGGAATAACTGGATACAAGTGTGATTGATCGGCTATAGAGGGCATTGTTGGTCCCCTAACCACTTGTGCTTAATTAGAGGTTCCTTCACCATGTGGTGGTATAAGCTCTTCATTGGCATCATCGGCTACTTCATTTGTGTCATAATCGTCAGGCTCTGAATCAGTAAGCTCTCGATCACGAAAACTGTCTGCATATGGTTAAGGGGAGCTATGGTTTGCATGTCGGCTCTTAGGCTCATATCGGTGTCCTCCCGAATATTCTCGATGAGAAGTAGAAGGACCAACATTGGGTTGTTGATGAGATGTATAACTACCACCATAAATATCATGGAGCCCAAAGTTTGTAAAACCATATGTTACTGTGGGCAAGTCAGGAATCCCTGCCTCTATGTGTGGAATTGTATGTCCATATTCGCCACTAAATTGAGTGGCAAATTGGTCTTCTCCCAATGGATTTTGGTGAGGTGTAGAAGTACCGCCCAAAGAATATTGCATCAAAAGTGACATGTAGGATCCGTGCTCTTCTTGCAATGACATGCCTTGTATATTATTAGGGCGTATTGGTTCAACTTCGATGTAGAGCTCGACACTATTCATACCAGCCCTCGGATCCAATAAGTTTGACAAATTAATGTTATTTTCCACTTGCACGATTGTTGATATGCGAGCCTCCTTATCCAAATAAATCTTTGCCAAATTATTTAAGAAGTATTGGTTATTATAACCTAATACTTCATATAACTTTGACAATAACTCAGAGAATGTTGTCGAACGGGAGAATGGTATATATCCACATGCAGGACGATCATAACTCACACAATTAGAGTCCCTTGTAATCTTTCCTCCACTGTATACCACAATGTGTATTATGTTCATGTCCGCCATAGGTGAAAGAATAATGTTAGGGCTATTCGTGTTCCTCAAAAAAATTTCCTTTCTCTCTTTTTCTTCACTTGATCTTTTTTTTTCCTACTTTTTTTCACTCATCTTTTTTGTTTTCCTCTCAAATCTTTCTTTTTTCACACACTTCTTCATTTTTGTGCCTACAAGTATTGGTCCAACACTTATATTTAAGCTACAAAAGTGAATATCACATTTCACCCTTTTTTGCATGAATCACATTTCACCCTTTTCTCATGCTTGAATGAAAAAGTTGATTTGTTAGGTTGAATGACAAAATAATGCATAGTTTTTCTCAGTAAAATTAATTTATGATTGACAACCACTCTGCATGAAAGACTATTCACATTTCACTGAATGATAAATCTGAACTATTCATTTAATTTGTCATGTTGAATGACAAAACAATGGAAGAGACAATACACTAAATAGTTTTTCTTAGTAATTGATGGCTTGAAGAAAGGTAGCCATGCGTATCAATTAATCGGTAGGGCAAAATTGAAGGCTTGAAGAAAGGTAGCCACGTGTATCAATTACTCAGTAGGGCAAATTGAAGGCTTGAAGAAAGGTGGCCACTTGTATCAATTACTCAGTAGGGAAAAATTGAAGGCTTGAAGAAAGGTGGCCACGTGTGTCAATTAATTGAAGAATTAAAAAAAGGCGTGGCTTGTAGCCACGCCTTTCAATTGTCCTAGCAAAATTTAATTGAACAAGCCACAACTTTCAATTATTTTCGGTCAAAAATAAGCACAAAAGGCGTGGCTTGCAGGCACGTCTTTTGTTCTTCTATTTTTTATTACGTATTTAAGTTAAATAATAAAAAATTTAAATCCATTTATTAAACAAAACAAACAACAAATAATGAAAAGGTTAAATCCAAATGATTGTGCCAAGTTTGTAATTTATGTATTACTTGCTTCTTTCATGCTTGATGTATTCATTTATTTTTGTTTGTTCCTCTGCACGAATCACTATTAACTATTTTGTGGGAAAAGTTGCTTTTTTTTACTATTATTTGCTTCTTTCACGATTGATGTATTCATCTATTTTTGTCTGTTCCTCTACACGAATTAGTATTAACTAATGTGTGGGAAAAGTTGCACTTGGTAGGGAAAAATTGAAGGCTTGAACAAAGGTAGCCACACGTATCAATTACTCGACAGGGCAAAATTGAAGGCTTGTACAAAGGTGGCCACGTGTATCAATTACTCGGTAGGGAAAAATTGGAAGCTTGAAGAAAGGTAGCCACGTGTGTCAATTAATTGAAGAATTAAAAAAAGCCACGCCTTTCAATTTATTTTGTTGCTAGGGCAAAATTTAATTGAAAGGTAGCCACGCCTTTCAATTATTTTCGCTGGAAAATAAGCACAAAAGGCGTGGCTTGCAGGCACGCCTTTTGTTTTGTTTTGTTTTGTTTCGTTTTTTTTTCTATTTTTTTATTATTTATTTAAGTTAAATAATAAAAAATTTAGATCCATTTATTAAACGAAACAAACAACAAATAATGAAAATGTTAAATTTGAATGATTGTGCCAAGTGTTTTATGTTCTGTGATTTTTTTTTTTATCAAACTTAATAAATAATAAATTTAGTTAGTATCATTTTTAATATGGTGCACACATCAAAATTAAATACATATAGCGTTATAAGCCAATCAATATTCTCTATACCTTGTAATGACATAGTTGATATGCAAATTAGAACTTTAAAAGTACAAACAATAGAAATGATACATAATGTTAATCATCTTCATCAGAAATATGATAATCAGATTTATAGTCTGGATGATTAAGTACATTATGAATCTCACGCCTTCTGAGTCTTTGACCTCGTGCAAAAACGACTTCTTCTGCTAGTTCGAGCATGTGATATCTGTAACGACACATAAGCATTATGTTGTTTTATTTTCTTATTCTTGCAACAGCTATTGTACAGTTTTCTTCTCCATTCCTTGGCATTGACAGTGAGCGATGTCGTGGAATTCTCACACCAAGCCTTTGCAGATCAGGTACCAACTCCTCAGATTCATTTACTCTATATGCCCATTCCTTCCGAAGTCCACAATAGTATTCTACTGGATCTTAATAATAAAGTGATAGATAGTCATCATTTCTTTCTCTCAATAACCATTTGTATTCATGCTCAAAAAATAGATCATCTCCCATTTGAGTTCAATTCTAAAAGATAAAACTCTAAGTATGTTGAAGGTATGTGAATGGTAGGTTATGCATTTATAAGAGAAATGTGTAAATATGACCGTGTGGGTTCGAATATTATATAATCATGGCACTACATACATTTGTTTCTATGTGACATCAAATAATCATGCTCTGCCAAGTTTCTGTAAATTTTACTGTTCACTATTTAGTCAATTTGAGTGACAAAAGAGTACGCACACTATTACTGCGTGAAAGACTTCACATTTCACTGAATGACAAAACAATGCGTACACTATTACTGCACACTGTTACTATTCACTATTCACACTTCTGTCACGATCATACTTATCTCCATACATAGTTACATTGTCTATAAATATGTAGATTCTAACAAGTTTAATTAGTTCATTAAAATGGAGCCATTCAGAGCACCGAAATTATATTATACTCCTGGTGATATTTTTCGTGCCATGGGTCGTAGTTGGCTCTTAGATGATGATTATTGTTACTCATTAGATCCAAATCAAAGATACTCTTCAACATACTTAGCAACAATGGAAGAGGAATGGTGTCGCCGTGTATATAAACAATAAGGCTTTGTTATAGATTGTCGTGAGCTTGGTATTTGTTGTCCTCGACGAAAAGCCATCACCATGCCCCGAGGCACACCACAAGAACAGACGGTAGCTCTTAATCGCATACGTGAAGAAAATAATAGAATGGCTATGCGTACATCTCGTCTCCACTTTCAACAAATGGCAAGAAACTATACATCATTAGGGTTACTAAATGAAGCAAGACGCCGATGAGCACTCAATGAAAGTCCTATTTATTGATCAGATGTTGAGGTGTCTGATGAGGAGAATAACTAGACTTTCATTTATGTCTTATATTTATTTATTTTTATTATATTTGCTATTTTTATATGCTATACATTAACTTAATTGCAATTATTTTAGTTATATCCTTAAATTTATTATAATTTAACACATATTATGGTAAATAATTCAGTGAACAACATAAATATTCATATAGCAGTTGGTTCTTTTAAATTAACATAATTTTAACAAAATTGTCTGAACCCTAAACTCTAATAATGCCCTCCTGTGCCACAACCACATCAAGTCCTATTTCTTTGTTGTCTTTGAACCCCTTAATCTCGTGCATGATCATGTAGTAGTCGTTGCTTTTCATCCTCACTCAAATTAAAATTCTGTCGTGAAGAAGTAGTAAAGCTCGATGAAGCGCGGTCACGACATGCTTCTAACATATCTAGATATGGCACTAGTGATACATTGAATGAGTGGCAGGCTGGTGCAAGGTCGGAATAGTTATGTCCAGTTGACCCCCAACCTAGGCCAAGATCTGTGTCCACTAACGCGGAGAACGACTGACTGAATATCAATGTATATGGAGGTAATGGTGTTAGTTCATCAGTCTATACTGGTTGAGGTATGTAGCAGTTTGAATATAAGTCAAGATTGACACAAGATGGACCTGCCACATCAACTCCAACCGACGGAGCACTGCTCGTGTTCAAGTGTGAATCACCCTCTATCGAGCTGCTAGATCTAATGATGTGCATTCGTCTTCTCTTATTTCTACTCTAACTTACCTCTTGTTGTAGAGCCTCTGGCTGTTGCGGCACCTTGATTGGAAATTGGCGCACAGCTATATTCGACACCTCTTCAGTAATCGATCTAGTTTGGTCTCTAAACTGTGTCCATGATGTAATTTCAGACTCATCGACAATGGAATCATAGCTGAGCACTAGGTTTTGTATTCTATCATACTGCAATGTGTAAAACAAATAATTTAATGTTAAGTAATCTTAATTGTAAAAAATCAATATCATATTGTAGTCTCCTACAACAGAATTGTATACATACCATATCATGCCATGCACGTGGATCAACTGGAGATATCCCATGTCTATGCCTACTTAGGATGGCGATATAAGTTGGCGTGTGATCCGATCATACCATGTCATGTATCCACCATCCGTAGATTCAAATCCCGTGATGTTAGGTTGTTGAACAACAAGTTGATCTATATTATCCCATTGAGAAACATATAAGGTATGGTATGCATACCAATTTGTACCAGCACGACCTCTACGAGATATATCTTATAATCGTAAACTACGTTCAACTGGCACTGGATAAATATTTTGGATCATGCCAAACTGTCGTAGAACCCACTCAGGATGATGTATCTCAACAATAGCATAGTTAATCAATGGACAAGCTATAGTCCAACGTTCTGGGGCACACTCAGGAGGTAAATTCTGAATATCAGGCGAATCTATTGCATACAGCTGCTATATAAACCACGTATAAAGCACTTAAGTCATATTAAAATGAAAATATACTTATTTTTAATATCATAACAATATATATATATGAATATAGTTACCTCATGTGCTGACATTCTATCAAGCATGGATCGCATAATCTATATAGAGTGACTTGCAGTATGTGTAAATGAGAAATATTGCATCCATCTACACATATAAGCTACAAATTAATTTATGATATGTGTATTATTAGGAATGACTACAAAATCACAATTGAGCTTATATTACCGAGCACCATATAGAGGCATCGACAATTCATGGTCATCAATTACCCGTGGTTCCATAGTAATGCGGGGCATTAGACCTATAGGTGCTAGAGTTCTAATCTTGGACCATGCCCATATCTACAAGTGAACAAGTGATTAAGGGACGTATAACAATAAAAATACATCTATGTAATATTTACTAAGGTTTTTTATTTCACCTGTAGTAGTTGCATTGCTCCACCAATATTAAGTTTCCCCTGCTGGCATGCAGTGCATAGCTCGCAGTACAAGAATGACAAAATAGCACTTCCCCAACTGAAGTTACAAACATCACGAATATTTTCAAAATGCTTCAAGTACACTAATAGTATTACATTACCTGAAGAATCTGGGCACATAACACCTCCAAAAGTACTAATGCACATGCACGTGCAATTTGTTCAACCTCTAAATCAGAGTTATCATTTGTAATTCGGTTGTTGTGAATGTGCATGACAATAGCTGTCAAATGGAGGTTAGATCCCCTAAATCGTTGTTCGGCATGCCTGAAACCAAGATAATGCTCACAATAATCCTGCAACTCCTCAACCTTCAAGTTAGAGTCTACACCAGTAATAGACCGACTTCGTACTGGTAAGCCCCATATGACAGCTATGTCTTGAAGTGTAATTATAACCTCTCCAACAGGAAAATGGAAGGTATGAGTCTCAGAACGCCATCTCTCTACTAAAGTCATGATCAAGTGTAGATCAATATCAAAGTGCCCACAACTATATACACCATAAAATCTCATCTCACGTAAAAAATTTAAACCCCAGACATGTAGCTCTTCATGACTTATGACATTCCAAAACGAATTATCTCTTCGTCTCACTACAAGAGTGGTGTTGACATTCCCAACAAATACATCTTCTGATCGATGAGTAGATTACATGTGTAGAACTGTCGGATCACGTGGACCATACACATTTGCGGTATCCATCCTACAAAATAGAATGAAAACAAAATGTATCATCATCTATATATATTTTAAATGTAAATTAATAAAGTTATGCACATTTGTAATGAAAATAAAAACTAACACTAAAACAAAAATAGAAACATTCTTCAAACACTTGAATTTTATTAAATAGTCAATTTATAAAAAATCTAAAGTGCTTTGGCTTCATTTTTTATTTTTAAAAAATTATTTATTCAAATTTTAAATATAAAAAAACATATTCTAAATTAAATTATACTAATATCATACATACTACTCAAATTTGATTTTATTTATTTTCATAAATATTTATTAAATTTAAAAAAATTAATTTTTTTATTTTAAATATATATTTTTCATAAATATATATTAAATATATATTTTTCATAAATTAAATTAAATTATATTTATTTTAAATATATATTATTTTAAAAAATATATATTTTTAAATATTGTGCTGATGTTAGCCCTATTAGGGCTGACATCAGCGACTTGACCAGCGCCTGGAAAAGGCAAGCACGCCGTGCTTGCCTTTTCTAAGCACTGCTGAAGACAACGCCTGAAAAGGCGCTGTCTTCAGCTACTTTTAGCGCCTCAAAAGCAGATATATATATAATATTGTATATTATATATTGTGTGTACTATATACTATAATATACATAATATATTATATATTATGATATTTATCTCATATATTGTATTTACTATATATTATAATGTATAATGCACTCTATATTGTATATAAAATAATACAATTACAATATAATTAATATATATAAGTAATATGCAAAATGTGATACACATAATTTATAAGAGATATAACCTTTTTAATTATATGTATAACATTCATAATTTCTTAAAAAATATTTCATTTAATATGGATTAATTTAATTATTTAGTTTAAAATTTTTAACTTAATATAAATTTATTAGCATTTCAATTACATAATAACCAATAATGTAAAATATTGATACTCCATAATGCGCTTTTATTTTCTTTTCATTTTGTATGAATTATTAATTACAAAGGAAAGACCATAAATATCAACCAATACTAATGTCATGTCTATCAATTTCAAATTATTCAAACTAAAAATTAAAATTAACTTTCGAATCACAATATCATGTCAAACTTAATAGTAAACAAATTAAATTAAAATACTTTTAAAAACTTAAAAACCAACATGATATTTGTGAGTCAAAATCTTTCTCCTCCAAACTAAGGTTTCTAACCAAACTGTAAAAATATATATATATATTATCTTAACAATACAAAAATAATAACATAAAATAACCAAAAATTAAAAATTAAAATCTTGAACAACATAAATTATAATTCACATTATTTCAAATTATTTTAAACACAATTTCTTCTTCTTTGTATCTTTTTCTTCCTTCTCTCTTTGCTTTTCCTCTTCAATTTTTCCTACACTTATTGCACTCACAACACCAGCACTTCCCTTTTTCTGAGAATGAAAAGTATGAGAATATCAATAATAGTGGAAGCGACCACATCTCTTGGTTTTGACAATTCTTTCCGCCATGCAAGAAGCGTGGTGCTTTTTAAAAAAAAAAAAAAATTCCCATGAGGCATGCCTGCCTCTTGGTAATGTGGTCCACCATGCAAGAGGCATGGCTTGTAGCCACACCTCTTGCGATTTTTTAAAAAAAAAGTGCTTCCCCAATTTGTTTATTAAAAGAAAAAATTCACCAGAAAGCCACGCCTTAACTAGTTTTATAAACTCTCCAAAACTGCGCTAGTTTTGTAAAAAATTTACAAATTTGTATTATTTTTATAAATTGGCCTGGGGGGTTGGGGTTGAAATATACTTTGACTTTCATGAGCTTTTTGAGTGCTCTCCAGTGTCGGCAAGGCGGTAGCAAGATTTTAGAAAATCTATACATAGCAAATTGTGAGATTGACTTTTCAAGCTTTAAAAATCCTGGATATGAGCTTTAAGAAAGTATGTAAAGAAATCATGATACTATTTCCTTTTCACTAGTAAAAATTATAGTTAAACAATGGAAATGGAATAGAAAATTTTTAAATTGATTAAAAATTCATTATATGATTTTGAATCTACATCTATTAACTCAAAATAAATCCACCAAACATGCATCAATTCCTTTCACCTCACACAAAATTACTCATTTTTTTTCCTTTTTCAAAATATAAGCAGCCGTACTAAACAATAGCTATATTCGCGCCAACCTTTTCCAGTTGTTTCTTCCCTTCTCTGCCTCTTACTTGGACATCGCCTCCTTAAATTTATTCATCAATCATTCAATCAATTCCTTCACTTCCTTCGAAACTAAGTTAGTCAAAGCCCGGACCAATTGGTGGCGATTCTCACGTTGCTCTACACATCCTTAATCACAATGTCAAAATCCTTATTCTCATCCACGGTTGAGGGGGCGACTGATGCTACTGTTGGTGTACTTGTGGCAGCGTGGGAGGGAGGGGGCGAAGGACGCCACGAAGATGCTAAGTATCTCCATGATACTCAATGAGCTTTTTTGAGTGTCGGCCAGAGAGAGAGAGAGAGAGAGAGAGGGAGAGAGAGGTTGGGCGAATTGGGAGTTAGGGTTTGAGAGTCAAAATTTGGGTTTTAGAGAACCATTCTAGCTCTATACATACCATGCAAATATGGTCCTTTCATTTCTTATCTCCAAAAGAGGCCTAGGGCAAGATATTTGTTGGCTCCCTAATAGCTTCGATACTATGTTTCTATTCCCAATGTTCGATTCCCCTTTATGACCTCATATATGGAAAACTCATTTTCCAAATTGTCATACTACCTTGCGCAAGGATTTCTTGGATTCAGTCATTATAGAATACATAGGAGATGTACTCGTCCTTCACAACGATGATGAATCAGATCCTATCTTGGATCTCACAAACCTCCTTATCTACATAGCTCATACCCAACCTCCACCTAAAAGACCTGCTAAGTGGTCAAGGAAGAGTCAAAGCATGAGGAACAATGTTGGAATAGTACCTCGCAAGCTAATTAGATTGGTGTTGTAAACTATTTCACTAGTAATACAATTTTGATTGAATGATATTGTTTATATGACCATCTTCGTCTTATGCTTACTATTACATAATTGGTATTTGGTTGAAGCCCTTAGATCACACAAGACTACAGGACTTGGTCAAGCACTGAATGGTGATCATGGAATAAGTCTTACAAGGTTGTGATCTTAAATCGTCCAAGTTAAAGGACCTTAAGAGATAAAACATCTAAGATCCAGATAGACTTGCACTAATAATGCATAAATCCAAGGGTTGGATGTTGCTATGTTCCATGAGTAATCCCATATGAGATATGGATACATGTCAGTGGGTGCTTGCTAGGGAACAAGGCACTGAAGGCCTACCCGGAGAATCCAATAGATAGCCAAAGTGGCAAATTGATAGTGGCAAATTTTTCAGCTTACGCTAGTGCATATAATTAGTTGTTAGACTTTAGGATCCATGGTAATATTGTGTTTCGGTCCTCATGGTTTTACTCCTTCCTGGTCACTTAGCGGGCCATTTAGATGGTGATTGGGCATGAGCTACTTAGACATGGAGGTTTATGAGATCCAAGATGGAATCCAACTCCTCGTCTTTGTGAAAGGAGAGTACATCTCATATGTATTCTATAATGACCGATTCCAAGAAATCATTGCACAAGGTAGTATGACAATTTGGAAAAAGGACTTTTCCAAAGATGAGAACATAAAGTGGAATCGAACATTGGGAATAGAGACATGGTATCGAGGCTATTAGGGAGCCGACAAATATCATACCCTAGGCCGTTTTAGGAGATAGAAGATGGAAGGATTGTATTTGCATGGTACACATAGAGCTATACTGGTTCTACAAAAGCATTCATTTCGGTCAATTAGTTGGGCTCTATGGGCTTGAAGTTGGACATTGACCATGGAGATTGAGTACTCTTCAATTATGGAGATTAATTGAATTGAGTCGATTAGTTTAAAGGAGTTTAAACTAAAATGAATATATGACATTCAAAAGTCACAAGGAGCTGTAAGCCCATGCCTAATTAATGGTAGAACCTATCGGATCACACACAAAAGTCAATTGCATTTCCTAATTGATGGAAGAATTTTTCTTAATGTTAGAAACTTACTCCATGTGACCGATTTTGGGGTGATCAAATATTGATGTCAATTTTAGCTTGATTAATTTAATTGTTAAATTGATCAAATAATTTAAGGAGTTAAATTAGATCAATAATTAAGGGGTTAATTATTTGATGCCACATGATCATCAATAGGTAAAGTTAACTTAAAGAGTTAAGTTAATAATTCTTAGCTTAAAGAGTTAAGCTAATTAACTTAATAGTTAAGTCAAGGATTAAATTAATTAAATTAAAGTGTTTAATTTAATTAATGAAAGGAATAAATTATGGAGGGAAAATTCAAATGAAAGGTTCACTTGATGTGGCATTTAATTAATTTGAAATTAGAATTCAAATGTAATTGAAATGCACACAAAATTTGAATTTGATTTGAATTTGCCAACTTGCAATGCAAGTGGGCGGTCCCCCCCACCTTGAGTGGCATCATACCTTCCTCTCTCTATATATATAGATATAGAGGTGAGAGTGGGCGGCCATATTGAATTCCATGTGAAGAATTAGATTCTCACATTTTCTTCCTTCAAAGTGTTGCCTCATAAGTTGAAGCTCCACTTCTCTCTTCTTCTCCAACCCTTAAATCGGACTTCAAGCTCTCGTTTCTCCTCTCTATCTCTAGCTAATGTTGAGGAGAAATAGGAAAAAGCATTGGTGTGTGGATCATATTGATAGAGGCAAGAAAATAGGATTGCTGTGCCTTGGAGATCCACCAGTTAGGGTAGTGACTTGGCGAATTTATTCCCAGAGATCCAGATGGAGTTTTGATCTAACATTTTCACAGTAGCTTTATCAAAGAGTTGAGGATCTATTGGATTTTTTTCCCGATTTTTTGGAGACATTTGAATCATGCAAAAGTTGCATCTTTCCAGCTGTGCCGTTGTTTGACAGATTCTGAATTGAAGAAAAGTTCTTCATCCTTCCTTTGGATTATGCTAATCAAGGTAACTCTCCATCCAAATCTAAATCCTAAGAATGCTTAGATCCTTATTTTCTTGTAAAGCACTAGTTAATTTAGCTTTTGAAGTTTTATTATTGGATCTTAGTGCCTTACTTGCCTTCAAGTGGTATCGAAGCTAGGTTCATGCTTTGATTTGGATTTTTTGATTGATTTATTCATGTGATGAATTGATCAAAATCACGAAATTATCAATTCATATGATGGATTGGAGTGTTTGGATGATGTTGTGAGTGGCTTCTTGATTGATGAATTGAAAGCATGCTAATTTGTGTTTCTAGTGCTGATTCATATGATTAGTATGTTTTAATTCATAGCTATTAATGTTGAATGTTAATTTGGCATTAATTGATGTTACATGTTGATAAAGCATGTGTTGATTGACCTGAAGTTGTTTTGGTCAGTTTTGGATCCAACTTGATTGGAGTTTTGTTGAAGATTTTTGAAGAATGTGATTCTTAGTTTAATTTGTTTGTGAAAGCGTGATTGAGCACTTGAAATTCTATTTTTAAATAGAGTTTTGAATCTAGAATTTCATCTATAACGTGTGTTTTAATATTTAGGAAGTGTCCTAAAAAATTTTGGTGCACAAAAGTTAAGCTAATTGACACTTAACTCGAGCAAAAGTAGAAAAAAGAGGTTGCCGCCCTGCCTGGCTAGGCATGTGCCTGAGGCGCAACCGTGCGCCCAGCATGGGCGGGCATTAGCTAGTTTTCTTTGCTTTTTTTTTTTTTTTTCCTTTTTCTCTATGCTTCTTTATGTGACCAATTTTTTTTTGATTCACACATGATAGATGCACAAGTGTTATGCAAGTTTTCAAAGTTATATTTGACATTTTTGAGTGCTTTTAAAAATTCGCTAAAGTTAATCTTCAATTTATAGCATAATTGTTATGCTTCCTCTTACTTGGATAATCATTTGTTTATGAGATAAGCATCTAATTGTTGGGATTAATTGTTAATTCTAGATTTATTTATTGTTCATTTAATTGTTGAATGAATGGGGATGATCATGAGCCTTTAATGCTGATTTTATTTGTTTCAAGTTGTTGAAAAGGGTTGTATTAAATTAAGGCTTTCATGCCTCTTAATTTCTATCTTGTAAATGTTATCAGAGTAGAATCACTAGGAGTGAGGATTTCTTTCTCTTGTAAATGTTATGAGTAAAAAGACCATTGGAGGCATGGAGACCCAAGAAGACCCATGAATGTATGGGGATACACTAATGAAATAGTTAGATTTAATCAAGCTACTTAAAATCAACTAGGTGGTGCACTTATGGCTCTAAGTGCACCACTTGGTTAAGCTCATGGCCATCCCACCTTAGGAGCATTCTAGGCGTATTTACTTATTTATGCTTTTTATATCCTATTGATGTACATGATGCATGGTTAGGATATAGAAAACCTAAACAAGAAAATAAAATTGGTGAGATCTTGACAAGCCAGAAAATTCCTCCACTTGGAATGTCTAAGTGTTTTCAATATTAAGTCAAAATGGATACAAATTAAATGAGTTTTAATTAATCCATGCCTTCTACTAATAGTATACACCATGACGATGCTACCGAATTTGTGTGATGGCACTCGAAGTAAGGTTTAAGAGGGAAATTGTGAGCGTATACTTAGCATACGATGCACCTTTGATTTGAGAAGCTCTATGCATTGGGACATGAAGCGTTAGATGATGTGGAGCTGTCTCGAATTAAAGTTTGATTGGTAGGTTCGACTTAACACTAAATAATATAGATGCACTCAAAGCGGTGTGTCTTCATAAAATGTGAGGCAAAATATATCAAGAGTTGCATAAGATGCAATTAGCAAGTGTTGCTTACCTTTCAATTATTTGTGGATAGCACTCGAAACGGGGATCCACTTATAGGTCCTTAGTATCTTGAATCTCATTAGGAAATGAGATTTCTCGAATTCTTCTAGGGGTGAAGGATTTGATAAAATAGTGAGAGAAAAACATGCTTGAAAGACTATGAACGTGTTTTCAATATCAAAATTCAATCATATGCTTATATTTTTTTTCGTCTCTTGTAGATTTTTGAAATCTTCAAAAAGAAAATGGCTAAAAATCCACTTGCAAGCATTTTAGAAACCAATAAACTCACTGGACCTAACTTCCATGATTGGTTAAGGAAAAATTATTCTTGACTCTAAAAAGAGGACTTATGTACTTGATTAAAGTCCGTCAGACACCTTGGGGATGATGCCACCAATGAGGTTCATGAAATATTTGCTAAATTTGTAGATGATGATCTACAAGTGAGATGTTTCATGATGGCTTCCATGACTAATGAGCTCCAAAAGACTTATGAGTATATGAGACATGCATGTGAGATCTATAAACACTTACAAGAGTTGTATGATGCACAAACAAGAAATGAAAGGTTCACCTTGTCAAGAGAGCGCTTTAGATCAAGGATGGTAGATTGTTCATGTGTCCATGATCATGGGCTTAAAATGATTAGACTCATTGAAAAGCTTGGACAACTAGATGTGGTCATGGACTATGATCTGTATGTGGATTTGATCCTTTAATCATTACCCCCTTTGTTCGACCAATTTGTTATGAACTTTAATATGTCTGCGCAAGAAGTGATGATTAACGAATTGGTGAACATGATGATGATCACTGAGGCGACTATGAAAAAGGAAAAACCTCTTATGGTTGCTTCCGCCTCTAAGTCGAAAGGCCCTGAGGGTCCTAGAAAGAGAGGTAAGAGGAAGAAGAGTTCTTCCTCAAAAGGGAAGTAACCCTTGAAAGGTTCGGGGGTAGTTAAGAAGAAGAAAGGTGACAAAATCGATACAACTTATTTTTACTGTGGCGAAAAGAGGCATTGGAAAAGAAACCAAAAGGAATACCTGGGCACCCTATGTACTTCATTGAAGTACACTTAACGACTAATTCTTCCTCATGGGTATTTGATACCGCATGTGGTTCTCACCTTTGTAATTTGTTACAAGGAATGGAAAGAAGAAAGAGTCTATGTTAAAGGGATATGATCCTCTGCCTCGAAAATGGAGCAAGAGTTTCCGCCACGCTCCAAGGTGTGGTAAAGTTAGACTTGGGGAATGCTTGTATTATGTTAGATCATTATTATTACACTCCCCAACTAGCTAAGAACATTATTTCAAATCCCGTTCTTGATAATGAAGGGTTTGATTATTTTATATCGAATAGGGTATTGAAAGCATTAAAGCACAGTTCTTTAATTGCACGAGGTACATTAAAAATGGATTATACATACTATATTCCCAACTTACTACAACAAATTACACTTTTAGTAACGAAAAAATTCGTTACTAGAAAGTTGAAATTCATTACCTAAAATCTTGGTAACGAATTTTTCGTTACCAAAGTTTAGTGTCCTAAAGCCCGTCGCAAAAAGTATTAGTTACGAAATTTATGGTTCGTTACAATTGATGGCCTTATGGCGACGAAATGTATCGTTACAAAAAGTTTTGAATTAGTGATAAAACAATGTTAGTTACAATAGATTTCTTTAGTGTAACGAAATACTTATTTACCAAAACATTGGCAATTTTGTTGTATTTTATTTTTTCGTTACCAATGCATAATATAATGATATTATTTATTTAATTAAGTATAGTTACTAATTGTTTATGTGACAAAATATTTGGTTACAAATACTTAAATAAAATTTTAATTCAAAAATAAGTATTTCGTTACTAATGAAATAAATAACTAAAAGTTTTGTTACTAAATGTATGTGCATGGACTCCTGTTTGGGCTGGTTGATATGGATGGGCCATTTAACATTAGGTCTACGCCTGCTGGGCCGCCGAACTCTGGGCTCGACCCGGGCCATCGCCTACCAGCCCACGGCCCACTAGCAAGAACGCCACAGGCCGGCCCATCCGTAATGCCCAGTGCCCACACCTGCTCACTAGGCACTACCCCCGACAGCTAGCATCGGCCCACCCACAAGGCCCAACACCCACGCCGGCCCAGCCGAGCACAAGCCCAGCGCACGAGCCAACCCAGCGCCCATAGAGGCTAGGCTCGAGCGCAGGCCCAATGCCCGCGCAAGCCCAGCCGAGCGACTGCAGTCCCACCCGAGCTTTCAGGCCTAGGCCCACTGGAGCCCAATCCCACCCGAGTGTGCAGGCCCATGCCCATCGGAGCGCAGGCGGCCCAGTGTCCGCGTAGGCCCACCTGAGCGTGCAGCCCAGGCCCGAGCACAGGCCCAGTCAAGTGCCAGCACACACAAGCACAGGCAGGCCCCTGCTCGAGCGCAGGCCCAAGGCTCGCGCAAGCCCACCCGAGCTCCAGCCTACCGGAGCGTGCTGGCCTAGGCCCACCGAAGTACAGGCGGCCCGGCGCCCGTGCCCGCGCAAGCCCAACCAAGTAATGCAGTCCCACCCGAGCTCCAGCCCACCTGAGCGTGCCGGCCCAGGCCCACCGGAGCGCAGGCTAGGCTCACCCAAGCGTGCGGGCCCAGCGCAAATTCATCCCCCCAATTGTTGGCAGCAGGATTTGATCCCACAACCCATGCCCACATGAACCAAGCACCTAACCATCTTCGCTACATGTCCAAAAATTATTATTTGCATTTGCTCAATTACTTATTCATCTCTTCTACATAAAGCTCTCAAACAATTTCACATGTTATCAAGCAAACATTATTTTATTTTTAAAAACAATATAATAATTGTCATTTGAATAAATAAAATAAGAGTATCAACTAGGAAATTAAAAGAAATAAATAAATAGTGTGAGATAATTATATAACATAGCTGCATGAAGCAAAGAAATTTTATTTCATATATGTATATATAAATTGGTAGGTAAATGCTTAATATTTTTGTAGAAGAGCTTATAATATAAAATACTTTATTTTAGAAATTTATAAAAAAAATATTTATAAAAAATAATTGGCATTACATATATATAAATATTAAAAAATTGTGAACAAAACCCTTTAAAGTAAAGAACAAAGGACAATCTAACAAGCAAAAGTAACAATATTATTAACTCCGGTGGTTTAGAAAAATTAGCACGAAGTTATTCATTCAGGGAATGTTATACTAACCGCCGCCATTTGTTATGAATTCCGCGGCGGTTTAAAAAAACCACCACTAAATGGCTAATTCAGTGGCGGTTTGGATAAATTGTTGCTCAACCACCGTCAAATTAATATTTTGCGGCAGTTGAGACAAACCATCACAAAATATATACCGCGATTAATCTATTTTCTTGTAGTGTGTGTGTGTGTCTATATACTATATATGTATATAAGTTTGAATAAAAAATTATATTATATGCATAGTTATAAATATTAAATATTATTTAATTCAAAATGAATAAATAGAAAAAATAGATAAAAATAAAAGTAATTTAAATCTTATTGATAAATATATATATATATATATGTGAATAAGTATAAATGGAAAAAATAAGTATACATGTATGAATAATTCGAAAGAAAAAAGATAAAAATAACAATTATTTAAAATTTTATAGATAAATTTATATATATATGTATAAAATGAGAATATATGAAATAATGAGAAAATTTGATTTTGATTATTGAAAGGTTAACAACTTTTTTTGTTATTCACTATTTTTTTGTTATTTGCAAAATAAAATATGAATATCCAATTATATTTATAAAAGAATTTGAGAATGAATACAATAATTTGTTTTTTCTATATTTTATTTTACATTATAATTTCATCCTCATATTTTGTCACTAATTCATATTTTAAATCAATTTTAAGTTTATAATTATTTTATCAATTTACTATAGTTTTAACTTTATATGACTAATGCCAAACTCTTTTCTTCACTTAATTATTCAATAACTAAGTTATGAGTCAAATTAAAACGTTTCTATTAACTTATATACTAATATTGATTTTAACTTTATAATTATTTTATATATTTATTTTGATTTATTTTACTTTTTTGTCTTTACTATCATAGTTTTGTCTTAACTTAATTGATATTTAATCAAAAATTAAAATTAAATAAGATTGTTTTTAAAAAATAATTGGCATTACATATATACATATATATATATATATATATTAAAAAATAGTGGACAAAACCCTTTAAAGTTAAAAACAAAGAGCAATCTAATAAGTAAAAGAAATAATATTATTAATTGCGGCAGTTTAGAAAAACCAGCGCAAAGTATATGATTAACCTATTTTCTTGTGGCGTATATATATACACTATATATGTAAATAAGTACGAATAAAAAATTATATTATACATATTTATAAATATTAAATATTATTTAATTCGGAATGAATAAATAGAAAAATAGATAAAAATAATTATTGAAAAATTTATAAATATGTATATTATATTTCTGTGAATAAGTATAAATAGAAAAAATAAGTATACATATATATTTATAAATATGTATATTATATTTGCGTTAATTAAGTATAGAAAATTTTCAATAAATGTATGTTCAAATTGTCCATATCAATGTATTATTAGTACATAATATTTTAATTTTTAAAATAAAATTAATTACACATAAAGACTAAAGTTTTTAGAATTTATAAATAATTTTTCTAAAATCTTTTTGTTCAAAAACAATGTTCTAATAAATAATAACAAAAAATAGAATTAAATTTTTTAACACCCATAATAATACGTTATAATTCATCTTATAATATAAGATAAAATAAATAATTTTTGTATATACTATTTAGACACAAAATGGAGGGAGAAGCAAAATTTTGGAGGGAATAAAAAAATAATAGGGGAATTCATTTTTAGAGGAAAACTTGTTTTTTGAAGGAAATATAATACATAGACCAACTAATTCTTAAAAACAAGTTGCTCAGATTCATAAAAGTTAATAATCATTAAATTTAATAATATACTTTATGTTAATATTTTTTTACACTATATTAGACCATGAAAGTTATCTTCAGTTTAGCAATTTATATAGTAAAACATACACAGAATTAACATATAGATATCTATAAGTTATAAAAATCTTTAACCTGCCAATACAATGATTAAAAATTGAAATGTAACATTAGCAGGCCTAACTTCAGGGATTGTTTTCTTTTCATTAAGTATTATGGTAAACTAGATTTCTTTCTTTTCTTTTGCTATTCAAGTATGTAACCTTTAACTATTTATTTTAAGGAGCTTTTAGAATTTTTCTAAATAAATATTGTACTAAATTATAATAAAAAATTAAATTGTTAAGCACCAAAATTTATAAGTCCAAATTATATTATTTAACTACTTTAACAATAATAGAAAATCATTTAATAATTTAAAAAATTATATGTCAATTCATCATATAAAGCTAAGATAAAAGAAATTAATTTTGCTATAGATTATTTATACAAAAAAATGGAGGAGCTAAAATTTAGAGGAATCGAAAAAATGAAAAAAATTCATTATTGTTAGAGAGAATCAATTTTTTGGAAGAAATCAAGTTAAATTATTATGTCAAACTAATAATAAAAACAATTGTTAATATTTTTTATGGGCCAAATTTTGGAGGGAATACAAAGTTGGAGGGAAACAAAATTGCATTGCCATCCAAATTCATTAAATAAATTTATACATATGTATAAAATAAGAATATATGAAATAATGAGAAATGAGAAATAATGATAAATTTATATATGTATAAAATGAGAAATATATGATGAATCTTCT
>CM032128.1:16788798-17036628 GCA_018894105.1 Jacaranda mimosifolia | reverse complement strand
AATCCTTAGCCATTCTTAAGTACTTTAGAATTGCTGTAACGGCTATCCAATGACTATCAATAGGATTGGATCGGAACCTACTCGTAATGCTTGCCGAATGTGCTACATCCAATCTTGTGTATTGAACTGGATACATTATTCTACTAATAGCGGAAACGTTAGGTATGCGAGACATCCTTCATTTTTCTTCCTCTGCAGTGGGGGCCATATTCGTTGAGAGACGAATGCCTTGTCCCATTGGAAGAAATCCAATATTGGATTTTTACATACTGAACCTCTTTAGTATCTTGCTTGGAACTCTTCCAACTCACCGTGCCACCATTAAGGCAAAATGTAAATCCATACGTGGATTTAAGGTCATCTACATTGGATTGGAAACTCGAATATGAAAACTCCTTTTATTTGAATTCTCCATTGTCGTATAATAAAAATAAATCCTTAGCCATTCTTAAGTACTTTAGAATTGCTGTAACGGCTATCCAATGACTATCAATAGGATTGGATCGGAACCTACTCGTAATGCTTGTCGAATGTGCTACATCCAATCTTGTGCATTGAACTGGATACATTATGCTACTAATAGCGGAAACATTAGGTATGCGAGACATCCTTCATTTTTCCTTCTTTGCGTTGGGACCATAGACTTTGAGAGACGAATGCCTTGTCCTATGGGAAGAAATCCATTATTGGATTCTTTCATACTGAACCTCTTTAGTATCTTATTTGGAACTTTTCCAACTCACCGTGCCACTATTAAGGCAAAATATAAATCCAGAAGTGGATTTGAGTTCATCCATATTGGATTGGAATCACGATTCCAAAAACTCCTTTTGTTTGAATTCTCCATTGCCGTATACTAAAAGTACATCCCTAGTCATTCTCAAGTACTTTAGAATTACTTTAACAGCTATCCAATGACTATCAATAGGATTACATTGGAACCTACTCATAATGCTTACCGAGTGTGCTACATCCAATCTTGTACATTGAACTGGAAATATTATGCAACTAATAGCGGAAACATAAGGTATGCGAGACATCCTTCATTTTTCTTCCTCTGCCGTGGGGGCCATAGATGTTGGGAGACGAATGCCTTGTCCCATGGGAAGAAATCCAATATTGGATTTTTACATACTGAACCTCTTTAGTATCTTGCTTGGAACTCTTCCAACTCACTGTGCCACCATTAGGGCAAAATATAAATCCAGAAGTGGATTTGAGGTCATCTACAATAAATTGGAAACTCAAATCCGGAAACTCCTTTAGTTTCTATTCTCAATTGCCGTATACTAAAAATTAGCCCTTAGTCCTTCTCAGATACATTGGAATTACTCTAACGGCTATCCAATGACTATCAATAGGATTGGATTGGAACCTACTCGTAATGCTTACCAAGTGTGCTGTATATCCAATCTTGTACATTGAACTGGAAACATTATGCAACTAATAGCGAAAACATAAGGTATGCGAGACATCCTTCATTTTTCTTCCTCTGCAGTGGGGGCCATAGACGTTGAGAGACGAATGCCTTGTCCCATGGGAAGAAATCCATTATCGGATTCTTCCATACTGAAACTTTTTAGTATCTAGTTTGGAACTCTTCCAACTCACCGTGCCACCATTAAGGAAAAATAAAAATCCATACGTGGATTTAAGGTCATCTACATTGGATTGGAAACTTAAATATGAAAACTCCTTTTGTTTGAATTCTCCAATGCCGTATATTAAAAATAAATCCTTAGCCATTCTTAAGTACTTTAGAATTGCTGCAACGGCTATCCAATGACTATCAGTAGGATTGGATCGGAACCTACTCGTAATGCTTGTCGAATGTGCTACATCCAATCTTGTGCATTGAACTGGATACATTATTCTACTAATAGCGGAAACATTAGGTATGCGAGACATCCTTCATTCTTCCTTCTTTGCCTTGGGACCATAGACTTTGAGAGACGAATGCCTTGTCCCATGGGAAGAAATCCATTATTGGATTCTTTCATACTGAACCTCTTTAGTATCTTATTTGGAACTTTTCCAACTCACCGTGCCACTATTAAGGCAAAATATAAATCCAGAAGTGGATTTGAGTTCATCCATATTAGATTGGAATCACGATTCTAAAAACTCCTTTAGTTTGAATTCTCCATTGCCGTATACTAAAAGTACATCCCTAGTCATTCTCAAGTACTTTAGAATTACTTTAACAGCTATCCAATGACTATCAATAGGATTAGATTGGAACCTACTCATAATGCTTACCGAGTGTGCTACATCCAATCTTGTACATTGAACTGGAAACATTATGCAACTAATAGCGGAAACATAAGGTATGCGAGACATCCTTCATTTTTCTTCCTCTACCGTGGGGGCCATAGATGTTGGGAGACGAATGCCTTGTCCCATGGGAAGAAATCCAATATTGGATTTTTACATACTGAACCTCTTTAGTATCTTGCTTGGAACTCTTCCAACTCACCGTGCCACCATCAGGGCAAAATATAAATCCAGAAGTGGATTTGAGGTCATCTACAATAAATTGGAAACTCAAATCCGGAAACTCCTTTAGTTTCTATTCTCAATTGCCGTATACTAAAAATTAGCCCTTAGTCCTTCTCAGATACATTGGAATTACTTTAACGGCTATCCAATAACTATCAATAGGATTGGATTGGAACCTACTCGTAATGCTTACCAAGTGTGCTATATCCAATCTTGTACATTGAACTGGAAACATTATGCAACTAATAGCGGAAACATAAGGAATGCGAGACATCCTTCATTTTTCTTCCTCTGCAGTGGGGGCCATAGACGTTGAGAGACGAATGCCTTGCCCCATGGGAAGAAATCCATTATTGGATTCTTCCATACTGAAACTTTTTAGTATCTGGTTTGGAACTCTTCCAACTCACCGTGCCACCATTAAGGAAAAATAAAAATCCATACGTGGATTTAAGGTCATCTACACTGGATTGGAAACTCAAATATGAAAACTCCTTTTGTTTGAATTCTCCAATGCCGTATATTAAAAATAAATCCTTAGCCATTCTTAAGTACTTTAGAATTGCTGCAACGGCTATCCAATGACTATCAGTAGGATTGGATCGGAACCTACTCGTAATGCTTGCCGAATGTGCTACATCCAATCTTGTGCATTGAACTGGATACATTATTCTACTAATAGCGGAAACGTTAGGTATGCAAGACATCCTTCATTTTTCTTCCTCTGCAGTGGGGGCCATATACGTTGAGAGACGAATGCCTTGTCCCATTGGAAGAAATCCAATATTGGATTTTTACATACTAAACCTCTTTAGTATCTTGCTTGGAACTCTTCCAACTCACCGTGCCACCATTAAGGCAAAATGTAAATCCATACGTGGATTTAAGGTCATCTACATTGGATTGGAAACTCGAATATGAAAACTCCTTTTATTTGAATTCTCCATTGTTGTATATTAAAAATAAATCCTTAGCCATTCTTAAGTACTTTAGAATTGCTGTAACGGCTATCCAATGACTATCAATAGGATTGGATCGGAACCTACTCGTAATGCTTGCCGAATGTGCTACATCCAATCTTGTGTATTGAACTGGATACATTATTCTACTAATAGCGGAAACGTTAGGTATGCGAGACATCCTTCATTTTTCTTCCTCTGCAGTGGGGGCCATATATGTTGAGAGACGAATGCCTTGTCCCATTGGAAGAAATCCAATATTGGATTTTTACATACTGAACCTCTTTAGTATCTTGCTTGGAACTCTTCCAACTCACCGTGCCACCATTAAGGCAAAATGTAAATCCAGAAGTGGATTTGAGTTCATCCATATTAGATTGGAATCACGATTCTAAAAACTCCTTTAGTTTGAATTCTACATTGCCATATACTAAAAGTACATCCCTAGTCATTCTCAAGTACTTTAGAATTACTTCAACAGCTATCCAATGACTATCAATAGGATTAGATTTGAACCTACTCATAATGCTTACCGAGTGTGCTACATCCAATCTTGTACATTGAACTGGAAACATTATGCAACTAATAGCGGAAACATAAGGTATGCGAGACATCCTTCATTTTTCTTCCTCTACCGTGGGGGCCATAGATGTTGGGAGACGAATGCCTTGTCCCATGGGAAGAAATCCAATATTGGATTTTTACATACTGAACCTCTTTAGTATCTTGCTTGGAACTCTTCCAACTCACCGTGCCACAATCAGGGCAAAATATAAATCCAGAAGTGGATTTGAGGTCATCTACAATAAATTGGAAACTCAAATCCGGAAACTCCTTTAGTTTCTATTCTCAATTGCCGTATACTAAAAATTAGCCCTTAGTCCTTCTCAGATACATTGGAATTATTTTAACGGCTATCCAATGACTATCAATAGGATTGGATTGGAACCTACTCGTAATGCTTACCAAGTGTGCTATATCCAATCTTGTACATTGAACTGGAAACATTATGCAACTAATAGCGGAAACATAAGGTATGCGAGACATCCTTCATTTTTCTTCCTCTGCAGTGGGGGCCATAGACGTTGAGAGACGAATGCCTTGTCCCATAGGAAGAAATCCATTATTGGATTCTTCCATACTGAAAGTTTTTAGTATCTGGTTTGGAACTCTTCCAACTCACCGTGCCACCATTAAGGAAAAATAAAAATCCATACGTGGATTTAAGGTCATCTACACTGGATTGGAAACTCAAATATGAAAACTCCTTTTGTTTGAATTCTCCAATGCCGTATATTAAAAATAAATCCTTAGCCATTCTTAAGTACTTTAGAATTGCTGCAACGGCTATCCAATGACTATCAGTAAGATTGGATCGGAACCTACTCGTAATGCTTGCCGAATGTGCTACATCCAATCTTGTGCATTGAACTGGATACATTATTCTACTAATAGCGGAAACGTTAGGTATGCGAGACATCCTTCATTTTTCTTCCTCTGCAGTGGGGGCCATATACGTTGAGAGACGAATGCCTTGTCCCATTGGAAGAAATCCAATATTGGATTTTTACATACTAAACCTCTTTAGTATCTTGCTTGGAACTCTTCCAACTCACCGTGCCACCATTAAGGCAAAATGTAAATCCATACGTGGATTTAAGGTCATCTACATTGGATTGGAAACTAGAATATGAAAACTCCTTTTATTTGAATTCTCCATTGTCGTTTATTAAAAATAAATCCTTAGCCATTCTTAAGTACTTTAGAATTGCTGTAACGGCTATCCAATGACTATCAATAGGATTGGATCGGAACCTACTCGTAATGCTTGTCGAATGTGCTACATCCAATCTTGTGCATTGAACTGGATACATTATGCTACTAATAGCGGAAACATTAGGTATGCGAGACATCCTTCATTTTTCCTTCTTCGCCTTGGGACCATAGACTTTGAGAGACGAATGCCTTGTCCTATGGGAAGAAATCCATTATTGGATTCTTTCATACTGAACCTCTTTAGTATCTTATTTGGAACTTTTCCAACTCACCGTGCCACTATTAAGGCAAAATATAAATCCAGAAGTGGATTTGAGTTCATCCATATTGGATTGGAATCACGATTCCAAAAACTCCTTTAGTTTGAATTCTCCATTGCCGTATACTAAAAGTACATCCCTAGTCATTCTCAAGTACTTTAGAATTACTTTAACAGCTATCCAATGACTATCAATAGGATTACATTGGAACCTACTCATAATGCTTACCGAGTGTGCTACATCCAATCTTGTACATTGAACTGGAAACATTATGCAACTAATAGCGGAAACATAAGGTATGCGAGACATCCTTCATTTTTCTTCCTCTGCCGTGGGGGCCATAGATGTTGGGAGACGAATGCCTTGTCCCATGGGAAGAAATCTAATATTGGATTTTTACATACTGAACCTCTTTAGTATCTTGCTTGGAACTCTTCCAACTCACCGTGCCACCATTAGGGCAAAATATAAATCCAGAAGTGGATTTGAGGTCATCTACAATAAATTGGAAACTCAAATCCGGAAACTCCTTTAGTTTCTATTCTCAATTGCTGTATACTAAAAATTAGCCCTTAGTCCTTCTCAGATACATTGGAATTACTTTAACGGCTATCCAATGACTATCAATAGGATTGGATTGGAACCTACTCGTAATGCTTACCAAGTGTGCTGTATATCCAATCTTGTACATTGAACTGGAAACATTATGCAACTAATAGCGGAAACATAAGGTATGCGAGACATCCTTCATTTTTCTTCCTCTGCAGTGGGGGCCATAGACGTTGAGAGACGAATGCCTTGTCCCATGGGAAGAAATCCAATATTGGATTTTTACATACTAAACCTCTTTAGTATCTTGCTTGGAACTCTTCCAACTCACCGTGCCACCATTAAGGCAAAATGTAAATCCATACGTGGATTTAAGGTCATCTACATTGGATTGGAAACTCGAATATGAAAACTCCTTTTATTTGAATTCTCCATTGTCGTTTATTAAAAATAAATCTTTAGCCATTCTTAAGTACTTTAGAATTGCTGTAACGGCTATCCAATGACTATCAATAGGATTGGATCGGAACCTACTCGTAATGCTTGTCGAATGTGCTACATCCGATCTTGTGCATTGAACTGGATACATTATGCTACTAATAGCGGAAACATTAGGTATGCGAGACATCCTTCATTTTTCCTTCTTTGCGTTGGGACCATAGACTTTGAGAGACGAATGCCTTGTCCTATGGGAAGAAATCCATTATTGGATTCTTTCATACTGAACCTCTTTAGTATCTTATTTGGAACTTTTCCAACTCACCGTGCCACTATTAAGGCAAAATATAAATCCAGAAGTGGATTTGAGTTCATCCATATTGGATTGGAATCACGATTCCAAAAACTCCTTTTGTTTGAATTCTCCATTGCCGTATACTAAAAGTACATCCCTAGTCATTCTCAAGTACTTTAGAATTACTTTAACAGCTATCCAATGACTATCAATAGGATTACATTGGAACCTACTCATAATGCTTACCGAGTGTGCTACATCCAATCTTGTACATTGAACTGGAAATATTATGCAACTAATAGCGGAAACATAAGGTATGCGAGACATCCTTCATTTTTCTTCCTCTGCCGTGGGGGCCATAGATGTTGGGAGACGAATGCCTTGTCCCATGGGAAGAAATCCAATATTGGATTTTTACATACTGAACCTCTTTAGTATCTTGCTTGGAACTCTTCCAACTCACTGTGCCACCATTAGGGCAAAATATAAATCCAGAAGTGGATTTGAGGTCATCTACAATAAATTGGAAACTCAAATCCGGAAACTCCTTTAGTTTCTATTCTCAATTGCCGTATACTAAAAATTAGCCCTTAGTCCTTCTCAGATACATTGGAATTACTCTAACGGCTATCCAATGACTATCAATAGGATTGGATTGGAACCTACTCGTAATGCTTACCAAGTGTGCTGTATATCCAATCTTGTACATTGAACTGGAAACATTATGCAACTAATAGCGAAAACATAAGGTATGCGAGACATCCTTCATTTTTCTTCCTCTGCAGTGGGGGCCATAGACGTTGAGAGACGAATGCCTTGTCCCATGGGAAGAAATCCATTATCGGATTCTTCCATACTGAAACTTTTTAGTATCTAGTTTGGAACTCTTCCAACTCACCGTGCCACCATTAAGGAAAAATAAAAATCCATACGTGGATTTAAGGTCATCTACATTGGATTGGAAACTTAAATATGAAAACTCCTTTTGTTTGAATTCTCCAATGCCGTATATTAAAAATAAATCCTTAGCCATTCTTAAGTACTTTAGAATTGCTGCAACGGCTATCCAATGACTATCAGTAGGATTGGATCGGAACCTACTCGTAATGCTTGTCGAATGTGCTACATCCAATCTTGTGCATTGAACTGGATACATTATTCTACTAATAGCGGAAACATTAGGTATGCGAGACATCCTTCATTCTTCCTTCTTTGCCTTGGGACCATAGACTTTGAGAGACGAATGCCTTGTCCCATGGGAAGAAATCCATTATTGGATTCTTTCATACTGAACCTCTTTAGTATCTTATTTGGAACTTTTCCAACTCACCGTGCCACTATTAAGGCAAAATATAAATCCAGAAGTGGATTTGAGTTCATCCATATTAGATTGGAATCACGATTCTAAAAACTCCTTTAGTTTGAATTCTCCATTGCCGTATACTAAAAGTACATCCCTAGTCATTCTCAAGTACTTTAGAATTACTTTAACAGCTATCCAATGACTATCAATAGGATTAGATTGGAACCTACTCATAATGCTTACCGAGTGTGCTACATCCAATCTTGTACATTGAACTGGAAACATTATGCAACTAATAGCGGAAACATAAGGTATGCGAGACATCCTTCATTTTTCTTCCTCTACCGTGGGGGCCATAGATGTTGGGAGACGAATGCCTTGTCCCATGGGAAGAAATCCAATATTGGATTTTTACATACTGAACCTCTTTAGTATCTTGCTTGGAACTCTTCCAACTCACCGTGCCACAATCAGGGCAAAATATAAATCCAGAAGTGGATTTGAGGTCATCTACAATAAATTGGAAACTCAAATCCGGAAACTCCTTTAGTTTCTATTCTCAATTGCCGTATACTAAAAATTAGCCCTTAGTCCTTCTCAGATACATTGGAATTATTTTAACGGCTATCCAATGACTATCAATAGGATTGGATTGGAACCTACTCGTAATGCTTACCAAGTGTGCTATATCCAATCTTGTACATTGAACTGGAAACATTATGCAACTAATAGCGGAAACATAAGGTATGCGAGACATCCTTCATTTTTCTTCCTCTGCAGTGGGGGCCATAGACGTTGAGAGACGAATGCCTTGCCCCATGGGAAGAAATCCATTATTGGATTCTTCCATACTGAAACTTTTTAGTATCTGGTTTGGAACTCTTCCAACTCACCGTGCCACCATTAAGGAAAAATAAAAATCCATACGTGGATTTAAGGTCATCTACACTGGATTGGAAACTCAAATATGAAAAATCCTTTTGTTTGAATTCTCCAATGCCGTATATTAAAAATAAATCCTTAGCCATTCTTAAGTACTTTAGAATTGCTGTAACGGCTATCCAATGACTATCAATAGGATTGGATCGGAACCTACTCGTAATGCTTGCCGAATGTGCTACATCCAATCTTGTGCATTGAACTGGATACATTATTCTACTAATAGCGGAAACGTTAGGTATGCAAGACATCCTTCATTTTTCTTCCTCTGCAGTGGGGGCCATATACGTTGAGAGACGAATGCCTTGTCCCATTGGAAGAAATCCAATATTGGATTTTTACATACTAAACCTCTTTAGTATCTTGCTTGGAACTCTTCCAACTCACCGTGCCACCATTAAGGCAAAATGTAAATCCATACGTGGATTTAAGGTCATCTACATTGGATTGGAAACTCGAATATGAAAACTCCTTTTATTTGAATTCTCCATTGTTGTATATTAAAAATAAATCCTTAGCCATTCTTAAGTACTTTAGAATTGCTGTAACGGCTATCCAATGACTATCAATAGGATTGGATCGGAACCTACTCGTAATGCTTGCCGAATGTGCTACATCCAATCTTGTGTATTGAACTGGATACATTATTCTACTAATAGCGGAAACGTTAGGTATGCGAGACATCCTTCATTTTTCTTCCTCTGCAGTGGGGGCCATATATGTTGAGAGACGAATGCCTTGTCCCATTGGAAGAAATCCAATATTGGATTTTTACATACTGAACCTCTTTAGTATCTTGCTTGGAACTCTTCCAACTCACCGTGCCACCATTAAGGCAAAATGTAAATCCATACGTGGATTTAAGGTCATCTACATTGGATTGGAAACTCGAATATGAAAACTCCTTTTATTTGAATTCTCCATTGTCGTTTATTAAAAATAAATCCTTAGCCATTCTTAAGTACTTTAGAATTGCTGTAACGGCTATCCAATGACTATCAATAGGATTGGATCGGAACCTACTCGTAATGCTTGTCGAATGTGCTACATCCAATCTTGTGCATTGAACTGGATACATTATGCTACTAATAGCGGAAACATTAGGTATGCGAGACATCCTTCATTTTTCCTTCTTTGCCTTGGGACCATAGACTTTGAGAGACGAATGCCTTGTCCTATGGGAAGAAATCCATTATTGGATTCTTTCATACTGAACCTCTTTAGTATCTTATTTGGAACTTTTCCAACTCACCGTGCCACTATTAAGGCAAAATATAAATCCAGAAGTGGATTTGAGTTCATCCATATTGGATTGGAATCACGATTCCAAAAACTCCTTTAGTTTGAATTCTCCATTGCCGTATACTAAAAGTACATCCCTAGTCATTCTCAAGTACTTTAGAATTACTTTAACAGCTATCCAATGACTATCAATAGGATTACATTGGAACCTACTCATAATGCTTACCGAGTGTGCTACATCCAATCTTGTACATTGAACTGGAAACATTATGCAACTAATAGCGGAAACATAAGGTATGCGAGACATCCTTCATTTTTCTTCCTCTGCCGTGGGGGCCATAGATGTTGGGAGACGAATGCCTTGTCCCATGGGAAGAAATCCAATATTGGATTTTTACATACTGAACCTCTTTAGTATCTTGCTTGGAACTCTTCCAACTCACCGTGCCACCATTAGGGCAAAATATAAATCCAGAAGTGGATTTGAGGTCATCTACAATAAATTGGAAACTCAAATCCGGAAACTCCTTTAGTTTCTATTCTCAATTGCTGTATACTAAAAATTAGCCCTTAGTCCTTCTCAGATACATTGGAATTACTTTAACGGCTATCCAATGACTATCAATAGGATTGGATTGGAACCTACTCGTAATGCTTACCAAGTGTGCTGTATATCCAATCTTGTACATTGAACTGGAAACATTATGCAACTAATAGCGGAAACATAAGGTATGCGAGACATCCTTCATTTTTCTTCCTCTGCAGTGGGGGCCATAGACGTTGAGAGACGAATGCCTTGTCCCATGGGAAGAAATCCATTATTGGATTCTTCCATACTGAAAATTTTTAGTATCTAGTTTGGAACTCTTCCAACTCACCGTGCCACCATTAAGGAAAAATAAAAATCCATACGTGGATTTAAGGTCATCTACATTGGATTGGAAACTCAAATATGAAAACTCCTTTTGTTTGAATTCTCCAATGCCGTATATTAAAAATAAATCCTTAGCCATTCTTAAGTACTTTAGAATTGCTGCAACGGCTATCCAATGACTATCAGTAGGATTGGATCGGAACCTACTCGTAATGCTTGTCGAATGTGCTACATCCAATCTTGTGCATTGAACTGGATACATTATGCTACTAATAGCGGAAACATTAGGTATGCGAGACATCCTTCATTTTTCCTTCTTTGCCTTGGGACCATAGACTTTGAGAGACGAATGCCTTGTCCTATGGGAAGAAATCCATTATTGGATTCTTTCATACTGAACCTCTTTAGTATCTTATTTGGAACTTTTCCAACTCACCGTGCCACTATTAAGGCAAAATATAAATCCAGAAGTGGATTTGAGTTCATCCATATTAGATTGGAATCACGATTCTAAAAACTCCTTTAGTTTGAATTCTCCATTGCCGTATACTAAAAGTACATCCCTAGTCATTCTCAAGTACTTTAGAATTACTTTAACAGCTATCCAATGACTATCAATAGGATTAGATTGGAACCTACTCATAATGCTTACCAAGGGTGCTACATCCAATCTTGTACATTGAACTGGAAACATTATGCAACTAATAGCGGAAACATAAGGTATGCGAGACATCCTTCATTTTTCTTCCTCTACCGTGGGGGCCATAGATATTGGGAGACGAATGCCTTGTCCCATGGGAAGAAATCCAATATTGGATTTTTACATACTGAACCTCTTTAGTATCTTGCTTGGAACTCTTCCAACTCACCGTGCCACCATCAGGGCAAAATATAAATCCAAAAGTGGATTTGAGGTCATCTACAATAAATTGGAAACTCAAATCCGGAAACTCCTTTAGTTTCTATTCTCAAATGCCGTATACTAAAAATTAGCCCTTAGTCCTTCTCAGATACATTAGAATTACTTTAACGGCTATCCAATGACTATCAATAGGATTGGATTGGAACCTACTCGTAATGCTTACCAAGTGTGCTATATCCAATCTTGTACATTGAACTGGAAACATTATGCAACTAATAGCGGAAACATAAGCTATGCGAGACATCCTTCATTTTTCTTCCTCTGCAGTGGGGGCCATAGACGTTGAGAGATGAATGCCTTGTCCCATGGGAAGAAATCCATTATTGGATTCTTCCATACTGAAACTTTTTAGTATCTGGTTTGGAACTCGTCCAACTCACCGTGCCACCATTAAGGAAAAAAAAAAATCCATACGTGGATTTAAGGTCATCTACACTGGATTGGAAACTCAAATATGAAAACTCCTTTTGTTTAAATTCTCCAATGCCGTATATTAAAAATAAATCCTTAGCCATTCTTAAGTACTTTAGAATTGCTGCAACGGCTATCCAATGACTATCAGTAGGATTGGATCGGAACCTACTCGTAATGCTTGCCGAATGTGCTACATCCAATCTTGTGCATTGAACTGGATACATTATTCTACTAATAGCGGAAACGTTAGGTATGCGAGACATCCTTCATTTTTCTTCCTCTGCAGTGGGGGCCATATACGTTGAGAGACGAATGCCTTGTCCCATTGGAAGAAATCCAATATTGGATTTTTACATACTGAACCTCTTTAGTATCTTGCTTGGAACTCTTCCAACTCACCGTGCCACCATTAAGGCAAAATGTAAATCCATACGTGGATTTAAGGTCATCTACATTGGATTGGAAACTCGAATATGAAAACTCCTTTTATTTGAATTCTCCATTGTCGTATATTAAAAATAAATCCTTAGCCATTCTTAAGTACTTTAGAATTGCTGTAACGGCTATCCAATGACTATCAATAGGATTGGATCGGAACCTAATCGTAATGCTTGTCGAATGTGCTACATCCAATCTTGTGCATTGAACTGGATACATTATGCTACTTATAGCGGAAACATTAGGCATGCGAGACATCCTTCATTTTTCCTTCTTTGCCTTGGGACCATAGACTTTGAGAGACCAATGCCTTGTCCGATGGGAAGAAATCCATTATTGGATTCTTTCATACTGAACCTCTTTAGTATCTTATTTGGAACTTTTCCAACTCACCGTGCCACTATTAAGGCAAAATATAAATCCCGAAGTGGATTTGAGTTCATCCATATTGGATTGGAATCACGATTCCAAAAACTCCTCTAGTTTGAATTCTCCATTGCCGTATACTAAAAGTACATCCCTTGTCATTCTCAAGTACTTTAGAATTACTTTAACAGCTATCCAATGACTATCAATAGGATTACATTGGAACCTACTCATAATGCTTACCGAGTGTGCTACATCCAATCTTGTACATTGAACTGGAAACATTATGCAACTAATAGCGGAAACATAAGGTATGCGAGACATCCTTCATTTTTCTTCCTCTGCCGTGGGGGCCATAGATGTTGGGTGACGAATGCCTTGTCCCATGGGAAGAAATCCAATATTGGATTTTTACATACTGAGCCTCTTTAGTATCTTGCTTGGTACTCTTCCAACTCACCGTGCCACCATTAGGGCAAAATATAAATCCAGAAGTGGATTTGAGGTCATCTACAATAAATTGGAAACTCAAATCCGGAAACTCCTTTAGTTTCTATTCTCAATTGCCGTATACTAAAAATTAGCCCTTAGTCCTTCTCAGATACATTGGAATTACTTTAACGGCTATCCAATGACTATCAATAGGATTGGATTGGAACCTACTCGTAATGCTTACCAAGTGTGCTATATCCAATCTTGTACATTGAACTGGAAACATTATGCAACTAATAGCGGAAACATAAGGTATGCGAGACATCCTTAATTTTTCTTCCACTGCAGTGGGGGCCATAGACGTTGAGAGACGAATGCCTTGTCCCATGGGAAGAAATCCATTATTGGATTCTTCCGTACTGAAACTTTTTAGTATCTAGTTTGGAACTCTTCCAACTCACCGTGCCACCATTAAGGAAAAATAAAAATCCATACGTGGATTTAAGGTCATCTACATTAGATTGGAAACTCAAATATGAAAACTCCTTTTGTTTGAATTCTCCAATGCCGTATATTAAAAATAAATCCTTAGCCATTCTTAAGTACTTTAGAATTGCTGCAACGGCTATCCAATGACTATCAGTAGGATTGGATCGGAACCTACTCGTAATGCTTGTCGAATGTGCTACATCCAATCTTGTGCATTGAACTGGATACATTATGCTACTAATAGCGGAAACATTAGGTATGCGAGACATCCTTCATTTTTCCTTCTTTGCCTTGGGACCATAGACTTTGAGAGACGAATGCCTTGTCCTATGGGAAGAAATCCATTATTGGATTCTTTCATACTGAACCACTTTAGTATCTTATTTGGAACTTTTCCAACTCACCGTGCCACTATTAAGGCAAAATATAAATCCAGAAGTAGATTTTAGTTCATCCATATTGGATTGGAATCACGATTCCAAAAACTCCTTTAGTTTGAATTCTCTATTGCCGTATACTAAAAGTACATCCCTAGTCATTCTCAAGTACTTTAGAATTACTTAACAGCTATCCAATGACTATCAATAGGATTAGATTGGAACCTACTCATAATGCTTACTGAGTGTGCTGCATCCAATCTTGTACATTGAACTGGATACATTATGCAACTAATAGCGGAAACATAAGGTATGCGAGACATCCTTCATTTTTCTTCCTCTACCGTGGGGGCCATAAAAGTTGGGAGACGAATGCCTTGTCCCATGGGAAGAAATCAAATATTGGATTTTTACATACTGAACCTCTTTAGTATCTTGCTTGGAACTCTTCCAACTCACCGTGCCACCATCAGGGCAAAATATAAATCCAGAAGTGGATTTGAGGTCATCTACAATAAATTGGAAACTCAAATCCGGAAACTCCTTTAGTTTCTATTCTCAATTGCCGTATACTAAAAATTAGCCCTTAGTCCTTCGCAGATACATTGAAATTACTTTAACGGCTATCCAATGACTATCAATAAGATTGGATTGGAACCTACTCGTAATGCATACCAAGTGTGCTATATCCAATCTTGCACATTGAACTGGAAACATTATGCAACTAATAGCGGAAACATAAGGTATGCGAGACATCATTCATTTTTCTTCCTCTGCAGTGGGGGCCATAGACGTTGAGAGACGAATGCCTTGTCCCATGGGAAGAAATCCATTATTGGATTCTTTCATACTGAACCTCTTTAGTATCTTATTTGGAACTTTTCCAACTCACCGTGCCACTATTAAGGCAAAATATAAATCCAGAAGTGGGTTTGAGTTCATCCATATTGGATTGGAATCACGATTCCAAAAACTCCTTTAGTTTGAATTCTCCATTGCCGTATACTAAAAGTACATCCCTCGTCATTCTCAAGTACTTTAGAAATACTTTAACAGCTATCCAATGACTATCAATAGGATTAGATTGGAACCTACTCATAATGCTTACCGAGTGTGCTACATCCAATCTTGTACATTGAACTGGAAACATTATGCAACTAATAGCGGAAACATAAGGTATGCGAGACATCCTTCATTTTTCTTCCTTTGCCGTGGGGGCCATGGATGTTGGGAGACGAATGCCTTGTCCCATGGGAAGAAATCCAATATTGGATTTTTACATACTGAACCTCTTTAGAATCTTGCTTGGAACTCTTCCAACTCACCGTGCCACCATTAGGGCAAAATATAAATCCAGAAGTGGATTTGAGGTCATCTACAATAAATTGGAAACTCAAATCTGGAAACTCCTTTAGTTTCTATTCTCAATTGCCGTATACTAAAATTTAGCCCTTAGTCCTTCTCAGATACATTGGAATTACTTTAACGGCTATCCAAGGACTATCAATAGGATTGGATTGGAACCTACTCGTAATACTTACCAAGTGTGCTATATATCCAATCTTGTACTTTGAACTGGAAACATTATGCAACTAATAGCGGAAACATAAGCTATGCGAGACATCCTTCATTTTTCTTCCTCTGCAGTGGGGGCCATAGACGTTGAGAGACGAATGCCTTGTCCCATGGGAAGAAATCCATTATTGGATTCTTCCATACTGAAAGTTTTTAGTATCTAGTTTGGAACTCTTCCAACTCACCGTGCCACCATTAAGGAAAAATAAAAATCCATACGTGGATTTAAGGTCATCTACATTGGATTGGAAACTCAAATATGAAAACTCCTTTTGTTTGAATTCTCCAATGCCGTATATTAAAAATAAATCCTTAGCCATTCTTAAGTACTTTAGAATTGCTGCAACGGCTATCCAAAGACTATCAGTAGGATTGAATCGGAACCTACTCGTAATGCTTGCCGAATGTGCTACATCCAATCTTGTGCATTGAACTGGATACATTATTCTACTAATAGCGGAAACGTTAGGTATGCGAGACATCCTTCATTTTTCTTCCTCTGCAGTGGGGGCCATATACGTTGAGAGACGAATGCCTTGTCCCATTGGAAGAAATCCAATATTGGATTTTTACATACTGAACCTCTTTAGTATCTTGCTTGGAACTCTTCCAACTCACCGTGCCACCATTAGGGCAAAATATAAATCCAGAAGTGGATTTGAGGTGATCTATAATAAATAGGAAACTCGAATCCGGAAACTCCTTTAGTTTCTATTCTCCATTGCCGTGTACTAAAAATTTGTCCTTAGTCCTTCTCAGATACTTTAGAATTACTTTAACGGCTATCCAATGACTATCAATAGGATTGGATCGGAACCTACTCGTAATGCTTGCCGAATGTGCTACATCCAATCTTGTGCATTGAACTGGATACATTATGCTACTAATAGCGGAAACATTAGGTATGCGAGATATCCTTCATTTTTCCTTCTTTGCCTTGGGACCATAGACTTTGAGAGACGAATGCCTTGTCCTATGGGAAGAAATCCATTATTGGATTCTTTCATATTGAACCTCTTTAGTATCTTATTTGGAACTTTTCCAACTCACCGTGCCACTATTAAGGCAAAATATAAATCCAGAAGTGGATTTGAGTTCATCCATATTGGATTGGAATCACGATTCCAAAAACTCCTTTAGTTTGAATTCTCCATTGTCGTATACTAAAAATAAATCCTTAGCCATCCTTAAGTACTTTAGAATTGCTGTAACGGCTATCCAATGACTATCAATAGGATTGGATCGGAACCTACACGTAATGCTTGCCGAATGTGTTACAACCAATCTTGTGCATTGAACTGGATACATTATGCAACTAATAGCGGAAACATAAGGTATGCGAGACATCCTTCATTTTTCTTCCTCTGCCGTGGGGGCCATAGATGTTGGGAGACGAATGCCTTGTCCCATGGGAAGAAATCCAATATTGGATTTTTACATACTGAACCTCTTTAGTATCTTGCTTGGAACTCTTCCAACTCACCGTACCACCATTAGGGTAAAATATAAATCCAGAAGTGGATTTGAGGTCATCTACAATAAATTGAAAACTCAAATCCGGAAACTCCTGTAGTTTCTATTCTCAATTGCCGTATACTAAAAATTAGCCCTTAGTCCTTCTCAGATACTTTGGAATTACTTTAACGGCTATCCAATGACTATCAATAGGATTGGATTGGAACCTACTCGTAATGCTTACCAAGTGTGCTATATCCAATCTTGTACATTGAACTGGAAACATTATGCAACTAATAGCGGAAACATAAGGTATGCGAGACATCCTTCATTTTTCTTCCTCTGCAGTGGGGGCCATAGACGTTGAGAGACGAATGCCTTGTCCCATGGGAAGAAATCCATTATTGGATTCTTCGATACTGAAACTTTTTAGTATCTGGTTTGGAACTCTTCCAACTCACCGTGCCACCATTAAGGAAAAATAAAAATCCATACATTGATTTAAGGTCATCTACATTAGATTGGAAACTTAAATATGAAAACTCCTTTTGTTTGAATTCTCCATTGCCGTATATTAAAAATAAATCCTTAGCCATTCTTAAGTACTTTAGAATTGCTGTAACGGCTATCCAATGACTATCAGTAGGATTGGATCGGAACCTACTCGTAATGCTTGCCGAATGTGCTACATCTAATCTTGTGCATTGAACTGGATACATTGTGCTACTAATAGCGGAAACATAAGGTATGCGAGACATCCTTCATTTTTCCTCCTCTGCCTTGGGACCATAGACTTTGAGAGACGAATGCCTTGTCCCATTGGAAGAAATCCATTATTGGATTCTTTCATACTGAACCTCTTTAGTATCTTATTTGGAACTCTTCCAACTCACCGTGCCACTATTCAGGCAAAATATAAATCCAGAAGTGGATTTGAGTTCATCCATATTGGATTGGAATCACGATTCCGAAAACTCCTTCAGTTTGAATTCTCCATTACCGTATACTAAAAGTATATCACTAGTCATTCTCAAGTACTTTAGAATTACTTTAACAGCTATCCAATGACTATCAATAGGACTAGATCGGAACCTACTCGTAATGCTTGCCGAGTGTGCTACATCCAATCTTGTGCATTGAACTGGATACATTATGCTACTAATAGTGGAAACTTTAGGTATGCGAGATATCCTTCATTTTTCTTCCTCTGCAGTGGGGTTCATATACGTTGAGAGACGAATGCCTTGTCCCATGGGAAGAAATCCATTATTGGATTCTTTCATACTGAACCTCTTTAGTATCTTATTTGGAACTCTTCCAACTCACCGTGCCACTATTAAGGCAAAATATAAATCCAGAAGTGGAATTGAGTTCATCCATATTGGATTGGAATCACGATTCCAAAAACTCCTTTAGTTTGAATTCTCCATTGCCGTATACTAAAAGTACATCCCTAGTCATTCTCAAGTACTTTAGAATTACTTTAACAGCTATCCAATGACTATCAATAGGATTGGATTGTAACCTACTCGTAATGCTTACCGAGTGTGCTACATCCAATCTGTTACATTGAACCGGAAACATTATGCAACTAATAGTGGAAACTTAAGGTATGCGAGACATCCTTCATTTTGCTTCCTCTGCAGTGGGGGCCATAGACGTTGAGTGGCGAATGCCCTGTCCCATGGGAAGAAATCCAATATTGGATTTTTATATGCTGAACCTCTTTAGTATCTTGCTTGGAACTCTTCCAACTCACCGTGCCACCATTCGGGCAAAATATAAATCCAGAAGTGGATTTGAGGTCATCTACAATAAATTGGAAACTCGAATCCGAAAACTCCTTTAGTTTCTATTCTCCATTGCCGTATACTAAAAATTAGTCCTTAGTATTGCCGTATACTAAAAATTAAGTACTTTAGAATTGCTGCAACGGCTATCCAATGACTATCAATAGGATTGGATTGGAACCTACTCGTAATGCTTACCGAGGGTGCTACATCCAATCTTGTACATCGAACTGGATACATTATGCTACTAATAGCGGAAACATAAGGTATGCGAGACATCCTTCATTTTTCCTCCTCTACCTTGGGACCATAGACTTTGAGAGACGAATGCCTTGTCCGATGGGAAGAAATCCATTATTGAATTCTTCCATATTGAAACTTTTTAGTATCTGATTTGGAATTCTTCCAACTCACCGTGCCACCATTAAGGCAAAATAAAAATCCATACGTGGATTTAAGGTCATCTACATTGGATCGGAAACTCAAATATGAAAACTCCTTTTGTTTGAATTCTCCATTGCCGTATATTAAAAATAAATCCTTAGCCATTCTTAAGTACTTTAGAATTGCTGCAACGGCTATCCAATGACTATCAGTAGGATTGGATCGGAACCTACTCGTAATGCTTGCCGAATGTGCTACATCCAATTTTGTGCATTGAACTGGATACATTATGCTACTAATAGCGGAAACATAAGGTGTGCGAGACATCCTTCATTTTTCCACCTCTGCCTTGGGGGCCATAGAATTTGAGAGACGAATGCCTTGTCCCATGGGAAGAAATCCATTATTGGATTATTCCATACTGAAACTCTTTGGTATCTTGTTTGGAACTCTTCCAACTCATCGTGCCACTATTAAGGCAAAATATAAATCCAGAAGTAGATTTGAGTTCATCTACATTGGATTGGAATCACGATTCCAAAAACTCCTTTAGTTTGAATTCCCCATTGCCGTATACTAAAAGTACATCCTTAGTCATTCTCAAGTACTTTAGAATTACTTTAACAGCTATCCAACGACTATCAATAGGATTTGATTGGTACCTACTCGTAATGCTTACCGAGTGTGCTACATCCAATCTTGTACATTGAACTGGAAATATTATGCTACTAATAGCGGCAACATAAGGTATGCGAGACATCCTTCATTTTTCTTCCTCTGCAGTGGGGGCCATAGACGTTGAGAGACGAATGCCTTGTCCCATGGGAAGAAATCCAATATTGGATTTTTACTTACTGAACCTCTTTAGTATCTTGCATGGAACTCTTCCAACTCACCGTGGCACCATTAGGGCACAATATAAATCCAATGACTATCAATTGGATTGGATTGGAACCTACTTGTAATGCTTACCGAGTGTGCTACATCCAATCTTGTACATCGAACTGGATACATTATGCTACTGATAGCGGAAACATAAGGTATGCGAGACATCCTTCATTTTTCCTCCTCTGCCTTGGGACCATAGACTTTGAGAGACGAATGCCTTGTCCCATGGGAAGAAATCCATTATTGGATTCTTTCATACTGAACCTCTTTAGCATCTTATTTGGAACTCTTCCAACTCACCGTGCCACTATTAAGGCAAAATATAAATCCAGAAGTGGAATTTAGTTCATCCATATTGGATTGGAATCACGATTCCAAAAACTCCTTTAGTTTGAATTCTCCATTGCCGTATACTAAAAGTACATCCCTAGTCATTCTCAAGTACTTTAGAATTACTTTAACAGCCATCCAATAACTATCAATAGGATTGGATTGGAACCTACTCGTAATGCTTACCGAGTGTGCTACATCCAATCTTGTACATTGAACCGGAAACATTATGCAACTAATAGCGGCAACATAAAGTATGCGAGACATCCTTCATTTTTCTTCCTCTGCAGTGGGGGCCATAGACGTTGAGAGACGAATGCCTTGTCCCATGGGAAGAAATCCAATATTGGATTTTTACTTACTGAACCTCTTTAGTATCTTGCTTGGAACTCTTCCAACTCACCGTGCCACCATTAAGGAAAAATAAAAATCCATACATTGATTTAAGGTCATCTACATTAGATTGGAAACTCAAATATGAAAACTCCTTTTGTTTGAATTCACCATTGCCGTATATTAAAAATAAATCCTTAGCCATTCTTAAGTACTTTAGAATTGCTGTAACGGCTATCCAATGACTATCAGTAGGATTGGATCGGAACCTACTCGTAATGCTTGCCGAATGTGCTACATCTAATCTTGTGCATTGAACTGGATACATTGTGCTACTAATAGCGGAAACATAAGGTATGCGAGACATCCTTCATTTTTCCTCCTCTGCCTTGGGACCATAAACTTTGAGAGACGAATGCCTTGTCCCGTGGGAAGAAATCCATTATTGGATTCTTTCATACTGAACCTCTTTAGTATCTTATTTGGAACTCTTCCAACTCACCGTGCCACTATTCAGGCAAAATATAAATCCATAAGTGGATTTGAGTTCATCCATATTGGATTGGAATCACGATTCCGAAAACTCCTTCAGTTTGAATTCTCCATTGCCGTATACTAAAAGTACATCACTAGTCATTCTCAAGTACTTTAGATTTACTTTAACAGCTATCCAATGACTATCAATAGGACTAGATCGGAACCTACTCGTAATGCTTGCCGAGTGTGCTACATCCAATCTTGTGCATTGAACTGGATACATTATGCTACTAATAGTGGAAACTTTAGGTATGCGAGACATCCTTCATTTTTCTTCCTCTGCCGTGGGGTTCATATACGTTGAGAGACGAATGCCTTGTCCCATGGGAAGAAATCCATTATTGGATTCTTTCATACTGAACCTCTTTAGTATCTTATTTGGAACTCTTCCAACTCACCGTGCCACTATTAAGGCAAAATATAAATCCAGAAGTGGAATTGAGTTCATCCATATGGGATTGGAATCACGATTCCAAAAACTCCTTTAGTTTGAATTCTCCATTGCCGTATACTAAAAGTACATCCCTAGTCATTCTCAAGTACTTTAGAATTACTTTAACAGCTATCCAATGACTATCAATAGGATTGGATTGTAACCTACTCGTAATGCTTACCGAGTGTGCTACATCCAATCTGTTACATTGAACCGGAAACATTATGCAACTAATAGTGGAAACTTAAGGTATGCGAGACATCCTTCATTTTGCTTCCTCTGCAGTGGGGGCCATAGACGTTGAGTGGCGAATGCCCTGTCCCATGGGAAGAAATCCAATATTGGATTTTTATATGCTGAACCTCTTTAGTATCTTGCTTGGAACTCTTCCAACTCACCGTGCCACCATTAGGGCAAAATATAAATCCAGAAGTGGATTTGAGGTCATCTACAATAAATTGGAAACTCGAATCCGAAAACTCCTTTAGTTTCTATTCTCCATTGCCGTATACTAAAAATTAGTCCTTAGTATTGCCGTATACTAAAAATTAAGTACTTTAGAATTGCTGCAACGGCTATCCAATGACTATCAATAGGATTGGATTGGAACCTACTCGTAATGCTTACCGAGTGTGCTACATCCAATCTTGTACATCGAACTGGATACATTATGCTACTAATAGCGAAAACATAAGGTATGCGAGACATCCTTCATTTTTCCTCCTCTACCTTGGGACCATAGACTTTGAGAGACGAATGCCTTGTCCGATGGGAAGAAATCCATTATTGAATTCTTCCATATTGAAACTTTTTAGTATCTGATTTGGAATTCTTCCAACTCACCGTGCCACCATTAAGGCAAAATAAAAATCCATACTTGGATTTAAGGTCATCTACATTGGATCGGAAACTCAAATATGAAAACTCCTTTTGTTTGAATTCTCCATTGCCGTATATTAAAAATAAATCCTTAGCCATTCTTAAGTACTTTAGAATTGCTGCAACGGCTATCCAATGACTATCAGTAGGATTGGATCGGAACCTACTCGTAATGCTTGCCGAATGTGCTACATCCAATTTTGTGCATTGAACTGGATACATTATGCTACTAATAGCGGAAACATAAGGTGTGCGAGACATCCTTCATTTTTCCACCTCTGCCTTGGGGGCCATAGAATTTGAGAGACGAATGCCTTGTCCCATGGGAAGAAATCCATTATTGGATTATTCCATACTCAAACTCTTTGGTATCTTGTTTGGAACTCTTCCAACTCATCGTGCCACTATTAAGGCAAAATATAAATCCAGAAGTAGATTTGAGTTCATCTACATTGGATTGGAATCACGATTCCAAAAACTCCTTTAGTTTGAATTCCCCATTGCCGTATACTAAAAGTACATCCTTAGTCATTCTCAAGTACTTTAGAATTACTTTAACAGCTATCCAACGACTATCAATAGGATTTGATTGGAACCTACTCGTAATGCTTACCGAGTGTGCTACATCCAATCTTGTACATTGAACTGGAAATATTATGCTACTAATAGCGGCAACATAAGGTATGCGAGACATCCTTCATTTTTCTTCCTCTGCAGTGGGGGCCATAGACGTTGAGAGACGAATGCCTTGTCCCATGGGAAGAAATCCAATATTGGATTTTTACTTACTGAACCTCTTTAGTATCTTGCATGGAACTCTTCCAACTCACCGTGGCACCATTAGGGCACAATATAAATCCAATGACTATCAATTGGATTGGATTGGAACCTACTTGTAATGCTTACCGAGTGTGCTACATCCAATCTTGTACATCGAACTGGATACATTATGCTACTAATAGCGGAAACATAAGGTATGCGAGACATCCTTCATTTTTCCTCCTCTGCCTTGGGACCATAGACTTTGAGAGACGAATGCCTTGTCCCATGGGAAGAAATCCATTATTGGATTCTTTCATACTGAACCTTTTTAGCATCTTATTTGGAACTCTTCCAACTCACCGTGCCACTATTAAGGCAAAATATAAATCCAGAAGTGGAATTTAGTTCAACCATATTGGATTGGAATCACGATTCCAAAAACTCCTTTAGTTTGAATTCTCCATTGCCGTATACTAAAAGTACATCCCTAGTCATTCTCAAGTACTTTAGAATTACTTTAACAGCCATCCAATAACTATCAATAGGATTGGATTGGAACCTACTCGTAATGCTTACCGAGTGTGCTACATCCAATCTTGTACATTGAACCGGAAACATTATGCAACTAATAGCGGCAACATAAAGTATGCGAGACATCCTTCATTTTTCTTCCTCTTTAGTGGGGGCCATAGACGTTGAGAGACGAATGCCTTGTCCCATGGGAAGAAATCCAATATTGGATTTTTACTTACTGAACCTCTTTAGTATCTTGCTTGGAACTCTTCCAACTCACCGTGGCACCATTAGGGCACAATATAAATCCAATGACTATCAATTGGATTGGATTGGAACCTACTTGTAATGCTTACCGAGTGTGCTATATCCAATCTTGTACATCGAACTGGATACATTATGCTACTAATAGCGGAAACATAAGGTATGCGAGACATCCTTCATTTTTCCTCCTCTGCCTTGGGACCATAGACTTTGAGAGACGAATGCCTTGTCCCATGGGAAGAAATCCATTATTGGATTCTTCCATACTGAAACTTTTTAGTATCTGGTTTGGAACTCTTCCAACTCACCGTGCCACCATTAAGGCAAAATATAAATCCATACGTGGATTTAAGGTCATCTACATTGGATTGGAAACTCAAATATGAAAACTCCTTTTGTTTGAATTCTCCATTGCCGTATATTAAAAATAAATCCTTAGCCATTCTTAAGTACTTTAGAATTGCTGTAACGACCATCCAATGACTATCAATAGGATTGGATCGGAACCTACTCGTAATGCTTGCCGAATGTGCTACATCCAATCTTGTGCATTGAACTGCATACATTATGCTACTAATAGCGGAAAGATTAGGTATGCGAGCCATCCTTCATTTTTCTTCCTCTGCCGTGGGGGCCATATACGTTGAGAGACGAATGCCTTGTCCCATGGGAAGAAATCCATTATTGGATTCTTTCAAACTGAACCTCTTTAGTATCTTGTTTGGAACCCTTCCTACTAACCATGCCACTATTAAGGCAAAATATAAATCCAGAAGTTGATTTGAGTTCATCCACATTGGATTGGAATCAGGATTCCAAAAACTCCTTTAGTTTGAATTCTCCATTGCCGTATACTAAAAGTACATCCTTAGTCATTCTCAAGTACTTTAGAATTACTTTAATAGCTATCCAATGACTATCAATAGGATTGGATTGGAACCCACTCGTAATGCTTACCGAGGGTGCTACATCCACTCTTGCACATTGAACTGGAAACATTATGCTACTAATAGCGGAAACATAAGGTATGCGAGACATCCTTCATTTTTCTTCCTCTGCAGTGGGGGCCATAGACGTTGACAGACGAATGCCTTGTCCCAAGGGAAGAAATCCAATATTGGATTTTTTAATACTGAACCTCTTTAGTATCTTGTTTGGAACTCTTCCAACTCACCGTGCCACTATTAAGGCAAAATACAAATCCAGAAGTGGATTTTAGTTCATCCATATTGGATTGGAATCACGATTCCAAAAACTCCTTTAGTTTGAATTCTCCATTGACGTATACTAAAAATGAATCCTTAGCCATTCTTAAGTACTTTAGAATTGCTGCAACGGCTATCCAATGACAATCAATAGGATTGGATCCGAACCTACTCGTAATGCTTGCCGAATGTGCTACATCCAATCTTGTGCATTGAACTGGATACATTATGCTACTAATAGCGGAAACATTAGGTATGCGAGCTATCCTTCATTTTTCTTCCTCTGCCGTGAGGGCCATATACGTTGAGAGACGAATGCCTTGTCCCATAGGAAGAAATCCATTATTGGATTCTTTCATACTGAACCTCTTTAGTATATTGTTTGGAACCCTTCCAACTCACCGTGCCACTATTAAGGCAAAATATAAATCCAGAAGTGGATTTGAGTTCATCCATATTGGATAGGAATCACGATTCCAAAAACTCCTTTAGTTTGAATTCTACAATGCCGTATACTAAAAGTACATCCCTAGTCATTCTCAAGTACTTTAGAATTACTTTAACAGCTATCCAATGACTATCAATAGGATTGGATTGGAACCTACACGTAATGCTCACCGATTGTGCTATATCCAATCTTGTACATTGAACTGGAAATATTATGCAACTAATAGCGGAAACATAAGGTATGCGAGACATCCTTCATTTTTCTTCCTCTGCAGTGGGGGCCATAGACGTTGAGAGACGAATGCCTTGTCCCATGGGAAGAAATCCAATATTGGATTTTTACATACTGAACCTCTTCAGTATCTTACCTGGAACTCATCCAAATCACCGTGCCACCATTAAGGCAAAATATAAATCCAAAAGTGGATTTGAGGTCATCTACAATAAATTGGAAGCTCGAATTTGGAAACTCCTTTAGTTTCAATTCTCCTTTGCCATGTACTATAAATTAGTCCTTAGTCCTTCTCAGATACTTTAGGATTACTTTAACGGCTATCTAATGACTATCAATAGGATTGGAGTGGAACCTACTCGTAATGCTTACCGATTGTGCTACATCCAATCCTGTACATCGAACTGGAAACATTATGCTACTAATAGCGGAAAAATAAGGTATGCGAGACATAATTTATTTTTCCTCCTCTGCCTTGGGACCATAGACTTTAAGAATGAATGCCTTGTCCCATGGGAAGAAGTCTATTATTGGATTCTTCCTCACTGAAACTCTTTAGTATCTTGTTTGGAACTCTTCCAACTCACCATGCCACCATTAAGGCAAACTATAAATCCAGAAATGGATTTGAGGTTATCTACTTTGGATTGGAAACTCGAATCTAAAAACTCCTTTTCTTTGAATTCTCCATTACCGTATACTAAAAATAAATCATTAGTCATTCTCATGTACTTTAGAATTGTTGTAACGGCTATCCAATGAGTATCAATAGGATTGGATCGGAACCTACTCGTAATGCTTGCCGAGTGTGCTACATCCAATCTTGTACATTTAACTGGATACATTATGCTACTAATAGCGGAAACATAAGGTATGCGAGACATCCTTCATTTTTCTTCTCTGCCTTGGGGGCCGTAGACTTTGAGAGACGAATGCCTTGTCCCATGGGAAGAAATCCATTATTGCATTATTCCATACTGAATCTCTTTAGTATCTTATTTGGAACTCTTCCAACTCATTGTGCCACTATTAAGGCAAAATATAAATCCAAAAGTGGATTTGAGTTCTTCTACATTGGATTGGAAAGTCGAATCCAAAAACTCCTTTACTATGAATTCTCTGTTGTTGCCGTATACTAAAAATAAATCCTTAGTCATTCTCAAGTACTTTAGAATTGCTTTAAAACCATCCAACGACTATCAATAGGATTGGATTGGAGCCTACTACTCGTAATGCTTACCGAGTGTGCTACATCCAATCTTGTACATTGAAGTAGATACATTATGCTACTAATAGCGGAAACATTAGGTATGCGAGACATCCTTCATTTTCCTTCTTCTGTCGTGGGGGCCATATGCGTTGAGAGACGAATGCCTTGTCCCAAGGGAAGAAATCCAATATAGGATTCTTCCATACTGAACCTCTTTAGTATTTTGTTTGTAACTCTTCCAACTCACCGTGCCACCATTAAGGCAAAATATAAATCCAGAAGTGGATTTGAGGTCATCTACAATAGATTGGAAACTCGAATCTGGAAACTCCTTTAGTTTCAATTCTCCTTTGCCGTATACTAAAAATTAGTCCTTAGTCCTTCTCAGATACTTTAGAGTTACTTTAACGGCTTTCCATTGACTATTAATAGGATTGGATTGGAACTTACTCGTAATGCTTGCTGAGTGTGCTACATCCAATCTTGTACATTGAACTAGATACATTATGCTACTAATATCAGAAACATAAGGTATGCGAGACATCCTTCATTTTTCCACCTCTGCCTTGGGGGCCATAGAATTTGAGAGACGAATGCCTTGTCCCATGGGAAGAAATCCATTATTGGATTCTTCCATACCGAAACTCTTTACTATCTTGTTTGGAACTCTTCCAACTCACCGTGCCACTATTAAGGCAAAATATAAATCCAGAAGTGGATTTGAGTTCATCTACATTGGATTGGAATCACGATTCCAAAAACTCCTTTGGTTTGAATTCTCCATTGCCGTATACTAAAAGTACATCCTTAGTCATTCTCAAGTACTTTAGAATTACTTTAACAGCTATCCAATGACTATCAATTGGATTGGATTGGAACCTACTCGTAATGCTTACCGAGTGTGCTACATCCAATCTTGTACATTGAACTGGAAACATTATGCTACTAATAGCGGCAACATAAGGTACGCGAGACATCCTTCATTTTTCTTCGTCTGTAGTGGGGGCCATAGACGTTGAGAGACGAATGCCTTGTCCCATGGGAAGAAATCTAATATTGGATTTTTACATACTAAACCTCTTTAGTATCTTGCCTGGAAATCTTCCAACTCACCGTGCCACCATTAAGGCAAAATATAAATCCAGAAGTGGATTTGAGGTCATCTACAATAGATTGGAAACTCGAATCTGGAAACTCCTTTAGTTTCAATTCTCCTTTGCCGTATACTAAAAATTAGTCCTTAGTCGTTCTCAGATACTTTAGAGTTACTTTAACGGCTTTCCATTGACTATCAATAGGATTGGATTGGGACTTACTCATAATGCTTGCTGAGTGTGCTACATCCAATCTTGTACATTGAACTAGATACATTATGCTACTAATATCGGAAACATAAGGTATGCGACACATCCTTCATTTTTCCACCTCTGCCTTGGAGGCCATAGAATTTGAGAGACGAATGCCTTGTCCCATGGGAAGAAATCCATTGTTGGATTCTTCCATACTGAAACTCTTTACTATCTTGTTTGGAACTCTTCCAACTCACCGTGCCACTATTAAGGCAAAATATAAATCTAGAAGTGAATTTGAGTTCATCTACATTGGATTGGAATCACGATTCCAAAAACTCCTTTAGTTTGAATTCTCCATTGCCGTATCCTGAAAGTACATCCTTAGTCATTCTCAAGTACTTTAGAATTATTTTAACAGCTATCCAATGACTATCAATTGGATTGGATTGGAACCTACTCGTAATGGTTACCGAGTGTGCTACATCCAATCTTGTACATTGAACTGGAAACATTATGCTACTAATAGCAACAACATAAGGTATGCGAGACATCCTTCATTTTTCTTCCTCTGTAGTGGGGGCCATAGACGTTGAGAGACGAATGCCTTGTCCCATGGGAAGAAATCCAATATTGGATTTTTACATACTGAACCTCTTTAGTATCTTGCCGGGAACTCTTCCAACTCATCGTGCCACCATTAAGGCAAAATATAAATCCAGAAGTGGATTTGAGGTCATCTACAATAAATTGGAAACTCGAATCCGAAAACTCCTTTAGTTTCAATTCTCCATTGCCGTATACTAAAAATCAGTCCTTAGTCATTCTCAGGTACTTTAGAATTGCTTTAAAGCCATCCAACGACTATCAATAGGATTGGATTGGAACCTACTCGTATTGCTTACCGAGTGTGCCACATCTAATCTTGTACATTGAATTAGAAACATGATGCAACTAATAGCGGAAACATAAGGTATGTGAGACATCCTTCATTTTTCCTCCTCTGCCTTGGGACCTAGACTTTAAGAATGAATGCCTTGTCCCATGGGAAGAAGTCCATTATTGGATTTTTCCACACTGAAACTCTTAAGTATCTTGTTTGGAACTCTTCCAACTCACCGTGCCACCATTAAGGCAAAATATAAATCCAGTAGTGGATTTGAGGTCATCTACATTGGATTGGAAAGTCGAATATGAAAACTACTTTTGTTTGAATTCTTCATTGACGTATACTAAAAATGAATACTTAGCCATTCTTAAGTACTTTAGAATTGCTGCAACGGCTATCCAATGACTATCAATAGGATAGGATTGGAACCTACTCGTAATGCTTGCCGAATGTGCTACATCCAATCTTGTGCATTGAACGGGATACATTATGCTACTAATAGCGGAAACATTAGGTATGCGAGACATCCTTCATTTTTCTTCCTCTACCGTGGGGGCCATATACGTTGAGAGACGAATGCCTTGTCCCATGGGAAGAAATCCATTATTGCATTCTTTAATACTAAACCTCTTTAGTATCTTGTTTGGAAATCTTCCAACTCACCGTGCCACTACTAAGGCAAAATATAAATCCAGAAGTGGATTTGAGTTCATCCATATTGGATTGGAATCACGATTCAAAAAACTCCTTTAGTTTGAATTCTCCATTGCCGTATACTAAAAGTACATCCCTAGTCATTCTCAAGTACTTTAGAATTACTTTAACAGCTATCCAATGACTATCAATAGGATTGGATTGGAACCTACTCGTAATGCTTACCGATTGTGCTACATCCAATCTTGTACATTGAACTGGAAACATTATGCAACTAATAGCGAAAACATAAGGTGTGCGAGACATCCTTCATTTTTCTTCCTCTGCAGTGGGGGCCATAGACGTTGAGAGATGAATGCCTTGTCCCATGGGAAGAAATCCAATATTGGATTTTTACAAACTGAACCTCTTTAGTATCTTGCTTGGAACTCTTCCAACTCACCGTGCCAGCATTAAGGCAAAATATAAATCCAGAAGTGGATTTGAGGTCATCTACATTGGATTGGAAAGTCGAATATGAAAACTTCTTTTGTTTGAATTCTCCATTGCCGTATACTAAAAATGAATCCTTAGCCATTCTTAAGTACTTTAGAATTGCTGCAACGGCTATCCAATGACTATCAATAGGATTGGATCGGAACCTACTCGTAATGCTTACCGAGTGTGCTACATCCAATCTTGTACATTGAACTGGAAACATTATGCAACTAATAGCGAAAACATAAGGTATGTGAGACATCCTTCATTTTTCTTCCTCTGCAGTGGGGGCCATAGACGTTGAGAGACGAATGCCTTGTCCCATGGGAAGAAGTCCATTATTGGATTCTTCCACACTGAAACTCTTTAGTATGTTGTTTAGAACTCTTCCAACTCACCGTGCCACCATTAAGGCAAAATATAAATCCAGAAGTGGATTTGAGGTTATCTACAATGGATTGGAAACTCGAATCTGAAAACTCCTTTTGTTTGAATTCTCCACTGCCGTATACTAAAAATAAATCATTAGTCATTCTCAAGTACTTTAGAATTGTTGTAACGGCTACCCAATGACTATCAATAGGATTGGATCGGAACCGACTCGTAATGCTTGTCGAGTGTGCTATATCCAATCTTGTACATTGAACTGGATACATTATGCTACTAATAGCGGAAACATAAGGTATACGAGACATCCTTCATTTTTCTTCTCTGCGTTGGGGGCCGTAGACTTTGAGAGACGAATGCCTTGTCCCATGGGAGGAAATCCATTATTGCATTCTTCCATACTGAACCTCTTTAGTATCTTATTTGGAACTATTCCAACTCATTGTGCCACTATTAAGGCAAAATATAAATCCAAAAGTGGATTTGAGTTCATCTACATTGGATTGGAAATTCGAATATGAAAACTCCTTTTGTTTGAATTCTCAATTGCCGTATACTAAAAATAAATCCTTACCCATTCTTAAGTACTTTAGAATTGCTGTAACGGCTATCCAATGACTATCAATACGATTGGATCGGAACCTACTCGTAATGCTTGCAGAATGTGCTACATCCAATCTTGTACATTGAACTGGATACATTATGCTACTAATAGCGGAAACATTAGGTATGCGAGACATCCTTCATTTTTCTTCCTCTGCCGTGGGGGCCATATACGTTGAGAGATGAATGCCTTGTCCCATGTGAAGAAATCCATTATTGGATTCTTCCATACTGAACCTGTTTAGTATCTTGTTTGGAACTCTTCCAACTCACCGTGCCACCATTAAGGCAAAATATAAATCCAGAAGTGGATTTGAGGTCATCTACAATAGATTGGAAACTCGAATCCGGAAACTCCTTTAGTTTCAATTCTCCTTTGCCATATACTAAAAATTAGTCCCTAGTCCTTCTCAGGTTCTAGAGGATTACTTTAACGGCTATCCAATGACTATCAATAGGATTGGAGTAGAACCTGCTCGTAATGCTTACCGAGTGTGCTACATCCAATCTTGTACATGGAGCTGGATACATTATGCTACTAATAGCGGAAACATAAGGTGTGCGAGACATCCTTCATTTTTCCTCCTCTGCCTTGGGACCATAGACTTTGAGAGACGAATATCTTGTCCCATGGGAAGAAATCCATTATTGGATTCTTCCATACTGAAACTTTTTAGTATCTGGTTTGGAACTCTTCCAACTCACCGTGCCACCATTAAGGAAAAATAAAAATCCATACGTGGATTTAAGGTCATCGTATATTAAAAATAAATCCTTAGCCATTCTTAAGTACTTTAGAATTGCTGTAACGGCTATCTAAAGACTATCAGTAGGATTGGATCAGAACCTACTCGTAATGCTTGCCGAATGTGCTACATCCAATCTTGTGCATTGAACTGGATACATTATGCTACTAATAGCGGAAACATAAGGTATGCGAGACATACTTCATTTTTCCTCCTCTGCCTTGGGACCATAGACTTTAAGAATGAATGCCTTATCCCATGGGAAGAAGTCCATTATTGGATTCTTCCACACTTAAACTCTTTAGTATCTTATTTGGAACTCTTCCTACTCACCGTGCCACCATTAAGGCAAAATATAAATCTAGAAGTGGATTTGAGTTCATCTACATTGGATTGGAAACTCGAATCTAAAAACTCCTTTTGTTTGAATTCTCCATTGCCGTATACTAAAAATAAATCATTAGTCATTCTCAAGTACTTTAGAATTATTGTAACGGCAATCCAATGACTATCAATAGGATTGGATCGGAACCTACTCGTGATGCTTGCCGAGTGTGCTACATCCAATCTTGTACATTGAACTGGATACATTATGCTACTAATAGCGGAAACATTACGTATCCAAGACATCCTTCATTTTTCATTCTTTGCCTTGGGACCATAGACTTTGAGAGACGAATGCCTTGTCCTATGGGAAGAAATCCATTATTGGATTCTTTCATACTGAACCTCTTTAGTATCTTATTTGGAACTCTTCCAACTCACCGTGCCACCATTAAAGCAGAATATAAATCCAGAAGTGGATTTGAGGTCATCTACATTGGATTGGAAAGTCGAATATGAAAACTCCTTTTGTTTGAATTCTCCATTGACGTTTACTAAAAATAAATCCTTAGCCATTCTTAAGTACTTTAGAATTGCTGTAACGACTGTCCAATGACTATCAATACGATTGGATCGGAACCTACTCGTAATGCTTGCCGAATGTGCTACATCCAATCTTGTACATTGAACTGGATACATTATGCTACTAATAGCGGAAACATTAGGTATGCGAGACATCCTTCATTTTTCTTCCGCTGCCGTGGGGGCCGTATACGTTGGGAGATGAATGCCTTGCCCCATGGGAAGAAATCCATTATTGGATTCTTTCATACTGAACCTGTTTAGTATCTTGTTTGGAACTCTTCCAACTCACCGTGCCACCATTAAAGCAGAATATAAATCCAGAAGTGGATTTGAGGTCATCCACAATAGATTGGAAACTCGAATCCGAAAACTCCTTTAGTTTCAATTCTACTTTGCCATATACTAAAAATTAGTCCTTAGTCCTTCTTAGATACAAGAGGATTACTTTAACGGCTATCCAATGACTATCAATAGGATTGGAGTGGAACCTACTCGTAATGCTTACCGAGTGTGCTACATCCAATCTTGTACATTGAACTGGAAACATTATGCTACTAATAGCGGAAACATAAGGTATGCGAGACATCCTTCATTTTTCCTCCTCTGCCTTGGGACCATAGACTTTAAGAATGAATGCCTTATCCCATGGGAAGAAGTCCATTATTGGATTCTTCCACACTGAAACTCTTTAGTATCTTGTTTGGAACTCTTCCAACTCACCGTGCCACCATTAAGGCAAAATATAAATCCAGAAGTGGATTTGAGTTTATCTACATTGGATTGGAAACTCGAATCTGAAAACTCCTTTTGTTTGAATTCTCCATTGCCGTATACTAAAAATAAATCATTAGTCATTCTCAAGTACTTTAGAATTATTGTAACGGCAATCCAATGACTATCAATAGGATTAGATCGGAACCTACTTGTAATGCTTGCCGAGTGTGCTATATCCAATCTTGTACATTGAATTGGATACATTATGCTACTAATAACGGAAACATAAGGCATGCGAGACATCCTTCATTTTTCTTCTCTGCCTTGGGGGCCGTAGACTTTGAGAGACGAATGCCTTGTCCCATGGGAAGAAATCCATTATTGCATTCTTCCATACTGAACCTCTTTAGTATCTTGCTTGCAACTCTTCCAACTCACCGTGCCACCATTAGGGCAGAATATAAATCCAGAAGTGGATTTGAGGTCATCTACAATAAATTGGAAACTCAAATCCGGAAACTCCTATAGTTTCTATTCTCTATTGCCGTATACTAAAAATTAGTCCTTAGTCCTTCTCAGATACTTTAGAATTACTTTAACGGCTATCCAACGACTATCAATAGGATTGGATTGGAACCTACTCGTAATGCTTACCGAGTGTGCTACATCCAATCTTGTACATCGACATTATGCTACTAATAGCAGAAACACAAGGTATGCGAGACATCTTTCTTTTTTCTTCCTCTGCAGTGGGGGCCATAGACGTTGACAGACGAATGCCTTGTCCCAAGGGAAGAAATCCAATATTGGATTTTTTAATACTGAACCTCTTTAGTATCTTGTTTGGAATTCTTCCAACTCACCGTGCCACTATTAAGGCAAAATACAAATCCAGAAGTGGATTTGAGTTCATCCATATTGGATTGGAATCACGATTCCAAAAACTCCTTTAGTTTGAATTCTCCATTGACGTATACTAAAAATGAATCCTTAGCCATTCTTAAGTACTTTAGAATTGCTGCAACGGCTATCCAATGACAATCAATAGGATTGGATCGGAACCTACTCGTAATGCTTGCCGAATGTGCTACATCCAATCTTGTGCATTGAACTGGATACATTATGCTACTAATAGCGGAAACATTAGGTATGCGAGCCATCCTTCATTTTTCTTCCTCTGCCGTGAGGGCCATATACGTTGAGAGACGAATGCCTTGTCCCATAGGAAGAAATCCATTATTGGATTCTTTCATACTGAACCTCTTTAGTATCTTGTTTGGAACTCTTCCAACTCACCGTGCCACTATTAAGGCAAAATATAAATCCAGAAGTGGATTTGAGGTCATCTACAATAGATTGGAAACTCGAATCTGGAAACTCCTTTAGTTTCAATTCTCCTTTGCCATATACTAAAAATTAGTCCTTAGCCCTTCTCAGATACTTTAGGATTACTTTAACGGCCATCCAATGGCTATCAACAGGATTGGAGTGGAACCTACTCGTAATGCTTACCGAGTGTGCTATATCCAATCTTATACATTAAACTGGAAACATTATGCTACTAATAGCGAAAACATAAGGTATACGAGACATCCTTTATTTTTTCTCCTCGGCCTTGGGACCGTAGACTTTAAGAATGAATGCCTCGTCCCATGGGAAGAAATCCATTATTGGATTCTTCCATACTGAAACTCTTTAGTATCTTGTTTGGAAGTCTTCCAACTTACCGCGCCACCATTAAGGCAAAATATAAATCCAGAAGTGGATTTGAGGTTATCTACATCGGATTGGAAACTCGAATCTGAAAACTCCTTTTGTTTGAATTCTCCATTGCCGTATACTAAAAATAAATCATTAGTCATTCTCAAGTACTTTAGAATTGCTGTTACGGCAATCCAATGACTATCAATAGGATTGGATCGGAACCTACTCGTAATGCTTGCCGAGTGTGCTACATGCAATCCTGTACATTGAACTGGAAACATTATGCTACTAATAGCGGAAACATAAGGTATGTGAGACATCCTTCATTTTTCCTCCTCTGCCTTGGGACCATAGACTTTGAGAGACGAATGCCTTGTCCCATGGGAAGAAATCCATTATTGGATTCTTCCATACTGAAACTTTTTAGTATCTGGTTTGGAACTCTTCCAACTCACCGTGCCACCATTAAGGCAAAATATAAATCCATACGTGGATTTAAGGTCATCTACGTTGGATTGGAAACTCAAATATGAAAACTCCTTTTGTTTGAATTCTCCATTGCCGTATATTAAAAATAAATCCTTAGCCATTCTTAAGTACTTTAGAATTGCTGTAACGACCATCCAATGACTATCAATAGGATTGGATCGGAACCTACTCGTAATGCTTGCCGAATGTGCTACATCCAATCTTGTGCATTGAACTGGATACATTATGCTACTAATAGCGGAAACATTAGGTATGCGAGCCATCCTTCATTTTTCTTCCTCTGCCGTGAGGGCCATATACGTTGAGAGACGAATGCCTTGTCCCATAGGAAGAAATCCATTATTGGATTCTTTCATACTGAACCTCTTTAGTATCTTGTTTGGAACTCTTCCAACTCACCGTGCCACTATTAAGGCAAAATATAAATCCAGAAGTGGATTTGAGGTCATCTACAATAGATTGGAAACTCGAATCTGGAAACTCCTTTAGTTTCAATTCTCCTTTGCCATATACTAAAAATTAGTCCTTAGCCCTTCTCAGATACTTTAGGATTACTTTAACGGCCATCCAATGGCTATCAACAGGATTGGAGTGGAACCTACTCGTAATGCTTACCGAGTGTGCTATATCCAATCTTATACATTAAACTGGAAACATTATGCTACTAATAGCGAAAACATAAGGTATACGAGACATCCTTTATTTTTTCTCCTCGGCCTTGGGACCGTAGACTTTAAGAATGAATGCCTCGTCCCATGGGAAGAAATCCATTATTGGATTCTTCCATACTGAAACTCTTTAGTATCTTGTTTGGAAGTCTTCCAACTTACCGCGCCACCATTAAGGCAAAATATAAATCCAGAAGTGGATTTGAGGTTATCTACATCGGATTGGAAACTCGAATCTGAAAACTCCTTTTGTTTGAATTCTCCATTGCCGTATACTAAAAATAAATCATTAGTCATTCTCAAGTACTTTAGAATTGCTGTTACGGCAATCCAATGACTATCAATAGGATTGGATCGGAACCTACTCGTAATGCTTGCCGAGTGTGCTACATGCAATCCTGTACATTGAACTGGAAACATTATGCTACTAATAGCGGAAACATAAGGTATGTGAGACATCCTTCATTTTTCCTCCTCTGCCTTGGGACCATAGACTTTGAGAGACGAATGCCTTGTCCCATGGGAAGAAATCCATTATTGGATTCTTCCATACTGAAACTTTTTAGTATCTGGTTTGGAACTCTTCCAACTCACCGTGCCACCATTAAGGCAAAATATAAATCCATACGTGGATTTAAGGTCATCTACGTTGGATTGGAAACTCAAATATGAAAACTCCTTTTGTTTGAATTCTCCATTGCCGTATATTAAAAATAAATCCTTAGCCATTCTTAAGTACTTTAGAATTGCTGTAACGACCATCCAATGACTATCAATAGGATTGGATCGGAACCTACTCGTAATGCTTGCCGAATGTGCTACATCCAATCTTGTGCATTGAACTGCATACATTATGCTACTAATAGCGGAAAGATTAGGTATGCGAGCCATCCTTCATTTTTCTTCCTCTGCCGTGGGGGCCATATACGTTGAGAGACGAATGCCTTGTCCCATGGGAAGAAATCCATTATTGGATTCTTTCATACTGAACCTCTTTAGTATCTTGTTTGGAACCCTTCCTACTAACCATGCCACTATTAAGGCAAAATATAAATCCAGAAGTTGATTTGAGTTCATCCACATTGGATTGGAATCAGGATTCCAAAAACTCCTTTAGTTTGAATTCTCCATTGCCGTATACTAAAAGTACATCCTTAGTCATTCTCAAGTACTTTAGAATTACTTTAATAGCTATCCAATGACTATCAATAGGATTGGATTGGAACCCACTCGTAATGCTTACCGAGTGTGCTACATCCACTCTTGTACATTGAACTGGAAACATTATGCTACTAATAGCGGAAACATAAGGTATGCGAGACATCCTTCATTTTTCCTCCTCTGCAGTGGGGGCCATAGACGTTGACAGACGAATGCCTTGTCCCAAGGGAAGAAATCCAATATTGGATTTTTTAATACTGAACCTCTTTAGTATCTTGTTTGGAATTCTTCCAACTCACCGTGCCACTATTAAGGCAAAATACAAATCCAGAAGTGGATTTGAGTTCATCCATATTGGATTGGAATCACGATTCCAAAAACTCCTTTAGTTTGAATTCTCCATTGACGTATACTAAAAATGAATCCTTAGCCATTCTTAAGTACTTTAGAATTGCTGCAACGGCTATCCAATGACAATCAATAGGATTGGATCGGAACCTACTCGTAATGCTTGCCGAATGTGCTACATCCAATCTTGTGCATTGAACTGGATACATTATGCTACTAATAGCGGAAACATTAGGTATGCGAGCCATCCTTCATTTTTCTTCCTCTGCCGTGAGGGCCATATACGTTGAGAGACGAATGCCTTGTCCCATAGGAAGAAATCCATTATTGGATTCTTTCATACTGAACCTCTTTAGTATCTTGTTTGGAACTCTTCCAACTCACCGTGCCACTATTAAGGCAAAATATAAATCCAGAAGTGGATTTGAGGTCATCTACAATAGATTGGAAACTCGAATCTGGAAACTCCTTTAGTTTCAATTCTCCTTTGCCATATACTAAAAATTAGTCCTTAGCCCTTCTCAGATACTTTAGGATTACTTTAACGGCCATCCAATGGCTATCAACAGGATTGGAGTGGAACCTACTCGTAATGCTTACCGAGTGTGCTATATCCAATCTTATACATTAAACTGGAAACATTATGCTACTAATAGCGAAAACATAAGGTATACGAGACATCCTTTATTTTTTCTCCTCGGCCTTGGGACCGTAGACTTTAAGAATGAATGCCTCGTCCCATGGGAAGAAATCCATTATTGGATTCTTCCATACTGAAACTCTTTAGTATCTTGTTTGGAAGTCTTCCAACTTACCGCGCCACCATTAAGGCAAAATATAAATCCAGAAGTGGATTTGAGGTTATCTACATCGGATTGGAAACTCGAATCTGAAAACTCCTTTTGTTTGAATTCTCCATTGCCGTATACTAAAAATAAATCATTAGTCATTCTCAAGTACTTTAGAATTGCTGTTACGGCAATCCAATGACTATCAATAGGATTGGATCGGAACCTACTCGTAATGCTTGCCGAGTGTGCTACATGCAATCCTGTACATTGAACTGGAAACATTATGCTACTAATAGCGGAAACATAAGGTATGTGAGACATCCTTCATTTTTCCTCCTCTGCCTTGGGACCATAGACTTTGAGAGACGAATGCCTTGTCCCATGGGAAGAAATCCATTATTGGATTCTTCCATACTGAAACTTTTTAGTATCTGGTTTGGAACTCTTCCAACTCACCGTGCCACCATTAAGGCAAAATATAAATCCATACGTGGATTTAAGGTCATCTACGTTGGATTGGAAACTCAAATATGAAAACTCCTTTTGTTTGAATTCTCCATTGCCGTATATTAAAAATAAATCCTTAGCCATTCTTAAGTACTTTAGAATTGCTGTAACGACAATCCAATGACTATCAATAGGATTGGATCGGAACCTACTCGTAATGCTTGCCGAATGTGCTACATCCAATCTTGTGCATTGAACTGGATACATTATGCTACTAATAGCGGAAACATTAGGTATGCGAGCCATCCTTCATTTTTCTTCCTCTGCCGTGAGGGCCATATACGTTGAGAGACGAATGCCTTGTCCCATAGGAAGAAATCCATTATTGGATTCTTTCATACTGAACCTCTTTAGTATCTTGTTTGGAACTCTTCCAACTCACCGTGCCACTATTAAGGCAAAATATAAATCCAGAAGTGGATTTGAGGTCATCTACAATAGATTGGAAACTCGAATCTGGAAACTCCTTTAGTTTCAATTCTCCTTTGCCATATACTAAAAATTAGTCCTTAGCCCTTCTCAGATACTTTAGGATTACTTTAACGGCCATCCAATGGCTATCAACAGGATTGGAGTGGAACCTACTCGTAATGCTTACCGAGTGTGCTATATCCAATCTTATACATTAAACTGGAAACATTATGCTACTAATAGCGAAAACATAAGGTATACGAGACATCCTTTATTTTTTCTCCTCGGCCTTGGGACCGTAGACTTTAAGAATGAATGCCTCGTCCCATGGGAAGAAATCCATTATTGGATTCTTCCATACTGAAACTCTTTAGTATCTTGTTTGGAAGTCTTCCAACTTACCGCGCCACCATTAAGGCAAAATATAAATCCAGAAGTGGATTTGAGGTTATCTACATCGGATTGGAAACTCGAATCTGAAAACTCCTTTTGTTTGAATTCTCCATTGCCGTATACTAAAAATAAATCATTAGTCATTCTCAAGTACTTTAGAATTGCTGTTACGGCAATCCAATGACTATCAATAGGATTGGATCGGAACCTACTCGTAATGCTTGCCGAGTGTGCTACATGCAATCCTGTACATTGAACTGGAAACATTATGCTACTAATAGCGGAAACATAAGGTATGTGAGACATCCTTCATTTTTCCTCCTCTGCCTTGGGACCATAGACTTTGAGAGACGAATGCCTTGTCCCATGGGAAGAAATCCATTATTGGATTCTTCCATACTGAAACTTTTTAGTATCTGGTTTGGAACTCTTCCAACTCACCGTGCCACCATTAAGGCAAAATATAAATCCATACGTGGATTTAAGGTCATCTACGTTGGATTGGAAACTCAAATATGAAAACTCCTTTTGTTTGAATTCTCCATTGCCGTATATTAAAAATAAATCCTTAGCCATTCTTAAGTACTTTAGAATTGCTGTAACGACCATCCAATGACTATCAATAGGATTGGATCGGAACCTACTCGTAATGCTTGCCGAATGTGCTACATCCAATCTTGTGCATTGAACTGCATACATTATGCTACTAATAGCGGAAAGATTAGGTATGCGAGCCATCCTTCATTTTTCTTCCTCTGCCGTGGGGGCCATATACGTTGAGAGACGAATGCCTTGTCCCATGGGAAGAAATCCATTATTGGATTCTTTCATACTGAACCTCTTTAGTATCTTGTTTGGAACCCTTCCTACTAACCATGCCACTATTAAGGCAAAATATAAATCCAGAAGTTGATTTGAGTTCATCCACATTGGATTGGAATCAGGATTCCAAAAACTCCTTTAGTTTGAATTCTCCATTGCCGTATACTAAAAGTACATCCTTAGTCATTCTCAAGTACTTTAGAATTACTTTAATAGCTATCCAATGACTATCAATAGGATTGGATTGGAACCCACTCGTAATGCTTACCGAGTGTGCTACATCCACTCTTGTACATTGAACTGGAAACATTATGCTACTAATAGCGGAAACATAAGGTATGCGAGACATCCTTCATTTTTCCTCCTCTGCAGTGGGGGCCATAGACGTTGACAGACGAATGCCTTGTCCCAAGGGAAGAAATCCAATATTGGATTTTTTAATACTGAACCTCTTTAGTATCTTGTTTGGAATTCTTCCAACTCACCGTGCCACTATTAAGGCAAAATACAAATCCAGAAGTGGATTTGAGTTCATCCATATTGGATTGGAATCACGATTCCAAAAACTCCTTTAGTTTGAATTCTCCATTGACGTATACTAAAAATGAATCCTTAGCCATTCTTAAGTACTTTAGAATTGCTGCAACGGCTATCCAATGACAATCAATAGGATTGGATCGGAACCTACTCGTAATGCTTGCCGAATGTGCTACATCCAATCTTGTGCATTGAACTGGATACATTATGCTACTAATAGCGGAAACATTAGGTATGCGAGCCATCCTTCATTTTTCTTCCTCTGCCGTGAGGGCCATATACGTTGAGAGACGAATGCCTTGTCCCATAGGAAGAAATCCATTATTGGATTCTTTCATACTGAACCTCTTTAGTATCTTGTTTGGAACCCTTCCAACTCACCGTGCCACTATTAAGGCAAAATATAAATCCAGAAGTGGATTTGAGTTCATCCATATTGGATAGGAATCACGATCCCAAAAACGCCTTTAGTTTGAATTCTCCAATGCCGTATACTAAAAGTACATCCCTAGTCATTCTCAAGTACTTTAGAATTACTTTAACAGCTATCCAATGACTATCAATAGGATTGGATTGGAACCTACACGTAATGCTTACCGATTGTGCTATATCCAATCTTGTACATTGAACTGGAAATATTATGCAACTAATAGCGGAAACATAAGGTAGGCGAGACATCCTTCATTTTTCTTCCTCTGCAGTGGGGGCCATAGACGTTGAGAGACGAATGCCTTGTCCCATGGGAAGAAATCCAATATTGGATTTTTACATACTGAACCTCTTCAGTATCTTACCTGGAACTCATCCAAATCACCGTGCCACCATTAAGGCAAAATATAAATCCAAAAGTGGATTTGAGGTCATCTACAATAAATTGGAAGCTCGAATCTGGAAACTCCTTTAGTTTCAATTCTCCTTTGCCATATACTATAAATTAGTCCTTAGTCCTTCTCAGATACTTTAGGATTACTTTAACGGCTATCTAATGACTATCAATAGGATTGGAGTGGAACCTACTCGTAATGCTTACCGAGTGTGCTACATCCAATCCTGTACATCGAACTGGAAACATTATGCTACTAATAGCGGAAAAATAAGGTATGCGAGACATCATTTATTTTTCCTCCTCTGCCTTGGGACCATAGACTTTAAGAATGAATGCCTTATCCCATGGGAAGAAGTCTATTATTGGATTCTTCCTCACTGAAACTCTTTAGTATCTTGTTTGGAACTCTTCCAACTCACCATGCCACCATTAAGGCAAACTATAAATCCAGAAATGGATTTGAGGTTATCTACATTGGATTGGAAACTCGAATCTAAAAACTCCTTTTCTTTGAATTCTCCATTACCGTATACAAAAAATGAATCATTAGTCATTCTCATGTACTTTAGAATTGTTGTAACGGCTATCCAATGAGTATCAATAGGATTGGATCGGAACCTACTCATAATGCTTGCCGAGTGTGCTACATCCAATCTTGTACATTTAACTTGATACATTATGCTACTAATAGCGGAAACATAAGGTATGCGAGACATCCTTCATTTTTCTTCTCTGCCTTGGGGGCCGTAGACTTTGAGAGACGAATGCCTTGTCCCATGGGAAGAAATCCATTATTGCATTATTCCATACTGAATCTCTTTAGTATCTTATTTGGAACTCTTCCAACTCATTGTGCCACTATTAAGGCAAAATATAAATCCAAAAGTGGATTTGAGTTCTTCTATATTGGATTGGAAAGTCAAATCCAAAAACTCCTTTACTATGAATTCTCTGTTGTTGCCGTATACTAAAAATAAATCCTTAGTCATTCTCAAGTACTTTAGAATTGCTTTAAAACCATCCAACGACTATCAATAGGATTGGATTGGAGCCTACTACTCGTAATGCTTACCGAGTGTGCTACATCCAATCTTGTACATTGAAGTAGATACATTATGCTACTAATAGCGAAAACATTAGGTATGCGAGACATCCTTCATTTTCCTTCTTCTGTCGTGGGGGCCATATGCGTTGAGAGACGAATGCCTTGTCCCAAGGGAAGAAATCCAATATGGGATTCTTCCATACTGAACCTCTTTAGTATTTTGTTTGTAACTCTTCCAACTCACCGTGCCACCATTAAGGCAAAATATAAATCCAGAAGTGGATTTGAGGTCATCTACAATAGATTGGAAACTCGAATCTGGAAACTCCTTTAGTTTCAATTCTCCTTTGCCGTATACTAAAAATTAGTCCTTAGTCCTTCTCAGATACTTTAGAGTTACTTTAACGGCTTTCCATTGACTATCAATAGGATTGGATTGGAACTTACTCGTAATGCTTGCTGAGTGTGCTACATCCAATCTTGTACATTGAACTAGATACATTATGCTACTAATATCAGAAACATAAGGTATGCGAGACATCCTTCATTTTTCCACCTCTGCCTTGGGGGCCATAGAATTTGAGAGACGAATGCCTTGTCCCATGGGTAGAATCCATTATTGGATTCTTCCATACTGAAACTCTTTACTATCTTGTTTGGAACTCTTCCAACTCACCGTGCCACCATTAAGGCAAAATATAAATCCATACGTGGATTTAAGGTCATCTACGTTGGATTGGAAACTCAAATATGAAAACTCCTTTTGTTTGAATTCTCCATTGCCGTATATTAAAAATAAATCCTTAGCCATTCTTAAGTACTTTAGAATTGCTGTAACGACCATCCAATGACTATCAATAGGATTGGATCGGAACCTACTCGTAATGCTTGCCGAATGTGCTACATCCAATCTTGTGCATTGAACTGCATACATTATGCTACTAATAGCGGAAAGATTAGGTATGCGAGCCATCCTTCATTTTTCTTCCTCTGCCGTGGGGGCCATATACGTTGAGAGACGAATGCCTTGTCCCATGGGAAGAAATCCATTATTGGATTCTTTCATACTGAACCTCTTTAGTATCTTGTTTGGAACCCTTCCTACTAACCATGCCACTATTAAGGCAAAATATAAATCCAGAAGTTGATTTGAGTTCATCCACATTGGATTGGAATCAGGATTCCAAAAACTCCTTTAGTTTGAATTCTCCATTGCCGTATACTAAAAGTACATCCTTAGTCATTCTCAAGTACTTTAGAATTACTTTAATAGCTATCCAATGACTATCAATAGGATTGGATTGGAACCCACTCGTAATGCTTACCGAGTGTGCTACATCCACTCTTGTACATTGAACTGGAAACATTATGCTACTAATAGCGGAAACATAAGGTATGCGAGACATCCTTCATTTTTCCTCCTCTGCAGTGGGGGCCATAGACGTTGACAGACGAATGCCTTGTCCCAAGGGAAGAAATCCAATATTGGATTTTTTAATACTGAACCTCTTTAGTATCTTGTTTGGAATTCTTCCAACTCACCGTGCCACTATTAAGGCAAAATACAAATCCAGAAGTAGATTTGAGTTCATCCATATTGGATTGGAATCACGATTCCAAAAACTCCTTTAGTTTGAATTCTCCATTGACGTATACTAAAAATGAATCCTTAGCCATTCTTAAGTACTTTAGAATTGCTGCAACGGCTATCCAATGACAATCAATAGGATTGGATCGGAACCTACTCGTAATGCTTGCCGAATGTGCTACATCCAATCTTGTGCATTGAACTGGATACATTATGCTACTAATAGCGGAAACATTAGGTATGCGAGCCATCCTTCATTTTTCTTCCTCTGCCGTGAGGGCCATATACGTTGAGAGACGAATGCCTTGTCCCATAGGAAGAAATCCATTATTGGATTCTTTCATACTGAACCTCTTTAGTATCTTGTTTGGAACTCTTCCAACTCACCGTGCCACTATTAAGGCAAAATATAAATCCAGAAGTGGATTTGAGGTCATCTACAATAGATTGGAAACTCGAATCTGGAAACTCCTTTAGTTTCAATTCTCCTTTGCCATATACTAAAAATTAGTCCTTAGCCCTTCTCAGATACTTTAGGATTACTTTAACGGCCATCCAATGGCTATCAACAGGATTGGAGTGGAACCTACTCGTAATGCTTACCGAGTGTGCTATATCCAATCTTATACATTAAACTGGAAACATTATGCTACTAATAGCGAAAACATAAGGTATACGAGACATCCTTTATTTTTCCTCCTCGGCCTTGGGACCGTAGACTTTAAGAATGAATGCCTCGTCCCATGGGAAGAAATCCATTATTGGATTCTTCCATACTGAAACTCTTTAGTATCTTGTTTGGAAGTCTTCCAACTTACCGCGCCACCATTAAGGCAAAATATAAATCCAGAAGTGGATTTGAGGTTATCTACATCGGATTGGAAACTCGAATCTGAAAACTCCTTTTGTTTGAATTCTCCATTGCCGTATACTAAAAATAAATCATTAGTCATTCTCAAGTACTTTAGAATTGCTGTTACGGCAATCCAATGACTATCAATAGGATTGGATCGGAACCTACTCGTAATGCTTGCCGAGTGTGCTACATGCAATCCTGTACATTGAACTGGAAACATTATGCTACTAATAGCGGAAACATAAGGTATGTGAGACATCCTTCATTTTTCCTCCTCTGCCTTGGGACCATAGACTTTGAGAGACGAATGCCTTGTCCCATGGGAAGAAATCCATTATTGGATTCTTCCATACTGAAACTTTTTAGTATCTGGTTTGGAACTCTTCCAACTCACCGTGCCACCATTAAGGCAAAATATAAATCCATACGTGGATTTAAGGTCATCTACGTTGGATTGGAAACTCAAATATGAAAACTCCTTTTGTTTGAATTCTCCATTACCGTATATTAAAAATAAATCCTTAGCCATTCTTAAGTACTTTAGAATTGCTGTAACGACCATCCAATGACTATCAATAGGATTGGATCGGAACCTACTCGTAATGCTTGCCGAATGTGCTACATCCAATCTTGTGCATTGAACTGCATACATTATGCTACTAATAGCGGAAAGATTAGGTATGCGAGCCATCCTTCATTTTTCTTCCTCTGCCGTGGGGGCCATATACGTTGAGAGACGAATGCCTTGTCCCATGGGAAGAAATCCATTATTGGATTCTTTCATACTGAACCTCTTTAGTATCTTGTTTGGAACCCTTCCTACTAACCATGCCACTATTAAGGCAAAATATAAATCCAGAAGTTGATTTGAGTTCATCCACATTGGATTGGAATCAGGATTCCAAAAACTCCTTTAGTTTGAATTCTCCATTGCCGTATACTAAAAGTACATCCTTAGTCATTCTCAAGTACTTTAGAATTACTTTAATAGCTATCCAATGACTATCAATAGGATTGGATTGGAACCCACTCGTAATGCTTACCGAGTGTGCTACATCCACTCTTGTACATTGAACTGGAAACATTATGCTACTAATAGCGGAAACATAAGGTATGCGAGACATCCTTCATTTTTCCTCCTCTGCAGTGGGGGCCATAGACGTTGACAGACGAATGCCTTGTCCCAAGGGAAGAAATCCAATATTGGATTTTTTAATACTGAACCTCTTTAGTATCTTGTTTGGAATTCTTCCAACTCACCGTGCCACTATTAAGGCAAAATACAAATCCAGAAGTGGATTTGAGTTCATCCATATTGGATTGGAATCACGATTCCAAAAACTCCTTTAGTTTGAATTCTCCATTGACGTATACTAAAAATGAATCCTTAGCCATTCTTAAGTACTTTAGAATTGCTGCAACGGCTATCCAATGACAATCAATAGGATTGGATCGGAACCTACTCGTAATGCTTGCCGAATGTGCTACATCCAATCTTGTGCATTGAACTGGATACATTATGCTACTAATAGCGGAAACATTAGGTATGCGAGCCATCCTTCATTTTTCTTCCTCTGCCGTGAGGGCCATATACGTTGAGAGACGAATGCCTTGTCCCATAGGAAGAAATCCATTATTGGATTCTTTCATACTGAACCTCTTTAGTATCTTGTTTGGAACTCTTCCAACTCACCGTGCCACTATTAAGGCAAAATATAAATCCAGAAGTGGATTTGAGGTCATCTACAATAGATTGGAAACTCGAATCTGGAAACTCCTTTAGTTTCAATTCTCCTTTGCCATATACTAAAAATTAGTCCTTAGCCCTTCTCAGATACTTTAGGATTACTTTAACGGCCATCCAATGGCTATCAACAGGATTGGAGTGGAACCTACTCGTAATGCTTACCGAGTGTGCTATATCCAATCTTATACATTGAACTGGAAATATTATGCAACTAATAGCGGAAACATAAGGTAGGCGAGACATCCTTCATTTTTCTTCCTCTGCAGTGGGGGCCATAGACGTTGAGAGACGAATGCCTTGTCCCATGGGAAGAAATCCAATATTGGATTTTTACATACTGAACCTCTTCAGTATCTTACCTGGAACTCATCCAAATCACCGTGCCACCATTAAGGCAAAATATAAATCCAAAAGTGGATTTGAGGTCATCTACAATAAATTGGAAGCTCGAATCTGGAAACTCCTTTAGTTTCAATTCTCCTTTGCCATATACTATAAATTAGTCCTTAGTCCTTCTCAGATACTTTAGGATTACTTTAACGGCTATCTAATGACTATCAATAGGATTGGAGTGGAACCTACTCGTAATGCTTACCGAGTGTGCTACATCCAATCCTGTACATCGAACTGGAAACATTATGCTACTAATAGCGGAAAAATAAGGTATGCGAGACATCATTTATTTTTCCTCCTCTGCCTTGGGACCATAGACTTTAAGAATGAATGCCTTATCCCATGGGAAGAAGTCTATTATTGGATTCTTCCTCACTGAAACTCTTTAGTATCTTGTTTGGAACTCTTCCAACTCACCATGCCACCATTAAGGCAAACTATAAATCCAGAAATGGATTTGAGGTTATCTACATTGGATTGGAAACTCGAATCTAAAAACTCCTTTTCTTTGAATTCTCCATTACCGTATACAAAAAATGAATCATTAGTCATTCTCATGTACTTTAGAATTGTTGTAACGGCTATCCAATGAGTATCAATAGGATTGGATCGGAACCTACTCGTAATGCTTGCCGAGTGTGCTACATCCAATCTTGTACATTTAACTTGATACATTATGCTACTAATAGCGGAAACATAAGGTATGCGAGACATCCTTCATTTTTCTTCTCTGCCTTGGGGGCCGTAGACTTTGAGAGACGAATGCCTTGTCCCATGGGAAGATATCCATTATTGCATTATTCCATACTGAATCTCTTTAGTATCTTATTTGGAACTCTTCCAACTCATTGTGCCACTATTAAGGCAAAATATAAATCCAAAAGTGGATTTGAGTTCTTCTATATTGGATTGGAAAGTCAAATCCAAAAACTCCTTTACTATGAATTCTCTGTTGTTGCCGTATACTAAAAATAAATCCTTAGTCATTCTCAAGTACTTTAGAATTGCTTTAAAACCATCCAACGACTATCAATAGGATTGGATTGGAGCCTACTACTCGTAATGCTTACCGAGTGTGCTACATCCAATCTTGTACATTGAAGTAGATACATTATGCTACTAATAGCGAAAACATTAGGTATGCGAGACATCCTTCATTTTCCTTCTTCTGTCGTGGGCGCCATATGCGTTGAGAGACGAATGCCTTGTCCCAAGGGAAGAAATCCAATATGGGATTCTTCCATACTGAACCTCTTTAGTATTTTGTTTGTAACTCTTCCAACTCACCGTGCCACCATTAAGGCAAAATATAAATCCAGAAGTGGATTTGAGGTCATCTACAATAGATTGGAAACTCGAATCTGGAAACTCCTTTAGTTTCAATTCTCCTTTGCCGTATACTAAAAATTAGTCCTTAGTCCTTCTCAGATACTTTAGAGTTACTTTAACGGCTTTCCATTGACTATCAATAGGATTGGATTGGAACTTACTCGTAATGCTTGCTGAGTGTGCTACATCCAATCTTGTACATTGAACTAGATACATTATGCTACTAATATCAGAAACATAAGGTATGCGAGACATCCTTCATTTTTCCACCTCTGCCTTGGGGGCCATAGAATTTGAGAGACGAATGCCTTGTCCCATGGGTAGAATCCATTATTGGATTCTTCCATACTGAAACTCTTTACTATCTTGTTTGGAACTCTTCCAACTCACCGTGCCACTATTAAGGCAAAATATAAATCCAGAAGTGGATTTGAGTTCATCTACATTGGATTGGAATCACGATTCCAAAAACTCCTTTAGTTTGAATTCTCCATTGCCGTATCCTGAAAGTACATCCTTAGTCATTCTCAAGTACTTTAGAATTATTTTAACAGCTATCCAATGACTATCAATTGGATTGGATTGGAACCTACTCGTAATGGTTACCGAGTGTGCTACATCCAATCTTGTACATTGAACTGGAAACATTATGCTACTAATAGCAACAACATAAGGTATGCGAGACATCCTTCATTTTTCTTCCTCTGTAGTGGGGGCCATAGACGTTGAGAGACGAATGCCTTGTCCCATGGGAAGAAATCCAATATTGGATTTTTACATACTGAACCTCTTTAGTATCTTGCCGGGAACTCTTCCAACTCATCGTGCCACCATTAAGGCAAAATATAAATCCAGAAGTGGATTTGAGGTCATCTACAATAAATTGGAAACTCGAATCCGAAAACTCCATTAGTTTCAATTCTCCATTGCCGTATACTAAAAATCAGTCCTTAGTCATTCTCAGGTACTTTAGAATTGCTTTAAAGCCATCCAACGACTATCAATAGGATTGGATTGGAACCTACTCGTATTGCTTACCGAGTGTGCCACATCTAATCTTGTACATTGAATTAGAAACATGATGCAACTAATAGCGGAAACATAAGGTATGCGAGACATCCTTCATTTTTCCTCCTCTGCCTTGGGATCTAGACTTTAAGAATGAATGCCTTGTCCCATGGGAAGAAGTCCATTATTGGATTTTTCCACACTAAAACTCTTAAGTATCTTGTTTGGAACTCTTCCAACTCACCGTGCCACCATTAAGGCAAAATATAAATCCAGAAGTGGATTTGAGGTCATCTACATTGGATTGGAAAGTCGAATACGAAAACTACTTTTGTTTGAATTCTTCATTGACGTATACTAAAAATGAATACTTAGCCATTCTTAAGTACTTTAGAATTGCTGCAACGGCTATCCAATGACTATCAATAGGATCGGAACCTACTCGTAATGCTTGCCGAATGTGCTACATTCAATCTTGTGCATTGAACGGGATACATTATGCTACTAATAGCGGAATCACTAGGTATGCGAGACATCCTTCATTTTTCTTCCTCTACCGTGGGGGCCATATACGTTGAGAGACGAATGCCTTGTCCCATGGGAAGAAATCCATTACTGCATTCTTTAATACTAAACCTCTTTAGTATCTTGTTTGGAACTCTTCCAACTCACCGTGCCACTACTAAGGCAAAATATAAATCCAGAAGTGGATTTGAGTTCATCCATATTGGATTGGAATCACGATTCAAAAAACTCCTTTAGTTTGAATTCTCCATTGCCGTATACTAAAAGTACATCCCTAGTCATTCTCAAGTACTTTAGAATTACTTTAACAGCTATCCAATGACTATCAATAGGATTGGATTGGAACCTACTCGTAATGCTTACCGATTGTGCTACATCCAATCTTGTACATTGAACTGGAAACATTATGCAACTAATAGCGGAAACATAAGGTGTGCGAGACATCCTTCATTTTTCTTCCTCTGCAGTGGGGGCCATAGACATTGAGAGACGAATGCCTTGTCCCATGGGAAGAAATCCAATATTGGATTTTTACAAACTGAACCTCTTTAGTATCTTGCTTGGAACTCTTCCAACTCACCGTGCCAGCATTAAGGCAAAATATAAATCCAGAAGTGGATTTTAGGTCATCTACATTGGATTGGAAAGTCGAATATGAAAACTCCTTTTGTTTGAATTCTCCATTGCCGTATACTAAAAATGAATCCTTAGCCATTCTTAAGTACTTCAGAATTGCTGCAACGGCAATCCAATGATTATCAATAAGATTGGATCGGAACCTACTCGTAATGCTTACCGAGTGTGCTACATCCAATCTTGTACATTGAACTGGAAACATTATGCAACTAATAGCGAAAACATAAGGTATGTGAGACATCCTTCATTTTTCTTCCTCTGCAGTGGGGGCCATAGACGTTGAGAGACGAATGCCTTGTCCCATGGGAAGAAGTCCATTATTGGATTCTTCCACACTGAAACTCTTTAGTATGTTGTTTAGAACTCTTCCAACTCACCGTGCCACCATTAAGGCAAAATATAAATCCAGAAGTGGATTTGAGGTTATCTACATTGGATTGGAAACTCGAATCTGAAAACTCCTTTTGTTTGAATTCTCCACTGCCGTATACTAAAAATAAATCATTAGTCATTCTCAAGTACTTTAGAATTGTTGTAACGGCTACCCAATGACTATCAATAGGATTGGATCGGAACCTACTCGTAATGCTTGTCGAGTGTGCTATATCCAATCTTGTACATTGAACTGGATACATTATGCTACTAATAGCGGAAACATAAGGTATGCGAGACATCCTTCATTTTTCTTCTCTGCGTTGGGGGCCGTAGACTTTGAGAGACGAATGCCTTGTCCCATGGGAGGAAATCCATTATTGCATTCTTCCATACTGAACCTCTTTAGTATCTTATTTGGAACTATTCCAACTCATTGTGCCACTATTAAGGCAAAATATAAATCCAAAAGTGGATTTGAGTTCATCTACATTGGATTGGAAATTCGAATTTGAAAACTCCTTTTGTTTGAATTCTCAATTGCCGTATACTAAAAATAAATCCTTACCCATTCGTAAGTACTTTAGAATTGCTGTAACGGCTATCCAATGACTATCAATACGATTGGATCGGAACCTACTCGTAATGCTTGCAGAATGTGCTACATCCAATCTTGTACATTGAACTGGATACATTATGCTACTAATAGCGGAAACATTAGGTATGCGAGACATCCTTCATTTTTCTTCCTCTGCCGTGGGGGCCATATACGTTGAGAGATGAATGCCTTGTCCCATGTAAAGAAATCCACTATTGGATTCTTCCATACTGAACCTGTTTAGTATCTTGTTTGGAACTCTTCCAACTCACCGTGCCACCATTAAGGCAAAATATAAATCCAGAAGTGGATTTGAGGTCATCTACAATAGATTGGAAACTCGAATCCGGAAACTCCTTTAGTTTCAATTCTCCTTTGCCATATACTAAAAATTAGTCCTTAGTCCTTCTCAGATACTAGAGGATTACTTTAACGGCTATCCAATGACTATCAATAGGATTGGAGTGGAACCTGCTCGTAATGCTTACCGAGTGTGCTACATCCAATCTTGTACATCGAGCTGGATACATTATGCTACTAATAGCGGAAACATAAGGTGTGCGAGACATCCTTCATTTTTCCTCCTCTGCCTTGGGACCATAGACTTTGAGAGACGAATACTTTGTCCCATGGGAAGAAATCCATTATTGGATTCTTCCATACTGAAACTTTTTAGTATCTGGTTTGGAACTCTTCCAACTCACCGTGCCACCATTAAGGAAAAATAAAAATCCATACGTGGATTTAAGGTCATCTATATTGGATTGGAAACTCAAATATGAAAACTCCTTTTGTTTGAATTCTCCATTGCCGTATATTAAAAATAAATCCTTAGCCATTCTTAAGTACTTTAGAATTGCTGTAACGGCTATCCAAAGACTATCAGTAGGATTGGATCGGAACCTACTCGTAATGCTTGCCGAATGTGCTACATCCAATCTTGTGCATTGAACTGGATACATTATGCTACTAATAGCGGAAACATAAGGTATGCGAGACATACTTCATTTTTCCTCCTCTGCCTTGGGACCATAGACTTTAAGAATGAATGCCTTATCCCATGGGAAGAAGTCCATTATTGGATTCTTCCACACTTAAACTCTTTAGTATCTTATTTGGAACTCTTCCTACTCACCGTGCCACCATTAAGGCAAAATATAAATCCAGAAGTGGATTTGAGTTCATCTACATTGGATTGGAAACTCGAATCTAAAAACTCCTTTTGTTTGAATTCTCCATTACCGTATACTAAAAATAAATCATTAGTCATTCTCAAGTACTTTAGAATTATTGTAACGGCAATCCAATGACTATCAATAGGATTGGATCGGAACCTACTCGTGATGCTTGCCGAGTGTGCTACATCCAATCTTGTACATTGAACTGGATACATTATGCTACTAATAGCGGAAACATTAGGTATCCAAGACATCCTTCATTTTTCCTTCTTTGCCTTGGGACCATAGACTTTGAGAGACGAATGCCTTGTCCTATGGGAAGAAATCCATTATTGGATTCTTTCAGACTGAACCTCTTTAGTATCTTATTTGGAACTCTTCCAACTCACCGTGCCACCATTAAAGCAGAATATAAATCCAGAAGTGGATTTGAGGTCATCTACATTGGATTGGAAAGTCGAATATGACAACTCCTTTTGTTTGAATTCTCCATTGACGTTTACTAAAAATAAATCCTTAGCCATTCTTAAGTACTTTAGAATTGCTGTAACGACTGTCCAATGACTATCAATACGATTGGATCGGAACCTACTCGTAATGCTTGCCGAATGTGCTACATCCAATCTTGTACATTGAACTGGATACATTATGCTACTAATAGCGGAAACATTAGGTATGCGAGACATCCTTCATTTTTCTTCCGCTGCCGTGGGGGCCGTATACGTTGGGAGATGAATGCCTTGCCCCATGGGAAGAAATCCATTATTGGATTCTTTCATACTGAACCTGTTTAGTATCTTGTTTGGAACTCTTCCAACTCACCGTGCCACCATTAAAGCAGAATATAAATCCAGAAGTGGATTTGAGGTCATCCACAATAGATTGGAAACTCGAATCCGAAAACTCCTTTAGTTTCAATTCTCCTTTGCCATATACTAAAAATTAGTCCATAGTCCTTCTTAGATACAAGAGGATTACTTTAACGGCTATCCAATGACTATCAATAGGATTGGAGTGGAACCTACTCGTAATGCTTACCGAGTGTGCTACATCCAATCTTGTACATTGAACTGGAAACATTATGCTACTAATAGCGGAAACATAAGGTATGCGAGACATCCTTCATTTTTCCTCCTCTGCCTTGGGACCATAGACTTTAAGAATGAATGCCTTATCCCATGGGAAGAAGTCCATTATTGGATTCTTCCACACTGAAACTCTTTAGTATCTTGTTTGGAACTCTTCCAACTCACCGTGCCACCATTAAGGCAAAATATAAATCCAGAAGTGGATTTGAGTTTATCTACATTGGATTGGAAACTCGAATATGAAAACTCCTTTTGTTTGAATTCTCCATTGCCGTATACTAAAAATAAATCATTAGTCATTCTCAAGTACTTTAGAATTATTGTAACGGCAATCCAATGACTATCAATAGGATTAGAACGGAACCTACTTGTAATGCTTGCCGAGTGTGCTATATCCAATCTTGTACATTGAATTGGATACATTATGCTACTAATAACGGAAACATAAGGCATGCGAGACATCCTTCATTTTTCTTCTCTGCCTTGGGGGCCGTAGACTTTGAGAGACGAATGCATTGTCCCATGGGAAGAAATCCATTATTGCATTCTTCCATACTGAACCTCTTTAGTATCTTGCTTGCAACTCTTCCAACTCACCGTGCCACCATTGAGGCAGAATATAAATCCAGAAGTGGATTTGAGGTCATCTACAATAAATTGGAAACTCAAATCCGGAAACTCCTATAGTTTCTATTCTCTATTGCCGTATACTAAAAATTAGTCCTTAGTCCTTCTCAGATACTTTAGAATTACTTTAACGGCTATCCAACGACTATCAATAGGATTGGATTGGAACCTACTCGTAATGCTTACCGAGTGTGCTACATCCAATCTTGTACATCGACATTATGCTACTAATAGCGGAAACACAAGGTATGCGAGACATCCTTCATTTTTCTTCCTCTGCAGTGGGTGCCATAGACGTTGAGAGACGAATGCCTTGTCCTATGGGAAGAAATCCAATATTGGATTTTTACAAACTGAACCTCTTTAGTATCTTGCTTGGAACTCTTCCAACTCACCGTGCCACCATTAAGGCAAAATATAAATCCAGAAGTGGATTTGAGGTCATCTACATTGGATTGGAAATTCGAATATGAAAACTCCTTTTGTTTGAATTCTCCACTGCCGTATACTAAAAATAAATCCTTAGCCATTCTTAAGTACTTTAGAATTGTTGTAACGGCTATCCAATGACAATCAATAGGATTGGATTGGAACCTACTCGTAATGCTTGCCGAATGTGCTACATCCAATCTTGTGCATTAAACTGGATACATTATGCTACTAATAGCGGAAACATTAGGTATGCGAGACATCCTTCATTTTTCTTCCTCTGCCGTGGGGAACATATACGTTGAGAGATGAATGCCTTGTCCCATGGGAAGAAATCCATTATTGGATTCTTTCATACTGAACCTCTTTAGTATCTTGTTTGGAACTCTTCCAACTCACCGTGCCACTATTAAGGCAAACAATAAATCCAGAAGTGGATTTGAGGTCATCTACAATAGATTGGAAACTCGAATCTGGAAACTCCTTTAGTTTCAATTCTCCTTTGCCATATACTAAAAATTAGTCCTTAGCCCTTCTCAGATAATTTAGGATTACTTTAACGGCTATCCAATGGCTATCAATAGGATTGGAGTGGAACCTACTCGTAATGCTTACCGAGTGTGCTATATCCAATCTTATACATTAAACTGGAAACATTATGCTACTAATAGCGGAAACATAAGGTATGCGAGACATCCTTTATTTTTCCTCCTCGGCCTTGGGACCGTAGACTTTAAGAATGAATGCCTCGTCCTATGGGAAGAAATCCATTATTGGATTCTTCCATACTGAAACTCTTTAGTATCTTGTTTGGAAGTCTTCCAACTTACCGCGCCACCATTAAGGCAAAATATAAATCCAGAAGTGGATTTGAGGTTATCTACATCGGATTGGAAACTCGAATCTGAAAACTCCTTTTGTTTGAATTCTCCATTGCCGTATACTAAAAATAAATCATTAGTCATTCTCAAGTACTTTAGAATTGCTGTTACGGCAATCCAATGACTATCAATAGGATTGGATCGGAACCTACTCGTAATGCTTGCCGAGTGTGCTACATGCAATCCTGTACATTGAACTGGATACATTATGCTACTAATAGCGGAAACATAAGGTATGCGAGACATCCTTCATTTTTCTTCTCTGCCTTGGGGGCCATAGACTTTGAGAGACGAATGCCTTGTCCCATAGGAAGAAATCCATTATTGCACTCTTCCATACTGAACCTCTTTAGTATCTTTTTTGGAACTCTTCCAACTCATTGTGCCACTATTGAGGCAAATATAAATCCAAAAGTGGATTTGAGTTCTTCTACATTGGATTGGAAAGTGGAATCCAAAACCTCCTTTACTTTGAATTCTCTACTGCCGTATACTAAAAATAAATCCTTAGTTATTCTCAGGTACTTTAGAATTGCTTTAAAGCCATCCAACGACTATCAATAGGATTGGATTGGAACCTACTCGTATTGCTTACCGAGTGTGCTACATCTAATCTTGTACATTGAACTGGATACATTATGCTACTAATAGAGGAAACATAAGGTATGCAAGACATCCTTCATTTTTCCTCCTCTGCCTTGGGACCATAGACTTTGAGAAACGAATGCCTTGTCCCATGGAAAGAAATCCATTATTGGATTCTTCCATACTGAACCTCCTTAGTATCTTGTTTGCAACTCTTCCAACTCATTGTGCCACTGTTAAGGTAAAATATAAATCCAGAAGTGGATTTGTGTCCATCTACATTGGATTGGAAACTAGAATCCAAAAACTCCTTTCGTTTGAATTCTCTATTGCCGTATACTAAAAATAAATCCTTAGTCATTCTCAAGTACTTTCGAACTGCTTTAACGGCTATCCAAAGACTATTAATAGGATTGGATTGGATCCTACTCGTAATGCCTAGCAAGTGTGGTACATCCAATCTTGTGCATTTAACTGCATACATTATGCTACTAATAGCGAAAACATTCGGTATGCGAGACATCCTTCATTTTTCTTCCTCTGCCGTGCGGGCCATAGATATTGAGAGATGAATCCTTTGTCCCATGGGAAGCAATCCATTATTGGATTCTTCCATACTGAACCTCTTTATTATCTTGTTTGGAACTCTTCCAACTCACCGTGCCACCATTAAGGCAAAATATAAATCCAGAAGTGGATTTGAGGTCATCTACAATATATTGGAAACTCGAATTCGGAAACTCCTTTAGTTTCAATTCTCCATTGCCGTATACTAAAAATTAGTCCTTAGTCCTTCTCAGATACTTTAGAATTACTTTAACGACTATCCAATGACTATCAATAGGATTAGATTGGAACCTACTCGTAATGCTTAACGAGTGTGCTACATCCAATCTTGTACATTGAACTGGATACATTATGCTACTAATAGCGGAAACATTAGGTATGCAAGACATACTTCATTTTTCTTCCTCTGCCGTGGGGGCCATATACGTTGAGAGATGAATGCCTTGTCCCATGGGAAGAAATCCAATATAGGATTCTTCCATACTGAACCTCTTTAGCATCTTGTTTGGAACTCTTCCAACTCACCGTGCCACCATTAAGGCAAAATATAAATCCATAAGTGGATTTGAGGTCATCTATAATAAATTGGAAACTCGAATCTGGAAACTCCTTTAGTTTCAATTCCCCATAAGGTATGCGAGACATCCTCTATTTTTCTTCCTCTGCCTTGGGGGCCACAGACTTTGAGAGACGAATGCCTTATCCCATGGGAAGAAATGCATTATTGGATTCTTCCATACTGAACCTCTTTAGTATCTTCTTTGGAACTCTTCCAACTCACCGTGCCTCCATTAAGGCAAAATATAAATCTAGAAGTGGATTTGAGGTCATCTACATTGGATTGGAAACTCGAATCCAAAGACTCCTTTAGTTTGAATTCTCCATTGCCGAATACTAAAAGTAAATCCTTAGTCATTCTCAAGTACTTTATAATTGCTTTAATGGCTATACAATGACTATCAAATGGATTTGATTGAAACCAACTCGTAATGCTTACCGAGTGTGCTACATCCAATCTTGTACATTGAACTGGATACATTATGCTACTAATAGCGGAAACATAAGGTATACGCGACATCCTTCACTTTTCTTCCTCTGCCTTGGGGGCCATAGAATTTGAGAGACGAATATCTTGTCCTATGGGAAGAATCGATTATCGGATTCTTCCATACTAATCCTCTTTTGTATCTTTTTTGGAATCCTTCCAAATCATTGTGCCACCATTAAGGCAAATTTTAAATCCAGAAGTGGATTTGAGGTCATCAACATTAGATGGGAAACTCGAATCCGAAAACTCCTTTAGTTTGAATTCTCCATTGCCGTATACTAAAAATAAATCCTTAGTCATTCTCAAGTACTTTAGAATTGCTTTAACGGCTATCCAATGACTATCAGTAGGATTAGATTGGAACATACTTGTAACGCTTACCGAGTGTGCTACATCCAACCTTGTACATTGAACTTGACACATTTTGCTACAAATAGCGGAAACATAAGGTATACGCGACATCCTTCACTTTTCTTCCTTTGCATTGGGGACCATAGACTTTGAGAGATGAATGCCTTATCCCATAGGAAGAAATCCCTTATTGGATTCTTCCATACTAAACCTCTTTCGTATCTTGTTTGGAACTCTTCCAAATCATTGTGCCACCATTAAGGCAAAACATAAATGCAGAAGTACATTTGAGGTCATCTACATTGGATTGGAAACTCAAATCCGGAATCTCCTTTAGTCTGGATTCTCCATTTCCGTATACTAAAACTAAATCCTCAATCATTCTCAAGTACGTTTGAATTGCTTTAACGGCTATCCAATGACTATCAATAGGATTGGATTGGAACATACTCGTATTGCTTACCGAGTGTGCTACATCCAATCTTGTACATTGAACTGGATACATTATGCAACTAATAGCGGAAGCATAAGGTATGCGAGACATCCTTCATTTTTGTTCCTCTGCCTTGGGGGCTATAGACTTTGAGAGTCGAATGCCATGTCCCATGGGAAGAAATCCTTTTTTAGATTCTTTCATACTAAACCTCTTTAGTATCTTGTTTGGAACACTTCCAACTCACCGAGCCACTATTAAGGAAAAATTTAAATCCAGAAGTGGATTCAATGTCATCTACATTGGATTGGAAACTCGAATCCGGAAACTCCTTTTGTTTGTGCTCTCCATTGCCGTATACTAAAAATAAGTCCTTAGTCCTCCTCAAGTACTTAAGAATTGCTTTAACGGCTATCCAATGACTATCAATAGAAATGGATTGGAACCTACTCGTAATGCTTACCGAGTCTGCTACATCCAATCTTGTACATTGAACTGGATACATTATGATACTAATAGCGGAGGCATAAGGTACACAGACTAAAGGTGTTGGGCTAGACCGACTCGCAAAAAAAACCGGCGCAACTCGGCTCGTTTAATTTTTTAATATGGGTTGGGCTAGACCGACTCGCTTGAAAACCCGCCTTGAGCTGAAATTTTGCAACCCCGGATTGCATACATTATGCTACTAATATTGGAGGCATAAGATATGCGAGACATCCTTCATTTCTCTTCCTCTGTCTTGGGGGCCATGGACTTTGAAAGGCGAATGCTATATCCCATTGGAAAAAATCCCTTATTGGATTCTTCCATACTAAACCTCTTTAGTATCTTGTTTGGAACTCTTCCAACTCACCTTGCCACCATTAAGGAAAAATATAAATCCAGAAGTGGATTTGAGGTCATCTACATTGGATTGGAAACTCAAATCCAGAATCTCCTTTACTTTGAATTCTCCATTTTCGTATACTAAAAATAAATCCTTAGTCATTCTCAAGTACTTTAGAATTGCTTTAACGGCTATCCAATGACTATCAATAGGATTGGATTGGAACCTACTCATAATGCTCATCGAGTGTGCTACATCCAATCTTGTACATTGAACTGGATACATTATGCTACTAATAGCGGAAGCATAAGGTATGCGAGACATCCTTCATTTTTGTTCCTCTGGCTTGGGGGCTATAGACTTTGAGAGACGAATGCCATGTCCCATGGGAAGAAATCCATTATTAGATTCTTCCATACTAAACCTCATTAGTATCTTGTTTGGAACTCTTCCAACTCACCGTGCCACCATTAAGGAAAAATTTAAATCGAGAAGTGGATTCAATGTCATCTACATTGGATTGGAAACTCGAATTGGGAAACTCCTTTTCTTTGTGCTCTCCATTGCCGTATACTAAAAATAAGTCCTTAGTCCTCCTCAAGTACTTAAGAATTGGTTTAACGGCTATCCAATGACTATCAATAGAGATGGATTGGAACCTACTCGTAGTGCTTACCGAGTCTGCTACATCTAATCTTGTACATTGAACTGGATATATTATGCTACAAATAGCGGAGCCATAAGGTACACGAGACTAGAGGTGTTGGGCTAGACCGACTCGCAAAAAAAAACCGACCCAACTCAGCTCGTTTAATATTTTAATATGGGTTGGGCTAGACCGACTCGCTTGGAAACCCATCTCGAGCTGAAATTTTGCAACCCGAGATCGGCTCGGCCCGCGGACAGTGAAGGACCGTGGGCTAGCCCAGCTCTCCGGCTAAATGTGCCGGCTCGCGAGCTACGCGAGCTAGCCCGCTTAGCCCGCAATATTTTTTTAATTTAAATTTTAAATTATAACTTTTAAAAATTTAAGAATTTAAAATTTTTAAATTACAAATTACAAATTATTAATTTTAAAAGATTATAAATTTACAATTTATAATTAAGAATGTATAATTTAATTTATTACTTTATAATTGTATAAATCAATTATTAAGAAATTTTAATTTTGAAATTATAAATTTTAAAAAAAAATTGAAAAAGGTTAACTGGTGAAGACCATATTACCTCAATTTGAAGAAGACGATAAAGAATGGCTTGAAACTGCATCCACCATCGCATCTCAATCCGAGAGCAATTTAGATCACTTGAGTGAACGATTGGTTTATCATTGCATATGTTTAGATGTTTAGATATTACAAAGTCGTTTATTTATTTATTTATTTGTTATTATTATGTACTTTCATTTAGAGGTTTGGTCAAATCCACCTCTACGTAATTATTTTTTCCAAATTAATGACAGGTAGAGGGGTCCATGCCAAACCCCTCACCATCTTATTTAGTGGTGTTTTTGAAAAAATATAATTGATTAAAAAAAAATAATATAAGTATAAATTTTTAAGTTTTTATAAAAATTTAAGTGTTGTAAAATACTAAAAATCACATAAGTATAAATTATTAAGTCTTTTAAAAAAAGTATAAGTGTTGAGAAAAACATTAATAATCACATAAATATAAAAACTTCATAATTTTAAATTCATTTTCAAAAAAAAAAAGAAAAAAGAAACTCACGGGCCAACCCGCGAGCCGGCTCGCTAGCCGGACCGCCTAGCTCGGCTCATATATAAATCGGCTCACCTATATAGTGGGTTGGTTTTGAACCGAGCTGAACTTTTCAATTTTCAGCTCGTCAGGGTCCGGACCGTAAATGGCCCATGAGCAGGCCCGACCCAGCTCGGGACTGCCATTAACCATCTATTAAACGAGCCGGGCTGGCTCGGCCCGGCTCATTTGACACCTCTATGCGAGACATCCTTTATTTCTCTTCCTCAGCCTTGGGGACCATAGACTTTGAGAGAGGATTGCCATGTCCCATGGGAAGAAAACACTTATTAGATTCTACCATACTAATCCTCTTTAGTATCTTGTTTGGAACTCTTCCAACTCATTGTGCCACAATTAAGGCAAAATATAAATCCAGAAGTGGATTTGAGGTCATCTACAATAGATTGGAAACTCGAATCCGGAAACTCCTTTAGTTTCAATTCTCCATTGCCGTATATTAAAAATAAGTCCTTTGTCCTTCTCAGGTACTTATGAATTGCTGTGACGGCTATCCAATGACTCTCAATAGGAACGAATTGGAACCTATTCGTAACGTTTACTGAGTGTGCTACATCCGATCTTGTACATTAAACTGCATACATTATGCTACTAATGTCGGAGGCATAAGGTATGCGAGACATCCTTCATTTCTCTTCCTCTGTCTTGGGGGCCATGGACTTTGAAAGACGAATGCTATATCCCATAGGAAGATATCCTTTATTGGATTCTTTCGTACTAAACCTCTTTAGTATCTTGTTTGGAACTTTTCCAACTCACCATGCGACCGTTAAGGCAAAATATAAATCCAGAAGTGGATTTGAGGTCATCTACATTGGATTGGAAACTCGAATCTGGAATCTTCTTTAGTTTGAATTCTCCATTTCCGTATACTAAAAATAAATCCTTAGTCATTCTCAAGTACTTTAGCATTGCTTTAACGGCTATCCAATGACTATCAGTAGGATTGGATTGGAACCTACTCGTAATGCTCACCGAATGTGCTACATCCAATCTTGTACATTGAACTGGATACATTATGCTACTAATAGCGGAAGCATAAGGTATGCGAGACATCCTTCATTTCTCTTCCTCTGCCTTGGGGGCTATAGACTTTGAGAGAGGATTGCCATGTCCCATGGGAAGAAAACACTTATTAGATTCTAACATACTAATCCCCTTTTGTATCTTGTTTGGGACCCTTCCAACTCATTGTGCCACTATTAAGGCAAAATATAAATCCAAAAGTGGATTTGAGATCATCTATAATAGATTGGAAACTCGAATCCGGAAACTCCTTTAGTTTCAATTCTCCATTGTCGTATATTAGAAATAAGTCCTTTGTCCTTCTCAGGTACTTATGAATTGCAGTAACGGCTATCCAATGACTCTCAATAGGAACGGATTGGAACCTATTCGTAATGTTTATTGAGTGTCCTACATCCGATCTTGTACATTAAACTGCATACATTATGCTACTAATATCGGAGGCATAAGGTATGCGAGACATCCTTCATTTCACTTCCTCTGTCTTGGGGGCCATGGACTTTGAAAGACGAATGCTATATCCCATAGGAAGATATCCCTTATTGGATTCTTCCATACTAAACCTCTTCAGTATCTTGTTTGGAACTCTTCCAACTCACTATGCCACCATTAAGGCAAAATATAAATCCAAAAGTGGATTCGAGGTCATTATCATTGGATTGGAAACTCAAATCCAAAAACTCTTTTAGTTTGAGTTCTCCATTGCCATATACTAAAAATAAGTCCTTAGTCCTTCTCAAGTACTTAACAATTGCTGTAACGGCTATCCACTAACTCTCAATAGGATCGAATTGGAACCTACTGGTAATGTTTACTGAGTGTGCTACATCCGATCTTGTACATTGAACTGCATACATTATGCTACTAATTTTGGAGGAATAAGGTATGCGAGACATCCTTCATTTCTCTTCCTCTGTCTTGGGGGCCATAGACTTTGAAAGGCGAATGCTATATCCTTTTGGAAGAAATCCCTTATTGGATTCTTCCATACTAAACCTCTTTAGTATCTTGTATGGAACTCTTCCAACTCACAATGCCACCATTAAGGCAAAATATAAATCCAGAAGTGCATTTGAGGTCATCTACATTGGATTGGAAACTCGAAACCGAAATCTCCTTTAGTTTGTATTCTCCATTTCGGTATACTAAAAATAAATCCTCAATCATTCTCAAGTACGTTTGAATTGCTTTAACGGCTATCCAATGACTATCAATAGGATTGGATTGGAACATACTCGTATTGCTTACCGAGTGTGCTACATCCAATCTTGTACATTGAACTGGATACATTATGCTACTAATAGCGGAAGCATAAGGTATGCGAGACATCTTTCATTTTTCTTCTTCTGTCTTGGGGGCCATGGACTTTGAAAGACGAATGCTATATCCCATAGGAAAAGATCCCTTATTGCATTCTTCCATACTAAACCTCTTCAGTATCTTGTTTGAAACTTTTCCAACTCACCATGCGACCATTAAGGCAAAATATAAATCCAGAAGTGGATTTGATGTCATCTACATTGGATTGGAAACTCGAATTCGGAATCTCCTTTAGTTTGAATTCTCCATTTCCGTATACTAAAAATAAATCCTTAGTCATTCTCAAGTACTTTAGCATTGCTTTAACGGCTATCCAATGACTATCAATAGGATTGGATTGGAACCTACTCGTAATGCTCACCGAATGTGCTACATCCAATCTTGTACATTGAACTGGATACATTATGCTACTAATAGCGGAAGCATAAGGTATGCGAGACATCCTTCATTTTTCTTTCTCTACCTTGGGGGCTATAAACTTTGAGAGACGAATCCCATGTCCCATGGGAAGAAATCCATTATTAGATTCTTCCATACTAAACCTCTTTAGTATCTTGTTTGGAACTCTTCCGACTCACAGTGCCACCATTAAGGCAAAAGATAAATCCAGAAGTGCATTTGAGGTCATCCACATTGGATTGGAAACTCGAAACCGGAATCTCCTTTAGTTTGGCTTCTCCATTTTCATATACTAAAAATAAATCCTCAATCATTCTCAAGTACGTTTGAATTACTTTAATGGCTATCCAATGACTATCAATAGGATTGGATTGGAACATACTCGTATTGCTTACCGAGTGTGCTACATCTAATCTTGTACATTGAACTGGATACATTATGCTACCAATAGCGGAAGCATAACTTATGCGAGACATCCTTCATTTTTCTTTCTCTGCCTTGGGAGCTATAGACTTTGAGAGATGAATCCCATGTCCCATGGGAAGAAATCCATTATTGGATTCTTCCATACTAAACCTCTTTAGTATCTTGTTTGGAACTCTTCCAACTCACTATGCCACCATTAAGGCAAAATATAAATTCAAAAGTGGATTCGAGGTCATCTACATTGGATTGGAAACTCAAATCTGAAAACTCTTTTAGTTTGAGTTCTCCATTGCCATATACTAAAAATAAGTCCTTAGTCCTTCTCAAGTACTTAACAATTGCTGTAACAGCTATCCAATAACTCTCAGTAGGATCGGATTGGAACCTACTGGTAACGTTTACTGAGTGTGCTAAATCCGATCTTGTACATTGAACTGCATACATTATGCTACTAGTTTCGGAGGAATAAGGTATGCGAGACAGCCTTCATTTCTCTTCCTCTGTCTTGGGGGCCATAGACTTTGACAAGCTAATGCTATATCCTATTGGAAGAAATCCCTTATTAGATTCTTCCATATTAAACCTCTTTAGTATCTTGTTTGGAACTCTTCCAACTCACAGTGCCACCATTAAGGCAAAATATAAATCCAGAAGTGCATTTGATGTCATCTACATTGGATTGGAAACTTTCAGCAATGTGATGGCCGAATTTGCTTACCCTCTATATCTATATATAGAGGGTGGAAGGTGTGATTCTAGTTGGAATCACACGTTTCTCAAGGTGACTGCCCAAGCGGGCATGCCAAGTTGGTAAATTCAAATTCAAGTTTTACTTGAATTTCATGTGCATTTCAATTACATTTGGAATCTAATTCCAAATTAAATAAGATGCTAATTTAAATGAACACTTCATTTCAATTTTCCCTCCAAAAAGAATTCTTCTTATTAATTAAATAATATTTGACTTAACTCTCAAGTCAAGTAAGCTTAACTTTTAAGCTTAATTTTGTTAACTTAACTCTTTAAGTCAACTTGACCAATTGATGATCATTTGGCACCAAATAATTAACTCCTTAATTATTGGTGTAATTTAACTCTTTAAATAATTTGATTAATTTAACATTTAAATTAATCAAACCAAAATTGACCGTTAAATTGGATCCTTTAAAATGGGTCACGAAAATGTGATTTTTCTAACACATAGAAATTGCTCTACCAATTTTGGAGGCTAATTGTCTTTTGTGTATGACCCAATAGGTTCAATCATTCATTGGACATGGGCTCACAACTCTATATGATTTTTTAATATCTTATATTCATTTTAGTTTAAAACTCCTTTTAAACTAATACACTATCTCATTAATTGAAGAGTACCCATTTCCATGGTCATTGTACAACCTCAAGCCCATGGAGACCAACTAATTGACCGAAATGAATATTATAGAGAACCATCATACCTCTACGCGTACCATGCAAATACGGTCTTTCCATCTCGTAGCTCTACGCGTACCATGCAAGATATTTGTCTGTTCCCTAATAGCCTCAATACTATGTCTATATTCTTAATGTTTGATTCCTTTGTGTGACCTCACCTTTGAAAAACTCATTTTCCAAATTGTCACACGACCTTGTGCAAGGATTTCTTGATATCGATCATTATAGAACACGTAGGAGATGCACTCACCCTTCACAAAAGTGACGAGTCAGATTCCATCTTGTGTTCTATAATGATCGATTTTGAGGAATCCTAGCATAAGGTGGTGTGAAAATTTGGAAAATGATTTTTCCAAATGTGAGGTCACACAAGGGAATCGAACATTAAGAATAGAGACATAGTATTGAGGCTATTAGGGGAGCCGACAAATATCTTGCCTTAGGCCAATTTTGGGAGATATGAGACAGGAGGACCGTATTTGCATGGTAATCGTAAAGCTATAGTGGTTCTCCAAAACATTCATTTTGACCAATTATTGGGCTCCATGCTTGAGTTCGGACATCGACCATAGGGATTGTGTACTCTTCAATTAATGATATTAATTGAATTAAGTCGATTAGTTTAAAACTGTTTTAAACTAAAATGAATATAAGATATTCCAAAGTCACAAGGAGTTGTGAGCTCATGTCCAATGAATGGTAGAACCGATTGGGTGACACACAAAAGCCAATTAGCTTCCCAGATAATAGAGGAATTTTCTAAAAGTTAGATAATCACTCCATAGGACCAATTTTTGAGGTATCCAATTTGAAGGTCAATTTTGGCTTGACTAATTTAAGTTTTAAATTAATCAATTAATTTAAGGAGTTAAATTAAACCAATAATTAAGGAATTAATTATTTGGTGCCAAATGATCATCAATTGGTCAAGTTGACTTAAAGAGTTAAATTAAGCTTAAAAGTTAAGCTTACTTGACTTGAGAGTTAAGTCAAATATTATTTAATTAATAAGAAGAATACATTTTGGAGAGAAATTTCAAATGAAGAGTTCATTTGAATTAGCTTCTTAATTAATTTGAAATTAGATTTCAAATGTAATTTAAATGCACATGAAATTCAATTTAGATTTGAATTCAAATTTGCCACCTTGGCAATGCAAGTGGCCGCGTCCTTAAGGATGGTATGATGCCAAGTTGGCATCACACCATCCTCCCTCTATATATAGATATACAGGGTGTGTGGATCGGCCAATGCCAGATTAATGTGAAGATTAGAATCTTTCACATTTCCCTCCAAAAACTCTCTCCAAGCATTGCATTATATGTTGAAGCTGTGCTTTCACTCTTCTTCACCAACCTCAAATTGGCCTTCACCATTATTTTTCTCCTCTCTTTCTCCAGCTAAAATTTAGGAGAAATTGAAAGTTTGGTTGGTGTGTGGATCATTATAATAGAGGCAAAACATTTGGTTTGCTAGTTTTGGAGATCCACTAAAACAGAACACTGATTTGGTGAATTTTTTCCAAGAGATCCTGATGGCTTTTTGATCCAAATTTTTTATAGTATCTCCTCAAAGGTGTTGTGAGGATAAAATATTTATTTCAGTGATTTTTGGAGAAGTTTAACTGAGGCAAAAGTTGCTCTCTTCCTATTGTGCTGGTTTCTGGCAGAATTTAGATTGGTGAAGTGTTCACCATTTTCTCTTTGGAAATTAGCAATTCAAGGTAACTCTCTATCGAAATATAAATTCTTAGCATAGTTAGATCCTTGTTAGCTTGTAAGCACTAGTTTATTTAAGCTTTTGAAGTTTTATTATTCAATTCTTGTGCCTTACTTGCGTTCAATATGTCTCTATAGAGATAGATCGGGGAGGATGTTGTGGCTTTCCCAAACCTCGTACTTTGACAAGATACTAAAAGGGTCTAGTATGGAAGAATCTAAGAGGGAATTCCTCTCAATGGGATACGATTTTCATCTCTCCAAGTCTATGACCCCTAGGACTGATGATGAAAGATAAGGAGAGTCCCACATACCTTATGCGTCCACCATATAGAGCATAATATATGCCGCTCAATGTGTAAGACTGAATATGGCACACGCTCTAAATGTTACGAGCCATTTCCAATCAAAACTTAGTGAAAGTTACTGGATAGCCGTAAAAGCAATCCTCAAGTACTTGAGAAGGACTAAGGACCTGTTTTTGGTATATTGACACTTGAGGGGTTTTCAAATTCCAATTTCCAATCCAATATAGATGGCCTAAAATCTACTTCTAAATAATATTTTGCCTCAATAGCAGTGCAATAAGTTGAAAGAGTTCCAAACAAGACACCACGATCGATTCAACCATAGAGATGGAGTACATTGTGGTTTTGGAAACCCCAAAGGAACGTGTTTGGATAGAAACTTCATCCAAGAGTTGGATGTAGTATCTAGTGTGCATTAGTCTTACATGGTCGTGATCTTAAAATCTTCCAAGTCATATGATCTTACGAGGCAAGGCATTAAGAATCGGATAGACTTGCGCTAATGATGCATAAACTTAAGGGTTGGATGTTACTCCATTCCATGAGCAATCCCATATGAGATTTGGATGCATGTTAGTAGGTACTTGTTAGAGAATAATGCACTGAAGGCCCGTCTGGAGAATCTACTAGATAGCTGAAACGGCAAGTTCTTTAGCTCACATTCATATAATTAGTCATCTTACTAGATGGTCCACAGTAACCTTGTGTTTAGATCCTCATGCTTTGACTTCTCCCGGGAGGTTTGTGAGATCCAAGATAGAATCTGACTCCTCGTCTTTGTGAAAGGTGAGTGCATCTCCTATGTATTCTATAATGATCGATTCCAAGAAATCTTTGCATAAGGTAGTATGAAAATTTGGAAAAGAAGTTTTCCAAATATGAGGTCATAAAAGGAATTGAACATTAGGAATAGAAATATAGCATCAAGGCTATTGGAGAGCCAACAAATATCTTGCCCTAGGCTTCTTTTGGTAGATAGGAGATGGAAGGATCGTATTTGTATGGTATGCATAGAGCTATGATGCTTCTCCAAAAGCATTCATTTTGGCCAATTAGTTGGGCTCCATGGGCTTGAAGTTGGACATCAACCATGAAGATTGGGTACTCTTCAATTAATGGAGATTAATTGAATTGAGTCAATTAGTTTAAAAGAGCTTAAACTAAATTGAATATTTGATATTCTAAAGTCACAAGGAGCAATGGACCCATGTCCAATGAAAGGTATAACGTAAGGGGTCACACACAAAAGCCAATTGCATTTCCTAAATTGATGGAGGAATTTTTCTAAATTTTAGAAAAAAAATGCTCCTTATGGACCGATTTGAGGTTGGAGAAAAATTGAAGTCATTTTTGGCATGATCAATTTAATTGTTAAATTGATCAACTAATTTGAGGAGTTAAATTAGACCAATGATTAAAGAGTTAATTATTTGGTGCAACATGACCATCACTTGGTCAAGTTAGCTTAAAGAGTTAACTTAACTATGACTAGCTTAAAGAGTTAAGTTAATTGACTTAAGACTTAAGTCGAAGGTTAATTAATTAAATTAAAATATTTAATTTAATTAATGAGAGGAATCCATTTTGGAAGAAAAATTCAAATAAAATGTTCTTTTGATGTGGTATTTTAATTGATTTGAAATTAGATTTCAAATGAAATTGAAATGCAAACAAAATTCAAATTCACATTTGAATTGCAACTTGCCAACTTGCAAGGCAAGTTGGTGGTCCCCCTTGAGGAATAGTGTAATGCCACCTTGGTATCACACTATTCTCTCTCTATATATAGATATATAGAGAGAGAGAGGCAGCCAACTCAAGTTCCGTGTGAAGAATTAGATTCTTTTATATTTTTCCACTAAATCTTAAGTGTTGTCGTACGTGTTGAAGCTCAACTTCCTCTCTTCTTCTCTTACCTCAAATCATGCCTCAACTTCTGTAAATCTCTTTAGTGCTTTCCAGCTAATATCAAGGAGATTAGGTGTTAGAAATAGTGCCCGGCAAGCCAATGATTTTAGCTTTGTAAAACTATTTTCTAAAGAGACAATTTTGATTGAATGATATATTACATATGGCCACATTCACCTTATGCATTATATTACTTCACTGGCATTTGGATGAAGTCCTTAGATCACACATGACTACGGGACTTGGTCAGTTCACTGGGTGGTGATCATGGAATAAGTCTTACACGGCCATGATCTTAAATATTCCAAGTCATAAGATCTTACGAGACGGGACATCCAAGATCCGGACAGATTTGCACTAACGATGCATAAATCCAAAGAGTGAGATATTGCTCTGTTCCATGAGCAACTGTATATGATACGGGTGCTTGTTAGAGAACAAGACACTGAAGACCCACCGGAGACTCCACTAGGTAGCCGTAGTGGCAAGTCGGTAGTGGCAAGCTCTCCTGCTTACGCTAGTGCATATAAATTAGTCCTTTGACCTGAGGATCCATTGTAACCTTATGTCCTGTCCTCATGCTTTGACTTATCCCTGGTCACCTAGCGGGTCGTTCAGGGTATGATTGGGTATGAGTTCTTGGCATAGAGGTTTATGAGATTCAAGATGGAATCCGACTCCTCGCTTTTGTGAAGGGCGAGTACATCTCCTATGCATTCTATAATGATCATATTCCAAAAATCCTTGCACAAGGTGGTATGACAGTTTGGGAAAAGAGTTTTCCAAAAGATAAGGTCATACATCAGAATTGAACATTTAGAATAGAAGCATAGAATCGAAGCTATTAGGGAGCCGACAAATATCTTGCCCTAGGCCTCTTTCATAGAGATAGGAGACGGAAGGACCATATTTGCATGGAACGCGTAGAGCTTTAAAAAGTTCATACAAAGACATTCATTTCGACCAATTAGTTGGGCTCCATGGGCTTGAGGTTGGACAACGACCATGGAGATTAGGTACTCTTCAATTGATAGAGATCGATTGAATCGAGTCGACTAGTTTAAAATGAGTTTTAAACTAGAATGAATATTTGATATTCAAAAGTCACAAGGAGTTGTGAGCCTATGTCCGATGAATGGTTGAACCCAATGGGTCACACACAAAAGCCTTGAACTTTTCTAAGTGGTGAAAGAAGAATTTCTAAGTGTTAGAAAAATACGTCCCTCTTAAAGGACCGATTTTGAGAGAGAGATTTCAAGATCAATTATGGCTTGATTGATTTAAGTGTTAAATTGATCAACTAATTTAAGGAGTTAAATTAGGCAAATAATTAAGGAGTTGATTATTTGAGCCACATTGATAGTTGAATAATTGAAGTTGACTTAAAGAGTTAAGTTAACTAAAGAAAACTTAAAGAGTTAAGTTTGCTTGATTTAATTGTTAAATCAAGTTGAATTAATTAAATTAATTGGATTAATTTAATTAATAGGAGAATATATTATTGGAGGGAATAATTCAAATATGATTTGAATTAATAGGAATTGGATTCCAATTAAGCAAGTTGGCAAGACCACATGATAGTAGAATTACCAACTTACAATTATGCCCTTGGAATTTTCGGTCCCCCCTTAGCATGGGAGGTTTGATGCCACCTTGGAATCACACCTCTCACACCTCTATATAAGGGGAGGTGGAGTGGCCGAAAATCAGTCCAGATTCATTAGCCAAAATTCTAAATTTTGCAAGCTAAATTCTTCCTCCAAAATTCTCTCCAAAGTTAGTAGAGATCTAACTTCCATCCATTCTCTCTCTCACTCAAAAACCTCCTTCTTCACCAAACAACTCCAGATCTGCTCCAGCTAAAGATCTGGATGTTCTAGGATTGCTTTAAGGTGTGTGGACTTGCATTGGAGGTGACCACAAGTAAGGCCACTCAATTCCAGAAAAGGTTTCTGCAGAACAGTCCACTTCACGATTTTCTCCTGGAGCGATCCGATGGATATTTGAGCCAATTTTTTTCATAGAAGATCAAAATTTGAGTTAGCTTTCTGGAGAATGTTTCCTCATTTCATTTGGAGATCTGAATTGGAAGTTATTCTCCTTTTTTCTCCGCTGTGCCAGAAACTGCCGGAAATCTGTGATAGGAAGATTCATCCATCATCTCCTTGGATTTTGAGCGATTCAGGTTGGTATCCTCTGATTAATCCATTTATGTTGTATCATATATGCCTGGGGATGTTGCTTTAGTTCAAGATTTTCTATTTAATTTTGAATTTGTTTGGCTTATCTCGGCCATAGCACTTTCATTAGGATCTAGCATTGCTGTGTGGATCATATTTTTATAAGCAAGATAATTGGATTGTTTGCTTTTGGAAGATTCACTGTTAGGGTTATCCGCTTGGTGAGTATTTTTTGGCACTTACCTATGCCTTTTTTAGCTAAATATTTGAAGGTAACTTCATCAAGGAGTTGAGAAGGTGCTGTAATTTGTTCAAAACTTCTAGAGATATCTGGATCGGGCATAAGTTGCATCCAATCCGCTGTGCCACTGTGTGACAGTTTCTGGATTGAAGAAGTGTTCTTCATCATTCCTTTGGATTTTTGTTAATCAAGATAATTCTCTATCCAAATTTAAATCATGAGCATGTTTAGATCCTTGTGAGCATGTGTAGCTTAGTCTATTTCAGCTTTTAAAGTTTTATTATTGGATCATAGTGCTATATGTGCCTTTAATCAAATCGTGACATTCATTAAATTATTATGGCAAAGCTTTCAATGCTACAACTATAACAGGGGCCAACACAAGAAGCCAAATATAAAACAAATTCCATGTTCAAGCAAGAGTGACATTGAAGAAAGTTTCATTATTCTCTTAGTTAAATTTAGGGAGACCTACGAAGTTTAAGGTATACAATAAGGTATTTGTTGCAAAACACATCAAATTTATGGCGTTTGACTTGAAATTATGGTGCAAAGCCCTTGAATTATTCTGTTAACCAAATTCATGGAGATCTATGATGTTTAAGGCCTTCATCATGGAGATCATCAAGTTCTTGCATTTGATTCAAGATTGTGGTATCTAATTAATGTTATGAAAGAACAAAGCTAGCTTTGGAGGACATTAAATTGGTAAACATAGCCTTCAAAGTAACTAAATTCAAAGTTATTGATGAACAAACTTGATGAACAAAGTAGATAATATTGATGCTAGTCACGTGTCTAGCAATGAAGTTGAGGCTTAATATGAAGTTGACATCCATAGGAAGATAGTCAAGCAAAAATAACAAGTCTAGAATCAAAAGTTTCCACTGATAGACTGATTAGCATTTACTAGCTAAAGGAATTTATCATGGGGACTATCAGAGATAAACTTAATGAAGCTTCAAATCATCTATGACTTAATCCAAAATGTTGACAACTTGAAAATGCTAATTGGCTTCCAACCCTTAAAGTTTAAGCAATTCGATGGTAAGGGCAATCCAAAGCTATACGTGGCTTATTTCATTGATACTTGTAATAATGCTAAAATAGATAAATATTATATAATTAGGCATTTTGTTCAATCATTGAAAGGCAATGCCTTTGATTTGTATATTAACTTATAAGCAGGCTTAATTGGTAGTTGGGGGCAATTAGAGCAAGAATTTCTCAATCATTTTTATAGCATCCAAAGAATGGTCAACATGGCAAAACTCTTTCTCATCAGTAGAAGAAATAGCCCATCATTATTTATATTAATTACTAGAGAAATTTGAGCCATAACTAAAATATCGCTTGTTAGGCCAGTCCTTTTTAATAGACTAGAAATGTGGCATCTTTAGTTACAACATAAACAATCTATAAACAATTTAGGATTGTTTATGTTCTTTAAAAGATAGTGAAGGACAAACCTTAGTTGTCTTCTTGATGGATTACCCCAACCCTATTAAGTGGGAGTTATTTGAGATCTATCCAGAGAAGATGTCTTGGTGGTTGAAGTTATAACTAGAGAATTAGTGGTGCTAGAATAATTTCCGTCATGTCTGACAATGTAGTACTCCACTCTTTTCCAACTTAACCCAAAATTACTCCAACAATATTGTTAACATTCAATATTAAAGTCTTATCTATAGATTGGAAATAGTTGTCGACATAAAATAATGGCATCTTAAAAGTATAGAGACTCCAAGTTGGTGACAACCAGTCGATTGGATCATATGAAGTCAAGTAACCTACGTTACTTCTGTATTTCAATTATGCCAAAAGATTTATTAGATAACTTAGGAATGTAAAAATTCAAACATGTATCAAGGAAGGATAACAAACAAGTTGATGTGTTGGCAGAACTAGCTTCTATACTTAGCTTTATGCGTCCTGGGTTTTGTCCTCTTTGGAGGATAAACGTACTCTGGTGAGAAGACTAGGGTTGCTCCTAAGGCTAGTGCTCACTAGGATATTAAGCTACCGCTTTTGTTGCAACTCATGTAGAGGAGTTCTCCACTAGCACTAGTGATGCTTCTTGGGTTATCTATAGCATTGGCCCTCAAGCAAAGCTTGTTGTGCTGGCATTTCCTTTAGTGGCATATACGCTTCAAGTCTTAGCTTTGTGGCTGGATGGAATTACACTTTTGGTAGATTATTCTTCATGCTCTCATCTCATGGTGCTATTTGACCACTGGAGCCTTGAGCTCTAGATCATGTTTGCTTCCTTAACGTTTCTTACTTCAGAAGTATTTCCATATTATAGTGCCAAGATGATGCTAAAAAAAATGGAATCAGGTCTATTCCAAAATTCAATGAATTGACTTAGGCTTCTACACCTAAAATATGCTTGCATAGATCAAAGCTCTAGTTTTCTAACGAATGATTAGATGTCCTTCTTTTGACATTGAGAGTTGATATTTATATTAATTAAATTCTTAGTGGGCTTTGGTGCAATAGGCGTTGGGATGTCCATCTCAATGGCCTTAATTTATTGTTCTCATTGGCACTTTTCTTAATTTACTCATTTATTTAATTAAACCTTTTATTTGCTTTTTACTTTTTAATTTTTCATATCAAATTCTATTCAATTAATAGACAAGAATGAGTTCCATCAAATTTGATACCACTTTATCAAATAATGTACTTAGGAAAATTAATGTCAAGATGAGTGAGTCCTATAGGAATAGTGCCCCGCAAGCTAATTAGATTGGCATATATAACTACTCCATGTAACAGTCTTGATATGGCCATATTCATCTTATGACTCCTATAGGACATAGTCACGCATATGATGGTGATCATGAAATAAGTTTCTATGGTCATGATTTTAAATATTTCAAGTCATAGAATCCTATGAGACAGGGCATCTAAGATTCAGATAGACTTTCACTAATGGTGATATTTCAAAGAGTTGGATATTGTCCCAATTCAGGGGCAGCCTGTGTTTGACATAGATGCAAGTTAGTGGGTGCTTGTTGTTGGAATAGTGCCTCGCAGCCAATTAGATTGGCATGTAAACTATTTCACTTGTGATACAATCTTGATTGAATGATATTCATTATAAATGGTCATCTTCATCTTACGCTTATTTTACTTCACTAGCATTTGATTGAAGCCCTTATATCACATAAGACTATGGGCCTTAGTTATGCACTGGGTGGTGATCATGAAACAAGTGTTAAACGATCATGATCTTAACTTATTACAAGTCATAGAATTTTATGAGACAGGGCATCTAAGATTCGGATAGACTTGAACTAACAATGCATAAATCCAAGGGTTGGATATTGCTCCATTTCATGAGAAATCTATGTTAGACATGGGTGCATGTTAGTGGGTGCTTGTTAGCACAAGTTCACTAAAACCCACCTGGAGAATCCACTAGATAGCCGTAGTGGCAAGTTCTCCAGCTTACACTAGTGCATATAATTAGTACTTTGACATGAGGATCCATGGTAAACTTGTGTTTAGGTCCTCATTCTTTGAATCTTCCTTCACCACTTCATAGTTCCTTCGAGTTGGGCTTGGGTATGAACTACCTAAACATAGAGGTTTGTGAGATCTAAGATGAGATCTATCTCTTTGTCGTTGTGAAGAGCGAGTGTGTCTCTTATGCATTCTATAGTGATCGATTCCAATAAATCCTTGCGCAAGATAGTATGACAATCTAGAAAATGAGTTTTCCGAATATGAGGTTATAAAGTGGAATCAAACATTAGGGATAGAAACATAGTTATTGGGGCTATTAGGGAGCCGACATATATCTTGCCCTAGGCCCATTTCGGGAGATAGGAGATAGAATGACCGTATCTGCATGGCAAGCGTAGAGCTAAAATGGTTCTCCAAAAGTATATTTATTTTGGCTAATTAGTCGAGCTCCATGGGCTAGAGGTTGGACATCGACCATAGAGATTAGGTACCCTTCAATTAATAGAGATTAATTGAATTGAGTCATTAGTTTAAAGGAGTTTAAACTAACATGAATATTTTGATATCCTAAATATCACAAGAGTTGTGAGCCCATGTCCAATGAATGATAGAACTTAATGGTCTACACAAAAGCCAATTGAAAATGCTATTTGTTGAAGGGAATTTCCTAAGAGTTAGAAAAATTACACTTAACCAATTTTATGGAGGTAAAACGATTGGCTAATTTTTGGTCATTTTGGCTTGATCAATTTAATTGTTAAATTGATTTAAATAATTTAAGGTGTTAAATTAGATCAATTAAATAAGAAATTAATTTAATTAGTGCCACATGATTTCCAATTGGTCAAGTTAACTTAAAGAGTTAAGTTGACACATTCTAACTTAAAGAGTTAAGCTAATTGGCTTAAAGAGTTAAGTCCAGATTAATTAAGTAAATTAGGGGGTTAATTTAATTAATATGAAGAATTATTTTTTAGGAAAATTCAAAATGAAAATGTTCATTTGGAGTGCATTAGAATTTATTTGGATGATATTTTATGAGATGAAATGAAGATTCCAAATGAAATTCAAATGCAAGTGAAATTAATATTTCACATGCAACTTGCTTGCAAGTTGGTTCCAAACTCATGGGCACAACACCTCTACTCCTATAAATCGGAGAGAGGTGGCCAACCAAAGCATGCTTTGCACATCTAATTGTTAGATTCCATTTTTCCATCAAATTTTGTGTGGTTCATTCACATGTTGAAGTCTCAGACTTCTTCTTCATCCTACCTCTTAAAATTGTTATTCATCATACTCCACTCTCCTTGGTGTTCCAACTAACTAAAGAGTGATTTAGATTTGCCTTTGGTGTGTGGATCTTCACATTAGAGGCTAGACAGTTGGATAGCTTAGCTTTTGGAGATCATTGCAATGGCAGAACATTTGGAGCAGTTTTTCTAAACTTTGCCGATCTTTATTTTTGCTAAAAATTTTATTGAACCTTCTCCAAGGTGTTGAGGAGGTTGTGTCAAAATTTTAGCAAATTAGGAGGTGTTTTGATCGGGCCAACTTTGCTGAGTTGCTGCTATACTACTAGAAGACAGTTTTGAAGTGTTGAAGTGTTCTTTGAGCAATCAAGTGAAGGCAAGTGATGCACTAGGATCTACTAATAAAACTTCAAAAGCTCAAATTAACTAGTGCTTCACAAGAAAATAAGGATCTAAAGTTGCTTAGGATTCAGATTTTGATGTAGAATTACATTGATTAGCAAAATCCAAAGGAAAAATGAAGAACTCTTCTTAATTCAGAAAATTGTCAAATAGTAGTGCCGCGGGAAGGATGCAACTTTTGCAAGATCAAAACTCCTCCAAAAATTCTAGAAACTTTCCATTAGCTTCTAAACTATTTGATGAATCTACTATGAAAATTTTAGATTTAAAACTCCTTTAGGATCTCCTGAAATAAAATCGCGAAGTTACTGCCCTAACTGGTGAATCTCTAAAGGCTAGCAATCCTATTGTCTTGGCTATATCAAAATGATCCACACACCAATTCTATTTTCTATTTCTCCTCAATATTAGCTAGAGATAGAGAGGAGAAATAAGTGGTAGATGGCCGATTTAAGCATTGGAGAAGAAGAGAGAAGTGATGCTTCAACTCACAAGGCAACACTTGAAGGAGGGAAAAATGTGAGAATCTGATTCTTCACATGGAAAAGCATTTTGCCGCCCACCTTCACCTCTATATCTATATATAGAGAGAGAGACGATGTTGGGATGCCAAGGTGGCAACACACCTTCCTCAAGGTGGGGACCGCCCACTTTCTTGCAAGTTGGAAATTCAAATTAAATTTGAATTTTGTGTGCATTTCAATTACATTTGGAATCTAATTTCAAATTAATTAAAATGCCACACCAAATGAACCTTTCATTAGAATTTTCCCTCCAAAATAAATCCCTCTCATTAATTAAATTAAACACTTTAATTTAATTAATTAATTGTTGACTTAACTCTTAAGTTAATTAGCTTAACTCTTTAAGCGAACAATTGTTAACTTAACTCTTTAACTTGACTTGACTAATTGATGGTCATGTGGCAGCAAATAATTAACTCCTTAATTATTGGTCTAATTTAATTCCTTAAATTAGTTGATCAATTTAACAATTAAATTAATCAAGCTAAAGTTGACCTTAAGTTTTGGTCACCCCAAAATCAATCACTTGGAGTGAATTTCCTAACACTTAAAAAAATTCCTCCATCAATTAAGAAATGCAATTGCCTTTTGTGTATGACCTGATAGGCTTCACCATTCATTGGGCATGGGCTCGCTGTTGGAATAGTGCCCGGCAAACCAATTAAATTGGCCTTGTAAAAGTTATTTCCTTGTAAACCAATCTTGATTGAATGATATTTTTTATATGGCTACCTTATTCTTATGATTTATATTACTTCACTTGCATTTAGATGAAGCCCTTAGATGACACATGACAACGGGACTTGGTTCGCTAATCATGGAATAAGTCTTACACGGTCGTGATCTTAAATCTTCCAAGTCATAGGATCTCACGAGATGGGGCATCTGTGATCCGGATAGACTTGCACTAATGTTGCATAAATCTAAGAGTTGGATATTGCCCCATTCCATGAAAAATTTGTATGAGATACGGGTGCATGGTAGTGGGTGCTTGTTAGAGAACAAGGTACTGAAGACCCTCTAGAGAATCCACTAGATAGCCGTAGTGGCAAGTCGGCAGTGATCAATTCTTCCTCTTACGCCACTACATAATATTAGTCCTCTGACTTGAGGATCCATGGTAACCTTATGTCCGGTCCTCATGCTTTGACTCTTCCTTGACCACTTAGTGGGTCATTTGGGTTGAGATTGGGTATGAGCTACTTGGCATGGAGGTATGTGAGATCCAAGATGGAATCTGACTCCTCACTTTTGTGAAGGGCAAGTGCATCTCCAATGTGTTCTATAATGATCGATTCTAAGAAATCCTAGCACAAGGTGGTGTAAAAATTTGGAGAAGGAGTTTTCCAAAGGTGAGGTCACATAAGGGAATCAAACATTAAGAATAGAGACATAGTATTGAGGCTATTAGGGAGCCGGCAAATATCTTGCCCTAGGCCTCTTTTGGGAGATAGGAGATAGAAGCACTGCATTTGCATGGTACGCATGCTATGATGGTTCTCTAGAATATTCATTTTGGCTAATTAGTTGGGCTTCATGGGCTTGAGGTTGGACATCAACCATGGAGATTGAGTACTCTTCAATTAATGAGATTAATTGAATTGAGTCGATTAGTTTAAAAGAAGTTTTAAACTAAAATGAATCTAAGATATTCAAAAATCACAAAGAGTTGTGAGCCAATGTTCAATGAACGGTAGAACCAATTGGGTCACACACAAAACCCAAATAGCTTCCAAAATTGGTAGAGTAATTTTCTAAGTGTTAGAAAATCCACCTCTTTGGTGACCGATTTTCAAGGGTCCAATCCAACGGTCAATTTTGGTTTGATTAATTTAAGCTTTAAATTAACCAACTAATTTAAGATTTAAATTAGATCAATAATTAAGGAGTTAATTATTCGGTACCATGTTGACCATCAATTACACAAGTTGACTTAAAGAGTTAAGTTGACTAAATTAAGCTTAAGAGTCAAGCTTGTTTGATTTAAGAGTTAAATCAAAGGTTAAATAATTAAATTAAATTGTTTAATTTAATTAATGGGAAGAATAAATTTTGGAGGAAACATTTAAATGAAGTGTTCATTTAAATTAGCATCTTAATTAATTTGGAATTAAATTCCAAATGAAATTGAAATGCACATGAAATTCAAGTAAGACTTGAATTTGAATTTTGCCAACTTGGCATGCCACTTGGGCAGTAACCTTGAGAAAGGTGTGATGCCAACTAGAATCACACCTTCCACCCTCTATATATAGATATATAGGGCATGAAAAATTAATTGCTGAAAAGTGTGAGAATTAGATTCTCGCATTCCCTCCAAAATCTCTCTCTCTGTGCATTGCATCATGAGTTGAAGCTTTGCATTTCTTCGTCTTCCCAACCTGAAAATTGGCCTTCTCTACCTCATTTTCTCCTCTCTAAATCCAGATTCTAGTGACAGTAAATTGGAAGATTTTTTGGTGTGTGGATCATATTAATAGAGGCAAGGCACTTGACTTGCTCAGTTTTGGAGATCCACCTGCAGCAGCTTCCAGTTGGAGATTTTTTATGGAGCGATGCAGAATGAGTTTTGGCTCAAATTTTTCATAGTAGCTTCCTATATGTGTGGAGGTGTTCCTTATTTAATTTAGTGATTTTTGGAGCAGTTTATCCTGGGAAAACGTTGTTATTTTTCTGCTGTGCTAGTTCCAGACAGTTTCTGGACTCGTGAGAGATAGTTGATCTTCTCCCTGTTTTTGAGCTACAAGAGGTAATTCTACATCCTAATCCATATATATAGCATGAATAGATCCTCGTTATCTTGATTTGCTTAGTTATTTTCAAGCTTATGAAGTTTTGATTTATGGATCATAATGCTACTATTGCCTTCAAGTGGTATCAAAGCCTTTTTCATGCTATGTTTTGGATTATTGTTTGATTGATTCATGTGATGAATTGATCAATATCACCAAATAATTGATCCAAGCCATGCATTGGAGTTTTTGGATGATGATGCTTGTGGTTCTATTGCTTGATGAATTGAAAGCATGTTTTTCTGTGATTTAAGTGTTATGCTATGACATGCAAAACTTAGGCATATCTCTAAAAATAAGATGAGCAAGTTAGAAGATCTCAAAACACTAAATGTTAGTGGCATTGAGAAACTTTCTATTTGTAAATCTTGTTCAAAAGGAAAAATGACCAAGGCTCCTTTTGTGGAACAAATCGAGTGCTCCACAAGTTATTTGGATTTGATCCATACAGATGTTTGTGGACTACTAAAAGTTAGTGGGAGATGAGGCTATTCCTACTTCATCACCTTGACCATTGATCATAGTCGGTTCGAGCATATGTATCTTATGAAGTACAAGTCTGAAGCCTTTGAAATGTTCAAAGAGTATAGGTATGAAGTGGAAAAGCAATTTTGGCTAAGTATTAAATCTCTTTAATTAGTTTGAGGAGGAGAATACTTAAGCACTGAATTCTTGGATTATCTAAAGGAGAATGGGATTCTCCTCAATGAACACTACCTCGCACACCTTAAAACAATGGAGTAGTTGAGAGGAGAAACCGTACATTGTTGGACATGGTATGTTCCATGATAAGTTTCTTCGATGTGCCTATATCCTTTTTGGGGATACATCTCAAAGATAACCGGCGAAGATACTAAGTGTAGTACCTTCAAACGTCGGTGCCAAAGATGCTGCATCAGATGTGGCATGGCGAAGCACCCTCTTATCATTATTTAAAAGGTTTAGGGGTCTCCCGCCTACGTGAAATGATTAGTGGGAGACAAGTTTGATTGAAGATCCACCTTGTGCAAGTTTATGGGATACCCAAGAAAGTCTTCAGGTTATTACTTTTCTGATCCCTTGAAACAAAAGGTGTTTGTTTTAAGGAGCGCCACTTTTTTTGGAAAAAAATTTCCATAAGATAGAAAAAGGCATTGTTGTTGAACTTGGTAAGGTTCAAGATGATCATCAAATGCCACAAGCAATAGAAACAAACAAATATCAAAGAGCCTTATACACAACCTCTGAGAAGGTCGGACCGAATGAAGAAGCAACCCAAAAAGTTTAGAATCCTTCACGAGACAGGCCAATAGAATAGTAATCTGGAGGAAGCTATGTTGGACATAGCTAGATTCGGGGCATTGGCTTGAAGCTATGAGATCTGAAATGGACTCCATGTACTCCAACAAAGTATAAACTTTGGTAGATCCACGAAAAGGAATAGCTCCCGTTGGTTGCAAGTGGATCTATAAGTGAAAGCTAGGAGTCGATGGAAAAGTGCTAACTATTAAGGCGCGACTAGTGGCAAAACGTTATACTCAAAGACCCAGTATTGATTTCGAGGAAACCTTCTTTTACCGATCATAATACCTAAGCCTATTTGGATTCTACTTGCCATAGCCGCATATTATGACTATGAGATATGTCAAATGGATGTGAAATTTTCTAAATAAAGACATTGAAGAAATCTATATAAAGCAACCATAAGATTTTACATCCAATGGGAGTGAGCAAAATGTTTGTAAACTCTAGAGATCCATTCATGGACTCAAACAAGCATCCCGAAGTTGGAACATATGTTTTGACAAAATGGTCAAATTGTTTGGCTTTGTCAAAAATGTGTATAAACCATGTGTGTATAAGAAGGCTAGTAGGAGTTCGATACAGTTTATTGTGCTTTATGTTGATGTCATCCTTCTCATTGGGAATGAGGTAGGAATGTTAGAGTGTACTAAAGTATGGTTATCTACTCAATTCTCAATAAAAGGATTTAGGAATAGCATCATACGTACTTGAAATACGTATCTATAGAGATAGATCTAAGAGGATATATACTGGGACTATCCCAAACCATGTACATTGACAAAATACTATAGAGGTTTAGTATGGAAGAATCCAAGAAGGGATTCATTCCCTGTTTATGGCCCTAAGATTGAAAATAAGAGACAGGGGATGTCCTATATACGTTATGCCTCTGTCATCGGTAGCATAATGTATGCAATTCAATGTAATAAGATCGAATGTGGCACACTCGCTAAGTGTTATGAGTAGGTTCCAATCCAATCCCAGTGAGAGTCACTGAATAACTATTAAAACAACCTTTAAGTACTTGAGAAGAACTAAGGACTTTTTTTGTTATGCGACAATGGAGAATTGAAATTCGAGGGATTTTTGGATTCATGTTTCCAATCTGATATAGATGACCTAAAATCCACTTTTGGATTTATATTTGAACTCAATGGTGGCATGGTGAGTTGGAAGAGTTCCAACAAGACACCACGGCCGACACAACCACTGAGATGAAATAATTTGTGGTTTTGGAAACCACAAAAGAAGGTGTTTGGATAAAAACTCCATCCAAGAGTTGGATGCAATGCCTAGTGTGCATGAGCCCATGGTTGTCTTTAGAAGACGACTTAGGACTTGAGCCAAGATCTCATAAGTGATCCAAAATAGTAAAAGGATTATCATTGGATATATGATATCAATTAACAGAGGCAACAAATGAGTAAACAAAGTTGCCACAAAAGAGAATTTAGTAAACTACTGTCTAAATCCCTAACGTGACATGTATTTAAAGGACATCTTGAGAAGATGGGTCTCAAGGCCATGGGGCATTGACTTTAGGGCAAGTGCGACATTATTGGAATAGTACCCGACAAGCTAATAGGATTGGCCTTGTAAAGTTATTTCCTTGTATAGCAATCTTGATTGAATAATATTCTTTATATGGCCATCTTCATCTTATGCTCTTTATTACTTCACTCGCATTTGGATGAAAAGCCCTTAGATCACTCACGACTACGGGACAAGGTTCGATGACCATGGAATAAGTCTTACACAATCGTGATCTTAAATCATCCAAGTCATATGTTCTTATGAGACAGGGCAATTAAGATCTAGATAGACTTGCACCAACGATGCATAAATCCAAGAGTTGGATATTGCTCCATTCCATGAGCAACCGTATGAGATATGGATGCATGTTAGTGGGTGTTTGTTATAGAACAAGGCACTGAAGACCCACTAGAGAATTCACTAGATAGCGAGAGTAGTAAGTCGGTAGTGGCAAGTTCTCCAGCTTGCGCTATTACATATTATTAGTCTACTGATTTGAGGATCCATGGTAACCTTGTATTTGGTCCTCATGCTTTGACTCTTCCTTGACTACTTAGCGGGTCTTTCAGGTTGAGGTTGGGTATGAGCTACTTGACAAAGAGGTTTGTGAGTTCCAAGATGGAATCGACTCCTCATTTTTGGGATGGGCAAGTACATCTCCTACGTATTCTATAATGATAAATTCGAAGAAATCCTTACATAAGGAGATATGACAATTTGGAGAAAGAGTTTTGCAAAGTTAAGGTCATACAAAGGAATCAAACATTGAAAATAGAGACATAGTATCGAGGCTATTAGGGAGCCAACAAATATCTTGCCCTAGGCCTTTTTTGGCAGATAGGAGATAGAAGGACCATATTTTCATAGCAAGCGTGTAGCTATGATGGTTCTCCAAAAGCATTCATTTTGCCCAATTAGTTGGGCTCCATGGGCTTGAGGTTCGACATCGATCATGGAGATTGGGTAATTTTCAATTAATGAAATTAATTGAATTGAGTCAATTAGTTTAAAAGGTGTTTTAAACTAAAATGAATATATGGTATTCAAAAGTCACAAGGAGTTATGAGCCCATGTCCAATGAATAATAGAACCTATTGGATCACACACAAAAGTCAACTAACCCCCTAGTTAATGGAGAAGTTTTCTAAGAGTTAGAAAATCACTCCTTGGTGATTGATTTTGAGGTGCCAAATTAAAGGTCAATTTTTAGCTTGATTAATTTAAGTGTTAAATTAATCAACTAATCTAAGGAGTTAAATTAGACCAATAATTAAAGAGTTAATTATTTGGTGCCAAGTGACCATCAATTGGTCAAGTTAGTTTAAAGAGTTAAATTAACAAAATCAAGCTTAAGCAGTTAAGCTTCTTGACTTAAGAGTTAAGTCAAGGATACATTAATTAAATTAAAGTGTTTAATTTAATTAAATAGAAGAGTAAATTTTGGAGGAAAAATTCAAATGAAAGGTTCATTTGAATTAGCATCTTAATTAATTTGAAATTAGATTTTAAATGTAATTAAAATGCATATAAAATTCAAATGAGATTTGAATTCAAAATTTGCCACCTTAGCACCTTGGCCGCCCCCCTCATGGAAGATGTGATGCCACCTTGGCATCACACTATCCAACATCTATATATAGATATAGAGGGAGAGGATCAACCATAAGTGTGAAAGGTGTCAAGAATTAGATTCTTCCATAATTCCCTCTAAAACTTCCTTTCCAAACATTACTTTATGTGTTGAGGCTTTGTTTTCTCTTTTTTGCCTACCTAAAAAATTAGCCTTCACCATTGATATTCTGCTCATTTTCTCCAGCTAAAAGTGGGTGGAATTTGGAGGATCAATTGGTGTGTGGATCATATCGATAGAGGCAAAACATTTGATTTTCTAACTTTAGAGATCTACTGGAATAGATCAGTCACTTGCCAATTTTTTTCCAAGCGATCTAGATCGAGTTTTGCTCTAAATTTTTATAGCACTTTTCCTCAAGGAATTGAGAGGTTTCATCTTTTTTTTTCATGATTTTTGGAGCATTCTAAGTAAGGAAAAAGTCGTTGTTTCTCTGTTGTACCAGAGTTTACTAGAATCTGGATTGGTGAAGTGTTCACCCTTAAGACCTTGGAAATTTACTTTTTGAGGTGAACACTCCAACTAAATCTGAATTTCTAGCATGATTAGATCCTTGGTTAGCTGTAAGCACTAGTTATTTTGAGCTTTTTAAGTTTGGCAATTGGATCCTAGTCATTTACTAACCTTCAACTTGTTTCCACTGTGGTGAAAAGGGGCCTTGGATTAAAAACTGCAATGTTTACCTTGCAACCCTTGAGAAGGGTATGTATTTTATTTAAGTACATTTAACAATCAATTCTTCCTCACGGGTATTTGATATCGTGCCTGGTTCTCACCTTTGTAATTCATTACAAGGGATGGAAAGAAAAAAGAGTCTGCATGAAGGAGATATAATCCTCTGCCTATGAAATGGAGCAAGAGTTGCGGCCATGGTCCAAGGGATTATCAAGTCTGCATTGTACTTAATCTTATTTATTATGTACTGAATCTTGTTCAGAACATTTTATCAATTTTCGTTCTTGATTATGAAGGATATGATTTTTCTATATAGAATGGGACATTGAAGGCATTAAAGAATAGTTCTTTAATTACTCAAGGTACATTGATTAGCGGATTGTACATACTTGATTCTTAACCTTCACTAATGCGCATTTAATCAAGTAAAAAAAAATTAGATAAGCCAGAAGATGCCATCCTTTGGCATGCAAAAATTGGGCATATCTCTAATAATAGGATGAGCAATATGGAAGCTCTCAAGACACTAAAAGTTTGTAGTATTGAGGACCTTCCTACTTGTGAATCTTGTTTGAAAGAAAAAATGACCAAGGCTCATTTTATAGGACAATCAAAATGCTCCACAAGTCCTTTGGATTTGATCCATATGGATGTCTGTGGCCCATTAAGAGTTCGCACAAGAAATGGCTGATCTTACTTCATTGCCTTCACCAATGATTATAGTGGTTCGAACAAGTATATCTTATGAAGTAAAAGTCTGAAGCCTTTCAAAAGTTCAAAGAGTATAGGAATGAAATGGAAAAGCAATTAGGACTTAATATTAAAGCTCTTTGATCGGATAGAGGGAGATAATACTTAAGTACCAAATTCTTGGATTATGTAAAGAAGAATGAGATTCTCTTATAATGGACTCAGCCCGGCACACCCCAACATAATGGAGTAGCCGAGAGGAGAAACTGTACCTTATTAGACGTGGTACGTTCTGTGATGAGAATTTTCGATGTGTCCATATCCTTTTCGGGATACGCCTTGGAAACGGCAACAAAGCTACTAAATGTCATACCTTCAAAGTCAGTGCTAAAAACGTTGTATAAGATGTGGTATGGCAAAGCACCCTCTTACCACTACTTAAGGGTCTGGGGGGTCTCTTGCTTACATGAGATAGACAGTGGGAGACAAGTTGGACAGTAGATCTACCTTGTGCAAGTTTGTGGGATACCCAAGAGAGTCTATGGTTTATTACTTCTATAATCCCTCGGAACAAAGGGTGTTTATTTCGAGGAACGCCACCTTTTTGGAAAAGGATTTTCTATTAGATAGAAATGGCGTTATTGTTGAACTTGAAGAAGTTCAAGATGATCGTCAAATCCCACAAGCGGTGAAACAAGTGAGCAACAAGAGCCTCACACATAACCTCTAAGAATGTCGGACCGAATTAAGAAGCAATCCAAAAAGTTAGGATTTCTTCATGAGATGGCCAATCGGATATTGATCTGAAGAACTATGAGAAAGCTATGTTGGATATAGACTCAGAACATTGGCTTAATGCCATGAGATCCGAAATGGACTCTATGTACTCCAACAAAGAATGGACTTTAGTAGATCCATCGAAGGGAATAGTTTTCGTTGGTTGCAAATGGATCTATAAGCAAAAGCTAGGAGTAAATAGAGAGGTAGTGACCTTTTGAGGCGCGACTAGTTGTGGAAAGTTGCACTCAAAAATTCGATATCGATGTTGAGGAAATCTTTTCACTGATCATTATGTCTAAGTCCATTTAGATTCTATTTGCCATAGCCGTATATTATGGCTATTAGATATAGCAAATGGATGTGAAAATCGCTTTCCTCAATAGAGATATTGAAGAAGAAATCTATATGGAGCGACCACAAGGTTTTACATCCAAAAGGAGTGAATAAAAGGTTTGCAAAGTCTAGAGATCCATTTATGGACTCAAACACGCGTTCCAAAGTTGGAACATATGTTTTGATAGGACTGTCAAATCGTTTGGCTTTGTCAATAATGTGTATGAACCATGTGTGTATATGAAAACTAGTGGAAGTAGTGTACAATTTTTTGTGCTTATATCGACAACATCCTTCTCACTGGGAATGACATAGGAAAATTAAAGTGTACTAAAGCATGGTTATCTACACAATTCTCCATGAAGGATTTAGGATAAGCATACTACACATTGGGAGTACATATCTATAGAGATAGATCGAGGAGTATGCTGGGACTTTCTCAAACTCCGTACATTGACAAAATACTAAAGAGTTTTAGTATAAAAGAATCCAAAAGGAGATTTCTTCCCATGGGACATGGCATTCGTCTCTCCAAGTTTATGGCCCCCAAGACTAAAGATGAGAGATAGAGGATGTTCCATATACCTTATGCATCTGCTATTGGGAGCATAATGTACAAGATCGGATGTGGCGTAGGCTCTAAGTGTTATGAGTTGTTCCTAATCTGATCCTAGTAAGAGTCATTGGATGGCCATAAAAGGAATCCTTAAGTACTTGAGAAGGACTAAGGACATGTTTTTGGTATACAACAATGAAGAATTGAAACTCGAGGGGTTTTCGAATTCTAGTTTCCAATCCAATGTAGATGACCTAAAATCTACTTCAGGATTTATATTTTACCTCAATGGGTGTGCGGTGAGTTGGAAGAGTTCCAAACAAGACACCACGGATGATTCTATCACATATACAAAATATATTGCAACTTTGGAAGCTGTAAAAGAAGGTCTTTGGATGAAAAACTTCATTCAAGAGTTTAATGTGGCGCTTAGCATTGCTGAGCCAATATTTGTCTTTTATGACAACAACGGGGTGGTAGTGCAAGCTAAAGAGCCAAGATCTCATCTAGGATCCAACCACATTTTGAGGTGATATCACTTGATCTGAGAGATCATTGATAGAGACGACATTCGAGTGGAGTGAGTTGCCTCAAAAGAGAATATAGCAGATCTACTGACTAAACCCCTATCGAAAAAGGTCTTTGAAGGACATCTTAAGAAAATAGGTCTCAAGGCTATGGGGTATTGGCTTTAGGGCAAGTGGGAGATTATTGGAATACTACCCCGCAAGCCAATTAGATTGGCCTTGTAAACTATTTCCTTGTAGGACTATCTTGATTAAATAATATTCCTTATATGGCCATCTTCATCTTATGTGCATTATTTACTTCACTTGCATTTGGATGAAGCCCTTAGATCATATAAGACTACAAGACTTGATCATGCATTGGATGGTGATCATGGATAAGTCTTACATGGTCATGATCTTAAATCTTTCAATTCATAGAATCTTATGAGATAGCGCACCTAAGATCCGGATAAACTTGCATTATCGATGCATAAATCCAAGAGTTGGATGTTGCTTCATTCCAAAAGTAATCCCATATGAGATATGGATGCATGTTAGTGGGTGCTTGTTAGAGAATAAGGTACTGAAGGCATGCTTGGAGAATCCACTAGATAGACGAAGTGGCAAGTCAATAGTGGCAATTTCTCCAGCTTACGCTAGTGTATATTATTAGTCCTTTGACCTGAGGATCCATGGTAACCTTGTGTCTGGTCCATATGCTTTGACTTTTCCTTGGTTACTTAACGGGCCCCTCAGGTTGAGATTGGCATGAGCTACTAAACATGGAGGTTTGCGAGATTCAAGATAGAATCCAACTCCTCGCTTTTGTGAAGGGCAAGTGTATCTCCTATGTGTTCTATAATGATCGATTCCAAGAAATCCTTGCGCAAGATGAGGTAACAATTGGAAAAGGTGTTTCCAAAGATAAGGTCACTAAGGGAATCAAACATTAAGAATAGAAACATAGCATTAAGGCTGTTAAGGAGCCAACTAATATCTTGCCCTAGACCTCTCCATGGGCTTGAGATTGGACATCGACCTTGGAAATTAGGTACTCTTCAACTAATGAGATTAATTGAATCGAGTCGCCCAGTTTAAAAAAGTTTAAACTAATGTGAATATTTGATATTCCTTAAGTCATAAGGAGTTGTGAACCTATGTCCAATAAATAGTACAACCTAATACGTCACACACAAAAGTCAAATTTTCTAAGTGCTAGAAAATTGAATGACCTATTGAAGGAAAGAGAATTTTCTAAGTGCTAGAAATTCACTTTTGACCGAATTGGATAGAGGTGAAAATTAGAGTCATTTTTGGCTTGATCAAGTTGAGATTTAAATTGGTCAATTTAATTTAAGAGTTATATTAAGATCAATTAATTAAGAGTTAATTAATTGATGCCACATGACTATCAATTAGCCAAAATAATTTAAGAGTGAAATTAATTTTGATTAGCTTAAGGAGTTAAGCACTTTGACTTGAGAGTTAATTGAAAGCACTATTGATTAAATTAAAGTGTTTATTTTAATTAAATTGAACAATTAATTTTGGAGATAATTATTAAATGAAGGGTTCATTTAATATGGAATTGGAATTCATTTGGAAGATATTTCATGAGATGAAATGTAAATTCCAAATGACATTTAAATTCTAATTGTTGATGGCCATCTTGGCATGGAGATGTGGCATCGCCTCCTTGAAGGTGGTGTGTGACGACACACCATCCTCCTTCTATATATAGATATAGGAGGGGGGCAGCCACAAGGTAAGCATTATGCTAGATGTGAATTATTCTCCCAACAACAAACTTTGTTAGTGGGCATCTAATGATTAGATTCTTTACAAACCTTTCCAACCTCCGTCATCCTCCCCATCCATACTTGGCCTTCTTTTCTCCATTTCTCTGTAGTTATCTCCAACTATTTTTGTAGGGAAAGGGTCTATCCATTTGGTGTGTGGACTATCTCGTTAGAGGCAAAATGTTTGGGTTACAATTGCTCTTGTTGGAGCAGTTTCTGGCAGCTGCTTGCAATGAGTTCTGGGAGGACTTATTTTGTTCTGGTTGAGCTAAAATTTTGGCTGTAGCATCTTCAAGGTGTTGAGGGAATACCGTAAAATATTTGGCTCAAAAGAAGGAGTTTAACTTGAGGAAATTTGTTGGTGTTTCTGCTGCACCAGTGAGGGGACAGCTTCAAGGGTTGAAGGGTGCTTTCTCGTGTTCCTTGATTTTTGATTTCATCAAGGTATTTCCCTCTCTAAATCTGAATCCTACACATGTCTAGATCCTTTTAGTTGTGTGTGGGCTAGTTTTATTCAGTTTTTTTTTTAAAGAAAATATTTGGATCCTAGTGCCACACATACCTTCATATATGGTCGGCCATCTTATATACATATACGGAGGATGGTGTGATACAAGTTGGCAGCACACTTTCCATGGTTAGTTGCCAACTTGGCAACCAACTTGCATGTGAATTTCACATGCATTTGAATTTAAATTGCATCTTCATTTCATCTTATGAAATATAGTGCAAATTAATTCTAAATTAATCTCAAATGAACTCCTTCATTTGAAGTTTCCACCAAAATCAAATTCTCATTTTAATTAAATTAACTCTTTAATTTAATTAATTGGTTTGACTTAACTCTTTAAGTCAATTAACTTAACTTTTTAAGTTAATAGGTGTTAGCTTAACCTTTTAACTTGACTAATTAATTGTCACATTGCACCAATTAAGTTAATTTCTTAATTTAATTGGTCTAATTTAACTCCTTAAATTATTTTAATTAATTTAATAATTAAATTAATCAATTCAAGATGACCAAAAAATAGTAAATTGAATTCTTTTCCAAAATTGCCTTAGATAATTTTCTAACTGCTTAGAAAATTCCACCCATGAAGTAGAATTTTCTTTAGGCATTTGTATGTGACCCATTAGGTTCATTCACTCCTTGGTCATGGGCTCACAACTAGTTGTGGTATTTTGAATATTGAAATATTCACATTGGTTTAAACTCTTTTAAACCAACAACTCTTTCAATTAATCTCTATTAATCGAAGAGTACCCAATCTCCATCGTCGATGTCTAGCAACAACCCCATAAAGCCCAACTAATTGGATGAAATAAATATGCTCTGATGAACCATTCTAGCTCTACACTTGCCATACAAATATAGTCCATCCATCTCTTATCTTCCGAAAGAGGTTAGGGCAAGATATTTTCCGTTTCCCAATAGCCTCAATAATGATATTTCTAATCTCAATATTAAATTCTCATTCATGACCTCATCTTTGAAAAACTCCTTTTCCAAATTGTCATACTATCTTGCACAAGAATTTCTTGGAATCGATCATTATAGAGTACATGGGAGATGCACTAGCCTTTCACAACGTTAAGGAGACGGATCTCATCTTAGATCTCACAAACCTCTATGTCTAAGTAGCTCATACCCAATCTCAACTCAGATGAACCATGATGTGGTTAGTGAAGAGTCAAAGTATGAAAACATAAACACAATTTTACCATGGATCCTCAAGTCAAAGGACTAATTATATGGACTAGCATAAGAAGGAGAATTTTGAAGGATGGTGTGAGCTAAGGATCTAATTATAAAACTTTTAGAAACTAAAATCTAACTTGATCACACCTCCCTAAGGATCTAATTCATGCCATTAAAGTGGATTTAGGTTAGAAAATTACCTCAAAAGCAAAATCCAATCGAAATTGTGAAGAGATGCTTAAACTCCTTCAATGCAATCTCCATTGGGGCAGTTGATTGTGGACAACTTTTTCCCAATCAAATCTCATCAGAATCGGTTGAAATTTCAACAAAAAGTCACCAACACCTTGATGGATCTATAGCAGAGAAATCAGCCTAATTATAATTTCTGATAGGTACTCCAATCACGCCTCCAAATTTCTACCCAACTAGAAGAGCTCCAGAAGGCTAACAATCCAATTATTTTGCCTCTAATGATAAAATCCACACACTAATGGACAATCCAAATCTTGCCTATGTTAGTTGGAGAATAAAGAAGAGACTAGAGATGATGAAGGCTGATTTTAGAGTTGGGAGATGAAGAAAAATGTGAAGCTTCAACACATGAGGCAACACATGCAAAATTTGAGGGAAATGATGAATCTAACAATTAGATGCTTGTGTGTGTTTTTTCATCATGCATGGCCGGCCACTCCCCTATATCTATATATAGAGGGAGGAAAGTGTGATGCTTATGTGGCATCACACCTTCCTCAAGGTGGGGGGCCAACTTGGCTTGCCAACTTCCAAGCAAGTTGCATTTAATTTAATGTGCATTTGAATTTTATATGGAATATTCATTTCATCGCATGAAATGTCATCCAAATAAATTCTAAATACACTCCAAATGAACATTTCATTCAAAATTTTCCTCCAAAATTGATTCTTCATTTTAATTAAATTAAACGCTTTAATTTAATTAATTAACCTTTGATTTAACTCTTAAGTCAATTAGCTTAACTTTTTAAGCTAGCTTGGCCAATTGATAGTCATATGGCATGAATTAAATTAACTCTTAATTTAATACATCTAATTTGACTCCTTAAATTATTGAGATCAATTTAACAATTAAATTGATCAAGCCAAAATACCCAAAAATTGTGTCAACCGTCTACCTAAAAAAATCAATCAAAATGGAATTTTTCTTACTCTTAGAAAATTCTCTTTTGTCAAGTAGGATTTCTAATTGGCTTTTGTGTATGACCCATTAGGTTCTACCATTTATTGGACATGGGTTACTCTTGTGATTTATTGAATATCAAATATTCACATTAGTCTAAACTATTTTAAACTAATGACTCAATTCAATTAATCTCATTAATTGAAGAGCATCCAATCTATATAGTCGATATCCAACCTCAAGCCCATGGAACCCAACTAATTACCCGAAATGAATGCTTTTAGAAAACTATTCCAGCTCTACACTTATCCTATAAATACAGTCCTCCCATCTTCTATCTCCCGAGAGAGCCCTAAGGTAAGATATTTGCGGGCTCCATAATAACCTCGATACTATTATCTCTATTTCAATGTTCAATTCCCCTTTTTGACCTCATCTTTGGAAAACTCCTTTTCCAAATTGTCATACTACCTTACACAAGGATTTCATGGAATTGATCATTATAGAATACATAAGAGATGCACTCGCCCTTCACAACAACGAGGAGTCAGATCGCATCATGGATCTCACAAACCTCCATGTCTAAGTGACTCATATCCAACCCCAACCCAAAAGACCCGCTAAGTGGTCAAGGAAGAGTCAAAGCATGAGGACCTAAACACAAGGTTACCTTAGATCCTTAGGTCAAAGGACTACTTATATGCACTAGCCTAAGGTGGAGAACTTGCCACTACCGACTTACCACTACAACTATCTAGTGGATTCTCCGGGCGGGCCTTTAATAAACTTGTTCTGTAATAAGCACCCACTAACATGAACCTATATCTCATATGGTTTGCTCATGAAATTGAGCAATATCCAACCATTGGATTTATGCATTGTTAGTGCAAGGCTATCTGGATCTTAGATACCCTGTCTCATAAGGTCCTACAACTTGAAAGATTTAAGATCACAACCATGTAAGACTTATTTCATGATCACCACCCAATGAAGTGACCAAGTCCCGTAGTTTAGTGTGATCTAAGGGCTTCAACAAAATGCCGGTGAAGTAATTTAAGCATAAGATGAAGATGGCCATTTATAATAAATATTATTCAATCAAGACTGTATCATAAGTAAAATAGTTTACATGCCAATCTAATTGGTTGTCGGGCACTATTCCAACATCATCATCCAAACACTCCAATCCTTAAATTGGATCATGTATTTGGAGATTTTGATCAATTTATCACATGAATGAATCAATCAAAAATTCCAAATCAAAGCATGAAATTAGGCTTCGATACCACTTGAAGTCAAGTGTAGCACAAGGATCTAATAATAAAACAACAGAAAGGCTAAATTAACGGATAGACAATTACCATATTCTTATCCGTTTACAGTCGAATATCTACTAATCAAATACGGATAATATTTTTCTTAAAAAAATACGGATAATATGGCTTATAAATGAATTCAGATACAAACGGTAAATGAATTTTTGAATATTCATTTACATCACTATATTTCACTATATTTTTTTTGGATGTTTGTTTTCTTGATGGATATGGAACTCAGTCTTCTTTGTAGAAGGGATCTAATGGATAGAGCTGATCAATCATAAAGACTTTGTGAAAACTTAGACAAACTCTTCAAGAATGAAGCTTGCATCTCAAAGAAAGTAGGTATTCCTTCAAAAACTTAGAATTCTACAAGCTTTGCTCCAATGGACAACAATTTCGAAGTCTCAGCAACACTTCGGGTATCGGTGTGTGGTTTTACGCATTACGAAGAGATTGAGACTTGTTTCACTTCGCCCTCTTCGTAAGGTTTACACATAGCCAGGAAGCTTTTCAAGATTCTTTAGGATTACCTTGCTAGGTTTTGTGTTCTTTGTGAAGTTACTCTTTATGTGCCAATCTTACAACTTACTCATTACCTTGACTGAGGGATTTACTTGAGGTATCCTGTGGAAGGGCTCCTTTTGTTGGGACTCCTCAAGACATATTGTAGTTTCATATTCCTTCTATTGATTATAGAAGGTATTTGTTAGGAAAATGATACTTTGGTCTTGGAAAGTTCTCTTTAGTTCACAAGACTGTGATTTTGTTGTTAGGTGTATTTCTAGAAGAGCTTTTTTAAGGGGAGTTTTTTGGCAATTGTATCTTTTATGAGCCCCATTATCCTCTTTTAAATGGCTGAGTATCTTCTAAACATAGGGTGATTTTCATGTCCATAACATTATCCTATCTCGGGTATTTGCTGTGGGAGTTAAAACTCTATGGTTTTATCATTAAAACATTGCAAAGAGCTTGTTGTTCATGTATCGCATTATCCTTGTAATGTAGTCTACATTTTTACTATGCATCAACTATAGAGGATGGATGTTAATTGTGTGCTTGAGCAGATGAAAGATAAGGTCAGACTAGGCATAAACATAAGTGTTTATGCTTATTTTAAGGTGCTCCCATATGGTGCCCATGTTGCACAGGGACGCCCATCTTAGGTGGTCGCATGGGTGCCTATTCAATTATCCGGACAACCATGCTGGGGAGCTTGTTGAATTTTTGTAACATCTAGAATTCTTCCAAGGTCACAGAGTGTTCAATTCTTAGCATTAGTCCAAGGAGTTGGCGAATTTTTTAGCAATTCTACGTACCCACTTAGTCACATTGTGAGCTACGAGCAACTGCTTAATCGCATAATGAAATTTAAAATTTCATCACATGAAAATAACTTACAATACTACATCCCAAGATCCATTTTATGCCAGAATATTAGATTTAGGGAGAAGAACTATGTACCTTGCACAATTCTTCAAAGATCAAGGTGTAGAAGCTTCAAAGTGTTGGAATAGTGCCCCACAAGCCAATTAGATTAGCATGTAAAACTTATCCTTTTGTAATACAATCTTAATTAAATAATATTCTTATTAAATGGCCAACTTCATCTTATGTCTTTTACACTTCACTTGCATTTGGTTGAAGCTCCTAAATCATACTAGACTACGGTACTTGATTATACAAATGATGGTGATCATGAAACAAGTATGATTTTAAAGTATTCCAAGCCGTAGAATCCTATGAAATGGGGCATCTAAGATTCAAAGAGACTTGCACTAATAATGCACATTCCAAAAGATTGGATATTGCTCCGTTTCATGGATAATCTATCTGAGACATGGATGCATGTTAATGGCTACTTGTTAGAGAACTAGTTCACTAAAGACCCACTTGGAGAATCCACTAGATATCCATAGTGGCATGTCGGTAGTGGCAAGTTCTCAAGCTTTTGATAGTGTATATAATTAGTCCTCGAACCTGAGGATACATGGTAACCTTGTGTTTAGATCTTTATACTTTGACTTTTCCCCGACCACATAGCGATCATACAGGGTGAGATTGGGCATGAGCTACTTAAGCATGGAGGTTTGTGAGATCCAAAGTGGGATCCATCTCCTCGCTGTTGTGAAGAAGGAGTGAATTCTCTATGTAATTTATAATTATTGATTCCAAGAAATCCTTATGCAAGATAGTATGACAATTTAGAAAAAGTGTTTTCCAAAGTTGAGGTCATAAAGAGGAATCGAACATTGGATGTAAAGACATAGTTATTGAGGCTATTAGGGAGCCGATAAATATCTTGCCCTAGGCCTCTTTCAAGTGATAAAAGACGGAATGACCGTATTTGCATGGTAAGCATAAGCTATAATGGTTTATCAAGATATAATTCATTCATCTAATTATTTGGGCTCCATGGGCTTCTTGCTAAATATCGACTGTGGAGATGAGGTACTCTTCAATTAATAGAGATTAATTGAAAAGATTATTAGTTTAAAGAAGTTTAAACTAATGTGAATGTCTCAACATTCAAAATATCACAGAGTTGTGAGCCCATATCCAATGAATGGATGAACCTAATGGGTCACACACAAAAGACTAAGGAAGCTCTTATTTGGTAGGATGAATTTTCTAAAGAGTTAGAAATTTCATGCTAGGCATTTTGGAGAGAAAAATAGTTGACTAATTTAATTGGTCATTTTGGCTAAATTAATTTAAGTGTTATATTAATCAAAATAATTTAAGGAGTTAAATTAAGCCAATTAAATTAATGTGTTAATTTAATTGGTGCCATATGATAATTAACTAGTCAAATTAACCTAAAGAGTAAAGTTAACACAAAATAACTTAAGGAGTTAATTTAATTAATTTGAGGATTTGAATTTTGGAGGGAAATCAAATGGAAGAGTCCATTTGATTTTAAGTTAATTAGCATTTCATTTCACAAGATGAAATACAAATGTTAATTAAATGCAAATGCACATGAAATGCAAAGGTAAACTTTCTGCCCTTAAATCCTTATTTAGAGCATGATTATGATCCTTGGGATTCAGATGATTGGTTTTGTTTTAGCCTATTTTGGTATTAATATTTGGATCACAACCTATCTATATCTTTCACAAAGGACTCTTCAATTGAAGATCTACTACTACCTCTTGCTTGGAGCTTTTTTCCTTACTCCTTGGACTTAAAGTGCATGCAGCAACTTGAGACCTCCAAATCACTACCAAAACATGCTCTAATTGCAGCAAAAATTGCCCAATGCAAAAATCCATAAAATTGCCACTACGCTCTTGGAAGAACTCTTCTTCAATTGATCTTCTTTTCTTCACCAACAATCAATACCCCAAGTATGGTATCTCTAAAGGTATCCGCACACCTTGTACCACTCTAATCTTCACTCTAATGGTAGAAAAATAATGAAAAAGAGAGAGGAACTTTGGTCGAGAAAATGTGAGGAAGTTTGGAAGAGATATGAAATTAATCTATGGAAAGAGTTATTTCATTCACAAGGAAATGAGAGATTGGAGAGAAAATTGAGAGTGGCTGGCCATATGGCGTGAGGAGATTTTATTTATAAGGTGTGATGGATGCCCCTAGATGCATCTTTCATACCTTCCTCATATGTTGGCCACTTGCGTGCCAACTTGTATGCCAAGTAGGATTTTAATTTCCATTGTTTAAAATTATATTTTATTTAGAAAATTAAAATTGCCAATTGATTTTAAATGGACGATTCCAATTAAATTTTCTCTCCAAAACAAAAATCTCTAAGTAATTAAATTAACCCCTTCATTTAAGTAAACCAACTTAACTCTTTAAGTTGACTAGACTAATTAAATTGTTACACGGCTCCAATTAAATTAACACCTTAATTTAATTGGTCTAATTTAACTTCTTAAATTATTTGATTAATTTAGTTAAATTAAACAACCCATTGTGACTAATTCTTAATTAGTCAACTAGATCTTTTCCAAATTTGAACAATCCAATTATCCAACTCCTTAGATAATTTCTCCAATTCCAATTAGAGTGGTTAAAGTTTTTGTGTGTGACCCTTTAGGTTCACCAATTAATTAGACATGGACTCACAACTCTTTGTGATTTATTGAATATCAAATATTCCAATTAATCTAAACTCTTTTAGATTAACCTCTCTATCAATTAATCTCTATTAATTGAAGAGTATCCAATCTTTATAGTTGATGTCTTGCACAAGCTTATGGAACCCAACCAATTCGATGAATTAATCTTGTGTGAACCTATTCTGCTTATAATTACCACGCAATACGGTCCTTCCACTTTGTATCTTCCAAAAGAGGTCTAAGACAACATATTTGTTGGTGCTCTAATAGCCTCGATAACTATGTATCTACTCTTGACATTCGGTTTCAATTTATGACCTCAACTTTAGAAAATTTCTTTTCCAAATTATCATACTATATTGCGCAACAATTTCTAAGAATCGATCATCCTAGAATACATAGGAGATCAATTCATTCTTCACAACAAGCAAAATAGATCCCATCTTGGAACTTACCAACCTCCATACTTAGGTAGCTTATGCCCAACCTAAGTTCCGCAAGACCCACTATGTGGTTGCGACAAAATCTAAGCACAAGGATTTAAATATAATGTTATTATTTAACCTTGAGTCGAAGGAGTAATTATATGCACTATCATAAGTTAGAGAATTTCCCACTACCTACATGCCATTCTGATTTTCTTGTGGATTCTCTAAGCGAGTCTTTAGTGAACTTGTCCTCTGACAAAAACGCAATAATGTGCATCCATGTCTTAATAGAATGCCCATCGTAAGTGTAAGTCTATCTGAATCTTAAATGTCACGTCTCTAAAGATTCTATAACTTGAAATATTCAAAATCACAACCATTGAGACTTGATATATGTGATCAAGCCCCATAGTCTAGTAGATTTTGGGACTTCAACCAAATGCACGTGAAGAATATTATAAATTGCATAAGATGGAGATGGCTATTTTATAGAATATCATTCAATCAAGATTGTATCACAAAAGAAGTAGTTTTACACATCAATCTAATTAGATGTGGGGCACTATTCCAACACCATGTAGTGAGTTTGTGTTGAAAAGCTGCCACAAACCTAGGGAATTATAGTAGGCCTTTTCGAAGTAGGTACCACATACCTCTCAAAGGGGCTATAGTAAGTTTTTTTTTAGTCGCTACCATGTACCTCCCAAAAACTATATAATAGGTTTATGTCGAAGAGTTGCTACCAACTTAGAGGAATTATAGTGAGCTTTTTTAGAGTGGTTGCCACATAACTCTTAGAGGGCATATAGTGAGTTCATGCTGGAAACCATATGGCCCTGGAGAGCTATGTAGTGGGATTATGTCAGGTGGCAACCTATACTCTTTGAGGAGCCTTATAATAAGTTTACATCGAAGAATCTTTGAAAGTACTTTAGATGAGGACATCAAGTCGCAAAGAAGATTAAATATATAAGAAGAGACAAATGTTAAGAACATGTAGTTAACAAGAAAAAAGTGGTGACAAAGAGAGGTGCATCATTCAAATTGAAATGAAAATCAAAATTTAATTTGAAAAAAAAGTGCTATAAGGCAAATAAACAAACTCAAATCATAAATTGTACTGAAGAAAATAAGTAATACTCAAATAGTGCCACATGCAGGCAGCATGTTTGAGCAGCATATGGAGTGACCTCCGGCATTCACATGTACAACTTCCTTAGGGTTGGAGATGTTCCAAGATCTAGGCATTTTTCTTCCTCCCATTATCTGTAACTTGTATGCTTCCAAGTCAACAATCTCAATTATTTTGTAGATGCCATGCCACTTAGCATTGACATTGCCAATGGGTCTCAATGCTTCTGCTTTTCTCATTACTTTGTCACCAACTTGGAAGTTTCTAGGATACATTTTAACATTATAAGCCTTGGCCATCTTAGTTTTATATCTTTCTATGTGGACCTATGTTGCTTCCCTCATTTCAAGGAGTATGTCTAGGTTGGCTTTTAGCTCCTTGGAATTGTGGGAGATGTAATTTTTGGCATTTAAGCTAACCTCTCCAACTTCTATCAGAGCTATTAGTTCAGTTCCTTACACCCAGTTGAATGAGGATTCTCCGATGGACATTGGTGACACAGTTTAGTACACCTACAGTACTAAAAGAGAGTTCATCTACCCATGCTTCTTTAGCATTTCCTAGCCACGTCTTAAGGTGTTATAGGATAGTCTTGTTTGTGATCTTAGCTTGTTCATTAGCTCGAGGGTTGGCGACTGATGTTAAGATTTGTTTGATAGAAAACTTCTGGCATCATTTCCTAAGCTTTGCTCCAATGAACTGAGTTTCATTATTAGAGACAAGTTTTTAAGGGCTCCCATATTTTTAGATAAAGATCCTCCAAAGGAATCTTATCAGTTTATTTTTAGATAATCCTGCCAAAGGTCTCACTTCCACCTACTTTGAGAAGTAGCCCACTACTATGATGAAAATTTTTCTCTAATTCGGGGATTAGGAAAATAGGCCTATAATGTCCATTCCTATACCGCTCCAAAAATTTCATGATTTGTAGAATTTAATTTTTAATATTTAATTTTCATGAATCTTATGTTGTATTAGCTAATTTATGGCTTTATTAAATTTTGGGGGTCAACTTGTTAACGAGAAAACCTCACTTTTTAGAAATTTTAAAAGTTTCGGGTAAATTCGGAATTAATCTAGACTTGATTTGACTATATTTCAAAATCAAGGGGTTTGCATAGAAGCTTTTGAAAAATCTGGACTTAATTTCTTTCTTTTAAGATTGAAGGACCCATTTGAAGTTTCAGCCAAAGTTTCGGGGGCCAAATGAGATTTCAAAAGTTTACCCCTTTAAATAGCCAATTTTCATTTTCTTTCTCCCCAATTCCTCTCCTTCTTCACCCGCATCTAATCCTTCTCCCCCACCGGCGACTTTCTTCTCTGAAAACCCTTCTCTCTAAACCCCTCCGATTATCTTTTCCCAACTTCACTAGCAATCTTTCGACACATCACATACAATGTTCCAGGCAGCGGATCACCAGAATTGAAAGCTTGAAGAAAACCGCACCCCGGTGATCTTGGCGAGCGATAGTGGAGCCGCGGATGGAATGAGTTTCTGGGCAGCATTTCAGAGTACTCTCAGTTAGAGGACCTCAATGGTGTTGCTGTAAGAACGATCCATGCAACAACAAAGGCAAAAATCGACAAGTTCTTCATGACGGAGCAAGGTGCATTTCAGGATTTTGGGGCAACGATTGAGGCTTTTTTCAACATAGAAATAGAAAACAAAGTTGAGCATTGGAAAGCTCACAATGAGAGGCATCTTTGGGTGGTGGCAATGAGTTTTTCGGTGACGATGGACGGTGGCCGACGATGAAGTGGTGGCGGCAGTAAGACAGTTTTATCTCCATGATGCGACGAACACACTTGTGTGCTTGGTTTATGATTTCAGATATCCCATATTGCTCTTATGTTGGAAGTGGAATGTTTTTGGATTATATATGTATATGTAAATACATGTATATTATAAGTTGTTTCTTATTGTATTATATTGTATCAATTGGAAGGACATGTGACTTGGCAAACATATATATATCACATGCTTGGACTTATTACAGTTAGTGGACCCAGATTAACATATTATATACAATTGGACTAATTAAGTGCATTAAGTATGTAAACCATTTGAGGATTAAATAAATTAGGACCTAAACATGGATACTGAGATTTATCTTTTTGAATGGTGGGAATTATGATTCAAGGACTTGATTTCGTTCTATTATTGGGATCAAAACAATTTCGTAATTATTTCTATAGTAATTATCTTAATTAGCATACCTCGTACCGATAGATTTGATCAAATCCTGATTATTGTATTAGTTGGCTAATTAGAGGCTTTAGGGACTATTAATAGTTTAATTATGCGTATTAAGAATCAAAGGAGGACTGTAATGGTAAATACCCTTTTGTTTAGGTGACGACGAAGTGAGTCCTGCCAACCAGTAGGATTGCTGACTGTGGTTGCTATATTTGAGAACTACAAAGGTGAGGATCTGCCATTCTGGCCTCAATTACACTTATCTATTCTTGTGAAATGACCCATGTGAGGGTTTCTGTTTCTGATCTGTATCCTATTTGCTAAAATCTGAGAATTGTTGAGTTCTCAATTAATATCTATTATATAATTTGTACACCCCTGTGTGGGTTATTATTTGTTACTGATTTTGAACTCTATCTGCTTTGGCTCATAGAACGTTTGCCAGGTATTTGTACTGTTCTATTATCCATTACTATCAGTTACCTGTTCCATCTTGTTCTATTATCTTTCAATTGGCCATGTTGGCTTATCTGAATTGTTTATTACTATTGCTCTGCCCTATTAACATTTCTGTATTGTTCTGAATTGCTGTACTTTTATAGTTACCTCATCGGTATGTCTATTTATCTAAAATCTGCGATGCGTTGTACGTTCTGTATAGACACCTGTACAATTTGCGATATGTACAAAAAATTGTTGGACCTAAGGCCAATCCGAGGGAAATGTTTGGTTATGTGGGGCACGCCATGCAATCCACATGGGTGTCAGCTATATGCTAAGTGGTCCGCTTAGGTATCCACAATATGCTATGGATTTCCCCTTAAGTATTAACCATGCGTTTTGGATTACCCCCCAAGCATCAACGATGTGCTATATTATCTGTATGGTCATCTTCCATATACTAACTTGTCACGCTTTGGTGAATCTGTTTGACTATCTGGTATAAGGTGAATGATATGCATGTCTGTCATATTCTGTGCATATACTTTGGGTTTATATTATTTGACTGTATCCTGACTATCTGAAACCTGTTCTTGGAGCAATAAGGCAGGAGAGTTTCTTGCTTTGCTATTGTCACTGTCTGATTTTGAATCTATTATGTTCTAACTGTTTAATTCATGATCTGTTGAGTTGAATCATCCTCGGTAGTTCTCTACTATTATTCATAAAGTTATCCCTCACTAAGTCTTTGGACTTACCCCCCCGCATCACTGACTTTCTCAGATAAGTTTTGGTGATGATCTTGTACTTCAGGCTTGGAGGGATATACATATGTTTTGTAATAGAATAGGTGTTTAAACTTGTGTACGAATCACTATTGTGTTAAGTTGAAATTTGGAGACGTAATGATATACTAGATTTGAATCTGTTATGTTCTAATTGTTTAATTCATGATCTGTTGAGTTGAATCGTCCTCGGTAGCTCTCTACTGTTATTCATAAAGTTATCCCTCACTAAGTCTTTGGACTTACCCCCCTGTATCATTGACTTTCTCAGACAAGTTTTGGTGATGATCTCGTACTTCAAGCTTGGAAGGATATACATACATTTTGTAATAGAATAGGTGTTTAAACTTGTGTACAAATCACTATTATGTTAAGTTGAAATTTGGAGATGTAGTGATATACCAGATTTGAACATATTATTGAAGTAGGTATGAAACGATGAACGATGGGATTTTCATGGCATGTAAATGATACTTTTGTTAAGATTTGCTTAGGTTGAAGCTTGTTGCTATCTTTGATGATTTTGAAAAAAAAAATTCTGATGGGCCTATTGTTTGAATTATGTATGTGATTTAACTCTGGATTGAGTGGCACTTAAGCTAAGATGCTATCATGAGTGGGGGCACTATAGAAGTGGTATTAGAGCCTCGGTTAGCAATGACCTAAGTGTTAAACAGTAATGTGATTCATAGCTAGCTTGTTGTTTGTGTTAGTTAGGTTATGAACCTTAAGTGTTTTAAGCATTTGTCGATTTTTATATGACCCATGAAACTAAGATCTAGATTTTATTATGTGATACTAACGAAATAGATTTCTTTGATTTTGCTATTGTAGCAAGATGGCTGATGACTGCAATAAAGGGATAGAGCCTATAGAGGGTTCAAGCAAGGAACCTACGGATCTTACGATCAGAATATTAGAAAAAAAAAGGCGAGCTTATTGAGGCTATGTCAATCACTGGAAGACAAGATAAGTGACTAGCGCGAGTTACTTATACGAGACTGAGCAGAGGTGTACCAACTGAGGTCGATGCTAGGAGCTAGAGATTATCTCATGGATCAACTCATGGGGGATGTGGAACGAGAATGCGTACAGATCAGCATAGCAGAGGCATAGGTACAAAGACCTGCATAACATAAGGGAACAAATGGAGGCTATGTTCTGAGAGTTAGAGGTGGATTACTGAAGGATTGTAAAGGTACCCGACCATGTGATGGATGAGATAAGGCAGATAATAGCATATTATGTAGGTCAATTAACCAAGTTATAGGAGTCGGCATAGGGTTTGACACCGGAGCAAGACCTTTAGGGATTTGTCCAGCTCCAGAGTCCAGGAGTGCACAAGAAGCACAGATCGAAGAGGATCTGAAAAAAGACCCAAATGATGCTGAGGAAGATCCAAAAGAGAACCCATATGAGAATGCCAAGGAGGATCTAGAGGAAGCTAAGTAGATCCCGGATGTAGATTAGTCCTGATTTATTGTACACGCACTTAGTCTTGAACTATTATGAATCACATTTAGTCTTATAATATAAATACATTGTCATTTAAATTCTTACATTTGGTCCTACTTTTTAGGCATTTGGTCCTAGGATTCAGACATTAGTCTAAAATAGTCACAATATTACAAACCAAACAATAAAATAAGAGAAAGAATGAAAGAAAATCTACATAATTCAAATACTCTCAAGTTTTAGTAAACAGCTTAAGAGAATAAAGAAAATACAAAAATGCAACAAAACTAGTGATGATGACGTGTTTAACTTTTTATATACTTAAAACAGTGGGTCCCTTGCTCTATAAGCAAATTTGTAAATTTCCTCTAACCCTAACTAATAAAATTATTAGTTGACTTGCAGTTTGTAAATTGCTAATCAACTAATCTAATCTTATAACATTTGTCATTATTTACTGAAGCTCAAAGTTGCTAATAACTTATAAAAAATGTATCCTCGCTTCTTATTGCCAATAGTTTTCTGAAGTGCTAAAATTTTGTTCACTAATAAAAGTGTGGAGACTTCTTTACATTTTTTTCTACATGGTGCACTTTCTAGTTCATACTTATTTGTGGTCCATCACAATACTCCCTCTTTCATGGTTCCTTGTCCTTAGGGACAGGATTTAGGAAACTATTGTTGAATTTTGAGGTGATGTCTTTCTCTTGTGTACTGAACCACTTGATGAGGACTTGGAGTTGCTGGTCCGTTATTTCTCTTGATCAATCAACTGTGTGCCCAAAATTTTCTTAGTTTATAAAATTATGTGCTCGTGTGCTGTGAGACTAGTAGGTAAGTCTGTGTGACATTGTGTGGATCCAATACTCCTTCTCTTGAGCTGAGATGGATAGACAGAGTGAATTCATGCACTTTTAGGAAGTTCTGACTTGTATGCTATGTTTTCCCCCTTTTTTAGTACCTTGAAGGGTCCAAAGTACATTGGTGATAGTTTATGATATGCATGGCTCTTCAAAGACATTTGTCTATAATGTTGCAACTTTACATACACCCAATACCCCTTCTAAAAAACTCTCACTTTCCCCCTTTATTAGTTTGAGCCTTCATTCTCTCTTGAGCATAAGCTACATGATGCTTGATAAGTCTAATAGTGGCCTCCCTCTTCTGCAAACTTATTAATGACTTCCATTGTTGACTTAAAGGGAATATAGGAGTAGTGAATTGATGGTTTTTGGTTATAGACTACCTTGTAGGATGTTGTTCTTATAGCTGAGGAATAGGTGGCACTATACCATCATTATGCCAAAGTAAGCCAAGCAACTAATGTAGACAGGCATGCATCTCAATAGCCATCTATACATCTATTCACAACTTCAGTTTGTTTATCTATTTGAGAATGATAAGTTGTACTTGGTAGAAGCTGAACTTTTTATAATAAAAATTGCTCTTTACATAACTTGCTTATGAAAATTGCATCTTTGTCACTAACAATTGACTTGGGCATACCATGTAACCTATAAATATTGTCCAAAATGTCTGTGCCACAAATTAAGCTGAATAGGGGCGCTTACGAGCTGTGAAGTTAGCTCATATGCTTAATCTGTCCACCGCTACCAAATTAGTCCTTTCATGCTGATTTAGGTAATCCCTCTATAAATTCCATGAAAATTTCTTCCCAAACCTTCTTAGGAATAGGCAACGGCTGTAGTAACTGTGGGCTTATGCTATTATCATCTTTGTATCTTCAGCAGACCTCACACTCTCTTATGTGTACACATTTTTCTTGGGGCTCTTCCAATATAATGCTTGTCTAACTTTACGCCATGTAGTGTGAAATCCTGAGTATCCTCCTATTGAGCTACTATAAGAGAATTGTAGAATCTTCTACCTGATGGTTGCATCTTCTACCTGATGGTTACATCTTCTACAACATGCAACTTCCTTTTTTCGGTTGGTACCCCATTTTGCCACTGATATTTTAGTTTACAATTGGGATTATGGTTGAGTTTCTACAGAAATTTTTGGATTTTAGGTTCCTTATCACAATTTTCTTTGATTTGTTGAAAATGTGTTCTACAATCATGCTAAAGGTTAGTCAAAATGATGGCTTGGAATGGTTTCCACGATTGATTTTGGATAGAGCACCATCCACAATCTTTTCTTTCCCTCTTTTGTGAACCATACGCCAATCAGTTTAATAAGCCATTTTTGTCGGCTAAGGGTTGAAATATTTTATTCCATTAAATACTTTAGACTTCGGTCCAGTGAAGGTTTTTCTCAAGTAAATCAATTGGAGGCTTGGCTATTTGGCCATATTTCATGAAGAACCTTCTATGATGACTAATTAAATTGAAGAATCCCCTTAACTCCTTCAAAGTTTTTGGAATAGACCACTCTCCTCTCGCCTTGTAATTTATTAGGATCTGCGAATAGTTCTTCCTGTGTTATGATATGGCTTAAGTACCTACCTTGTTGCTATCTTATAATTGAATGATATCTTATAAAATAGTCATCTTCATCTTATGCATTTTATTCTTCACTTGCATTTGGTTGAAACCCTTAAATCGTACAAGACTATGAGACTTGGTCACACATATAATGGTGATCATGAAACAAGTCTATAAGGTCATGATTTTAAATATTCTAAATCATAGAATCTTAAGAGAAAGGACATCTAAAATTCAGATAGACTTACACTAACGGTGCATACTCTAAAGGATTGGATATTGCCCCATTTCATGGGCAATCTATGTTAGACATAGGTATGTGTTAGTGGGTACTTGTTAAAGAACAAGTTCACTAAAGCATTGCTCAGAGAATCCACTATATAGCCATAATGACAAGTCGTTGGTGAAGAATTCTCAAAACTTACGATAGTGCATATAATTAGTCATTTGACTTGAGGATCCATAGTAATCTTGTGTTTAGGTATTTATGCTTTGACTTTACCCTGACCACGCAGTGGGTCATTCAAAGTTTAGATTGGGCATAGGCTACTTAAATATGGATGTTTGTGAGATCCAAGATGGAATCTATTTCTTTGTTGTTGTGAAGAATGATTGCATCTTATACATATCATATAATGATCGATTCCAAGAAATCCTTATGCAAGCTAGTATGATAATTTGGAAAATGTATTTTCCAAAGTTGAAGTCATAAAGTAGAATCGAGCATTGGATGTAGAAATATAGTTATTGAAGCTATGAGGGAGCCGACAAATATCTTACCTTAGGCCTATTTGGGGAGATAGGAGACGGAATGACGGCATTTGCATGGTAGGCATAAGCAATAACAGTTCATCTAAATATAATTCATTCATCCAATTAGTTGTGCTCCATGGGCTTGTTTCTACACATCAACCATAGAGATTGGATGTTCTTCAATTAATAGAGATTAACTGAAAGAGTTATTAGTTTAAATGAGTTTAAACTAATTTGAATATTTTAATATTCAAAATATTACAAAGAGTTATGAGCCCATGTCCAATGACTGGATGAACCTAATGGATCACACACAAAAGTCTAAGAAAACTCTTATTTGATAGGAGGAATTTTCTGAGTTAGAAAATTACGATGTGGGCGGTTTTGCTTAAAGGAGAGAAAACTAGTTGGCTAATTATCTATTGGTCATTTTGGCTTGATTAATTTAAGTATCAAATTAATCAAAATAATTTAAAGAATTAAATTAGATCAATTAAATTAAGGAGTTAATTTAATTAGTTCCATATGATATTTTAATTAGTCAAGTTAACTTAAAGAGTTAAGTTAATTAACTTAAGGAGTTAAGTTAAATTAAGTAAATTAAAGAGTTAATTTAATTATATAGGGAATTCAAGTTTTGGAGGGAAATCAAATGGAAGAGTCCATTTGAATTAAATGTGTTGGCATTTTTAATTTATGAAATAAAAAATCCAATTCAAGCTAGATAAGAATCTAGCAAGTTGGCAAGTTGGCACATGTGTGGATGGTGTGAGCTTCCATCCTCTCCTATAAATACCCGTTAGGGTGGCCGACCATAAGCTTGCAATTCATGCTTCCATCTTTCCCTCAAAAAGGTAGCACAAAGAACAACAACAACAACAACAACAACAACAACAACAACAACAATAATAACAATAATAATAAGTTTATTAACGCAAAAAGAAATGAAGCAAAAGAAATATCTCAACATAAATGAAATCATTAAATAAGCATAACTTCTTAGAAACATCACCATAAATTACATACCCAATGGTTCTAATTTACTAAATCTAACAAAAATAAGTAATTCTATTCGAAGACTAGAATCTAAATGTACTTCAAAATTTAACGAATGCTCGAAAATAATCTTACCACAAAAGCGAGAATCCAAAACTTGAAATAATATATTTTTGAAAAGCATTTGAATCATCCATAAAGGCGAGAATTGATATCCTTTGAAGTCTGCACAATCTACATCATTTGAAATATGCACAAGTAGGACAATAGTGTAAACAAATAATCATTATTATGTAAAATTCGTAATTATGTAAAGCATGCAATAAGATTAATATTTTACAATACTTGAAATATTGTAATACCATCAATACATATCACAAAAGATTTTGGCGAAGAAGATGAAAAAAATGAAAAATATAATCAAATAAATGGTAAATGTCATCAATGGTCCCTAATGTTTTACTTTAAAATCACTTTAGTCCCCAATCTTCAAAAATTCATCTTTTAGTCCCTAACGTTAATATAGTGTTTCACTTTAGTCCCCAAAACCATTTTTCGACAATTTTTGGCCAAAAAATTGACCAATTTTGATATTTTTTAAGGACAAAATTGTCAAATTATTGTTTTATGTTCCACTTTAGTCTCTGTATAAGGTTTTATGTTCCAATTTAATCCCTATGTTACTTTTTTTTATTTTTTTTTTATAAACATATGTCCATGTGTGTATATATATATATTTGTGTATAATATGTGTATAAATAATCGATACTAATATTAGTCACATGCTCATATATTATTAATATTTAATAATATATTATTGATATATTAATATCATTTGTGAAACTATTATAATTAATAATATTAATTCTATGATTAGTAATAAATTAATAATAATAAAGATTATATTATAATAATTTTAATTATATTCATAACATGTAGTATTAATAATAATACATGTTACTAATAAATATTATATTAATTTTTATTATTATTATTATTATTAGTCATAAGAATAATAAAATTAATGTTTTCAATGATAATAATAGTATTACTAATAAAAATCCAAGTAAAGACTTTTTCCAACAAGACAAAAAAATTATCATATTAGCTGAAAATTTGTCACCTAAGCAAAAATTCCAAAATTCAACAAATTTCGGCATGCCACATTAACATTTCCGGCCATTTTATGAGATTTCGACCACTTTCAAAATGAATGTGAATTTTTTTTAACTTATAGAACTAAATTTAAAACTGCGTAACATATAGGACAAAATTGAAAGTCAAAAAATTCAATAGGATGAAAAAAATATTTTTCCTATTTGCTAGGGGTAGTTGCATGGCCGACCACATTGGGGTGGGGACCCCGCACCCTCTACAACCTCCATCCCCAACTGCCCCGTCCCCACCCCCAGGAAACAGGAAAAATATTTTTTTCATCCTATAAAATTTTCTAATTTTCAATTTTGTCCTATATATTAAGCAATTTTAAATTTAGTCCTATAAGTTAAAAAAAATCAACATTTAGTCCGAAAGTCGCCGGAATCTCATAAAATGGCCAAAAATGCTGATGTGGCGTGCTAAATTTTGTTGAATTTTGAAATTTTTGCTTAGGTGGCAAATTTTCAACTGACATGATAATTTTTTTGTCTTGTTGAAAAAAGTATTTGCTTAATTGGATTTTTATTAGTAATATTATTATTAATATATTATTAACTATATTATTAATAATAATCCTAATACTATTAGATAATTATATTATCATATTAATAGTATTATTATCATTGAAAATATTAATCTTATTATTCTTATGATTAATAATAATAATAATAATAATAATAATAATAAATAATTTAATATTTATTAGTATAATGTACTATTATTAATACTACATATTATGAATATAATTAAAATTATTATAATATAATCTTTATTATTATAATATAATCTTTATTATTATTAATATATTACTGATCATACAATTAATATTATGAATTATAATAGTATCACAAATGACATTAATATATCAATAATATATTATTAAATATTAGTAATAATATATGAGCATGTGACTAATATTAGTATCAATTAAATATACACATATATTATATGCAAATATATATACACACATGGACATATATTTATAAAGAAAAAAAAAGCAAAAAGTAACATAGGGACTAAATTGGAACATAAAACTACAAATTGATAATTTTGCCCTTAAAATAATTGGTCAATTTTCCGGCCAAAAATTACTGGAAAATGGTTTTGGAAACTAAAGTGAAACGATATATTAACGTTAGGGACTAAAAGATGAATTTTTTAAGATTGGGGACTAAAGTGATTTTAAAGTAAAACATTAGGGATCATTGATGACATTTACCCTCAAATAAACAATTAATTAATGTGTCAAGAAACTAATTAATATACCATCAATATTATGCTTGAATCAAGCAAAAAAAAATTAGGCTTTGACAACGGTCAAATTCTTATTAAAATTAATCAAAAATTATTTTATCAATGTTAAAGAAAAAGCTTGCCTTCTAAGTTGGAAATATTTTTGTCAATACTTTTTATTATTGATAAATATTGTTAATGGTTAATTTCATAAATAATTTAATAATAAATATTAACTCATTATTAATTGATATTTATATATAATAATATATTTAATCATTTTACTCATAAAATATAAAAATTAAAAAATAAAGTAACTAGAGTAAACAAAATGTGTAAAAAATGAAATCTTGATAAGGAAGAAAACCTATGTCAGTAAGCCTAATCCATGTATTCCCAATATTATGTCAGTAAGCCTAATCCATGTGTTCCCAATATTACATCAATATATATTCACAAATTTACAACTATATATATATACACACACACATATATTACTTTTGTATACTCTTTCTTCCACCATAGCATCAAATTATTCCCAAGGCACATAATAATACAATAAAAGAAGAAAGAAAAAGAGATAACTATCAAATGAGAAGACTTGTACCTTCGAAAAATAGTTGAAGCCTCCAAACTTGGGTATGATTAAAATTTATGAGAATCCTAGATAAAAAGCTATGTTTTCTCTCCATTTTCATTTTTATCATCCCTCCAATAATTTGAGTGGTCTCTTTCTAATATATATATTTATTTTTAGTCTTGGAAGGATTTATTTTATACCATGATTGGTGATTGAGCTTAGAGAAAGAGAATCAGAATCATTAATTATTATGTATTAGTACGCCAAAAAAGGATAAAAAATGGAATGCTTCCAATGTCAATATGTACTACCAATTGATTGTCTGTTGAATGTAGAAGTATTTAGCACATCAGAAAGCTAAAAGTTGGAAGCATATTTAAAGGGGTGAATAAGTCCAACCTTTTCATCTATGTAGTTTTAACTTTTTTGTTAGATTTAACCCCTTCTATTTTATTTTTATTTTTTTTTTTTCAGAAGTGGGGGATTTTTTCTCCTAAAGAGGTCTTTTGTAGGATGAAGTTAATAATTTTAATTTTTGAGAGTGAAACTAAATTTTTATAAAAAATAATTTTATTATTTTTAAGAAAGTAACATTTTAAATTTTAATAAATATATATGCATTACATAAAATTATATAAAGAGTGACATGTATTTAAATAATTAAAAGATATTGACTGATGAGGATGTGAACGGTTTTGAGTAAGTTAGGCTGATGCCCAATTTAATCAACCAAGTGGGAGGTCGATATGGGTGTTCAATAATCCAATCGGGTTGAGTCCTGCAATCAACATCACATGTCAAGCTAGCCGAGGAAGGCACTCCTACGCTCAAGTTAGTATATTATTTATTGGAATATAGAGTAGTAGAGTGAAGGCTTTTGACTAGTAAAATGCATACCTTGTGGAAGGTTGGCAATGGGATATTTATAGCCTTCTTGGTGTAATTGATATGTCTATAATGCCTTTGGTGCACAGAAAGGACCTTTATCCTTGATTGAAGACCTTTGAGTTTTCTCAAACTTGTATACTATTCCAAGTGGTGCTACCTCTAGCTACCTAGACAAGGTGGTACACTGGAGGGGCGCACTGCCCTGGTGCGGCTAAAAAGATGGTGTTGGTGGCGTCAAGCGCCATTAATGCGAAGGCATGCCGCTTGTCAAACATTAAATATAGCAAAGGAGCTGTCGCGTCTAATCAACCTTCTCAGTCGAGACTAGCACTTGCCCATGACATATCCGTGTAGACTTTGGTTGATAGGATGGCGCCCTATCTTATTCAAATGTCTCTCAAGCTGAGTCCTGGAAAGAGCTTCCTCAATCGCGGTCGACCATACTCTGATCGACAGGAAGAAATGCTAACGTTGATACTCACCCAGATATGTTGGAGCCCATTAAGGCCAAACTTGGTCGATTATGTGGTCAGTCCTCGGCTAATTGGGCTTGATAGGCAGTTAGGTTATCTCACATCGTATCTGTGCTCTGGTTGAGCGTTATTGAGTTAGGCAGGCTACCCCATATCATGAGTTCCCCCACTTCCAATTCTTGATCGAGATTATCGACGAAGAGGAATAGGGAGTAGTTGATTTGAAGAAACTGAATACGCTCGATGAGGGGTTTGAGGCATCGACAACGTTCTAATTTTGAATGTCGACCAGGGTTTCAGTGTATTTAATGCATCCATTACATTAGGTCATATGAAGCGTCAGGCGATGGTTGTATAATAATTGCAAATATTTGGGTTACAGCGCGCTGAGGCCTATAAATAGGCACAGTAAAAATCCTCATTTTCACGTTTACAGCATTTCGTGAGGTCAAGTCAATCGATTTATAGTGCTTACAACTACACTCTGCTTTAAACTTCTAAACTGTGTAAGTCTCTCAAAATCCTATGAGCGAGTTTTATTTTGTTAAATCTTAAGCATATAGCATTACCAAAATGTTGAGTATATTCATTGATAATAACAGTCGGAGGAGTGATAGTAAAGCAACTAGGTCAGATCTGGTTCCAACTGAGGGGGAAAAGTAACTCGACTAGAGAGTCTAGTAGTTCTTCTAGTGATAGCTCAACCTCTCGCAATTCTAGTAATGTCGTGCTACATTGGGGCTAAGGCTGGGCCGAGTCAACCGCACATTTCTCGTAGTCGGGTATTCATCCCCAATCATTATAGTAAGATCATATCAGAGGTGGCTGAGGGGAATCTCAACCTTATTAGGCAGTTGTATCACATTCAGTAAGAGTTCAAGTTAATTGTCCCTAGGCCCAATGATATGATGCATCGGCCTTCCATCGATTGTATTACTATCTTCGAAGATGCCCTTAGATGTGGGCTTAGGTTTCTAATTGCCTAATCGATAGTCGATCTTCTCATGAGCCTCCAAGTCTGCATTATCCAGCTACTGCCAAATTATCTTTTGACTATATACAGCTTCACAATACTTATGCATGTTCATAACCAAACCTTTCGCAAACTTTAGCAACCTTTTTCATCTTCCCATGTCCTAAAAGTCGGTGAGTACAGAGGAGTTGGGATTTTAATACCTCATAGCCTGCCCTCATCAAAAGTTTCTAGTGACCTCCTTATTTTTATTTGGCCAGAAATGGAAAACTCATTATTTCTTTGTTCGATCCCCGAGTGGGGTCGAATTCAGTACACCAAGAGGTTGGATGAGGGGCCATATTGATATGCCTAGAAATGAAATCCTGACCTAGCCCAACACCTTTATTAGAGATTTAGTCGAGTTTAGGCAAATGGAGGCTGCGAGGTATGTAGAGGAGACAACCTTGGTGATGGCAGGCTTATCGCCTACTCAGTTAGATTTACAAGCAGACGCTTGACAATGTAGATGTCTTTACTAGTCCGCTGGTAGTTTTTGCCTGAATTTGTTGTCAATACCGATGCCTAATTCTTGTTTGTGTTTTTTCAGATCGAGTAGAAATCATGAATCAGACTCAAGTATAGGTGATGGCACGTGTAGAGAGGAATTAAGAACGCCATCAGGGGCAGCTCGTTGGGAGGCTACTCCTTGGATTGTTCAACCATCGCCACTAGCATTGCCTGCTTTCACTGCTCAACCATCTCGACCTTCTCCTGTCGGGACGAGCAGCTCCCCAGCATGCTAGAAGAGACAAGCGATCAAGCAAGTAGAATTTGCTCAGAAGAGAAAAACTGCTAGGAAAGAGAAAGAGAAAGTTGGGGCATCTAATCAATCGATCGACTTCAATCTCTTTAGGCATCGGTATGAAAAGGAGTTGTTCTTGCTGGTCAACTTGCCTTCACCCCACTTTGAGACCCAAATGGTAGTCTACGATTCATGGTCAATGATGTCCTCAAGGTCAATCGGATCGACGCCCCTAAAAGTTATAATGGTTGGCCTCTTCAGAGCCGACCAAATAAAGATGATGGTGCTATCCCAAGAGGGGATGCTGAAAGCCTTGGCATACCATTCCAATATGGTAAGTTTTTAGTCGAGTTTTACTCAATCTTTGACAATTTGTTATTCCTTTCTACTTTTACATTTATCTAAATTCGCTGAGGTCATTTTTGTTGCAGGTCAGCCAACTGGGCTATCATTTTTTTCACAAGGCTGAATTAGCTCTAGATGATCGGGAGAAGCTCCAAAAGGAGCATAGTGAGAGTGAGCTTGCAAAGATTCAGCTTGAGTCTACTCATGTAAGTATCGACCAGCTGACAAAGCAGCTCGAGGAGATAGACATGCAGCTTGTGGCTGCAGTGGCCATGAGGAGCCAAGTGGAGGACCTGCTGCATAAGATGAGGTTGGATATTCAGGCCAGCTATGATTATGGTTAGTCGCATGGGCATAATATAGCCATAACTATGCTCGGATTGAGTTTTTCATATCATTGCCACTTATTCGACGAAAAGCTGTGTAGCAATTTATGTTGTGCTCGGCGTTTTGAGATGCCATTGTCATTTTCTCCATCGATGACGTGAAGAAGGCCTTTGAGAAGGCCATAAAGCAGCTAGAGTACATGGGCTACCAAATTCAGCCCGAGGATAGGATCGACTAAACCCAATCCAAACCAAGTAGCTTTCAGAATATCTAGATCTCTCTAAGCTCGAAGGGAATACTTCTGTTGGAGAGAATGCACCTGCTTAAGGACCTATTGCCATGCATATGGTCGAGGCAGCTACTGGTCTGCAAGTTGGACCTCTTCAGCTTCCATTTTGATCAACTTCCTGAGTTTCTTGAAGAGGTTGTCGTGTTGGATGGAATAATAGCTCCTTTTTGGCAGCATTGAGTAGGGTGTAATTGTGGAAAAGTTTGATCGAAGATCAAGGACCGTCTTTGTGCTATTGGTCATCTTTCTCTTTAGCCTTCTTCTTGTTGGCATTAGGATTGCTATATTTAAGCTTATTCATGTATTCTTGAGTAATGTACCTCTCTACGCAATCAAGCAATGCCTCTATGGTCTTCAATCGCTCCCTAACTAGAGCATTAGCGCACTCTTTATGTCGAAGGCCCAAAAGAGTACATTGATCAAAAATGCGATCTGAGGGCTATCGATCTTCAGAACCTCAGTGTTGAACTTGGTGAAAAAGTCGTGGGTGACTCTCTCTTATTATGTTCAACAATGTGCAAGTGAGTGTGTAAGAGCTTCACCTTCCTCCGAGTAGCGAACTGGTGGAGGAACTTATAATAGAGTTGGTCATACGAGTAGATCGACGCTAGTTCCAATTTCACAAACCAGTCAATCGCAATTCCTTAAAACGTGGCAACTAGCATCTTGGCCGGGATGTAGTACTCTCGTTGTGCCCATATAGCTGCATTATGTGCTCAAATTGTAGCATATGCTCGTTCGGGTCCGACAAGCCATCATATCTGGGTAGCCTAGTAGGAACCTTGGCATCAATGGCAATGCACTCATTGATTATCTCATGCACAAATGATGACTCCTGCTCTCAGCTAAAGAGCACCATCGTAGTGAGGGTTTCTATCTGAGTTCTTCTTTAATGTCTCTTCCAATCTCTTGTTCAACATTGTACTTGATGGGATACTTCTTCCTATTATTCTCGATCAGCCTGAAACACGTTTCTATTTGCCTGAGGCCTCGCGCTGCGGAGTTTAAAGAGGTCCAACCCCATGAACCTCTAAATCTGCAACTTCTTCTCGAGGATTTGGTCAGGTTTCTTTCCTTGGAAAATGCCCGAGAGTGTCTTCTCATCGAGTGGATGGTTTTTTGGCTTTCGATCGACCCCTCTCTTCTCTAGGGGGCCTATCCTCGCGCTAAAAAGGTTGGGAAGTAGCACTAGTAGCTGCTCCGAGCTGATGGTTGTGTTTGTTGAAGGCCGCTGATAGTTGAGTGGAAATCTGGGCAGATATCTACTCGCTTGTCAACTGCATGAGCTGGCATAGTCAGGGTGACCACTTGTTCTGGGTGAAGTTGTGTCCCACCACATCTGGCTCTTGATGGGGTGGAAGAGGAAGTGTTAGGGATCTTTTGTTCTCCTCTCTTTTAGAAACAACTCGCCTCGTATTCACTATTTTTCTCAATTGCAGACTCAAGTTTCCCATAGAAGGTGCCAAATGATGAGGGTGTGAACAGTTTTGAGTAAGTTGGGTTGATGTCCAATTTAATCAACTAGGTGGGAAGTCGATATGGGTATTCAATAATCCAACCGGGTTGAGTCCTGCAATCAATAGCACATGTCAGGCTAGCCAAGAAGCCCTCGACTAAGGCACTCTGATGCTCAAGTTAGTATATAATTGACTGGAATATAGAGCAATAGAGTAAGGACTTTTGAATAGTAAAATGGCATACCTTGTGGAAGGCTAGCAATGGGGTATTTATAGCCTTCCTGGTGTCATTGCTATGTTAATAATGCCCTTGTTGCATAGAAAGGGCATTTATCCTTGCTTGAGGACCTTTAAGTTTTCTAAAACTTGTGTACTATTCCAGGTGGTGCTGCCTCCAACTACCTAGGATAAAGTGGTACACTAGAAGTGCACACTAGCCTGGTGTGGCTGAAAAGATGGTACTGGTGGCGGCAGGCATCGTTAATATGGAGGCATGCCATTTGTCAGAGCATTCAATGCGGCAGAGGAGTCGTTGCGTCTAATCAACCTCCCCAGTCAAGACTAGCACTTGCCTGTGAGATATCCACATAGACTCCAGCCGACATGATGGCGCTCTCTTATTCAAATATCTCTCCAACTGAGCGCTGGAAAGAGCTTCCTCGATCACGGTTGACCATATTCTGGTTGACAGGATCGAATGCTGAGGCTGATACTCAACTAAGTATGTTAGAGCCCAGTGAGGTCGAACCAAGCCGATTACGTGCTCGGCCCTCAGCCAGTTGGGCCTAATAGGTAGTTAGGCTGTCTCGCATCGTATCTGTGCTCTGATCAAGCATTATTGGATTAGGCCTACTGGGCTACCCCATATTAATGACCAACCTACAAAACTAATCAAACAAAAATTATAATGAATGAGGAATTACAATTGGTATTACTGCTTACCATTTTTGTCTCACTATCTAAAACTATATGATCTTATTTTGTGTGTGTGTATATACATATATACACTAGAAAAGAGTGCACCGCATGAGGTGCGGTACCATGCCCATTCAATTCAGATAGATGTGCTCGTTCACTTATCAACAATTTTTATGAATAGTTAAATAAGGACATAGCAATATGAATTTTTTTATACTTATTTTTCAACAAGTACTCCTGTAGCGCTCATTCATAAAGAAAAAAGCTAACTTTCTTTCACACTACATGTCACACTCCTGTCACACTCAAATGTCGCACTTGTGTAATCACTTGTAACAAAATTAAACATTAAACCTGCAGTAAAAATAGAAGGCTATATCATATGGCAATCAACAGGCTTCTCTAATAGTAGCTTATCTAATATCAAAGCTTATTGGAATGACTCAACACTTGCTACTCCTCAAATCCCAATTATCTTCAATTTCTCATATTTTCTAGTGTGAAGTGACAACCATCACTCTAGACCTAGTGCAAATAGAAGAACTTGAAAGATCATACAACACTTACACCAAAATATTTTAGAGTACCAACTTAGATATTGAAGTAATGAGTTATGCTTTGTACAAAGAAAACAAACTCACAAATGTGGGAACAACATATGAACTTAAAATTAAAAAATAAAACCAACAAAATGAGGGCTTACATATGATAATCTAAAATAGATTACATCACGTGAAAATATTTTGGGAGGAGTGAAGACTCCGTTACATAAATCATTAATATAGTCTCTCTTAAAAAAAAAGTACATCAAAGTAATTAACATAAAGTTAGTCTTCCCAATTAGATTAAAAGAGTAAACTAATGGGTGGTAATTGACCAACTGCAATCCCCAAATTCAATTTCCTCCAATCAATCTATAGCAAGTCAACTTTGCCAAGGAGAAGCCAAATTGCTTGGGTTTAATTTTTCATATCAGTAAATTGATTCCTCATTATCCGTATTAGCAAATTGTCTAGGGAACTCCTCATATCAGCAACAATTTTCAGCAATAAAAAGATAACAGTAGTCTTTACAAGATTCAAGTCTCGATTACTCATTCCTGCAGCTTTTTGCAAAAAGAAAAAGAAATCTCAATCTCCAAGCAATTACTTGCACCAATCCAAAAACAAAAAGTCAACTCCAACAAGCATTATGCTCATTTCCATGCATTCAAATTTCCACTATCAGCTTAGTTTTCAATTCCATTCAGAGGAAATTCACACAACCTTATGCATTTAGTATGTTTGGAGCATCAAAATTAGAGAACAATTTTTTTGGGCTAGTATTTTATGATTAAGAAGCAACTGTCTCTTGTATAGATCATGTATTAATTTACTATAACTATAGGATACTTCCCTTTCTCGAATTACTACGTTTATCCGAGTGATCCACAAACAACTAAAATTTCTCTTTTGCTTATCCCTATCATGATGTATTAGAAATAATACCTTGGGATGGATGTAAAGCTAAACAAATTGCTTCTATTCCAAGGACCGAGGATTGTGTTGGTTGTACGAGATGTGAATCCGCCTGTCCAATGGATTTCTTGATTGTTCAAGTTTATTTATGGCATGAAACAACTCGCAGTATGGGTCTAGCTTATTGATACGTTAATCTAATTGCAAGTCATGAAAAATTCATTTTCCACACGTAACCAAATCCAACACAAGCCAAAATTCTGAACCATATTGAGCTTTTACAACAAGTAGCAATAATTCTGAACCACATCAAGTAAGGTAAAATGCCCCATCTACTTTGGAGTTGTTTCAGCATCAAAAGAAAAATTTAAGATCATGTTATGCTATGCAGGAGCTATTTGGCAGCAAAATAAATTTATGAGAATTTGAAAGAATGAGCAAAAACAGCTATTCATCAACTCATACTTCATTCTTAATTTCCAGCAACCCAATACAAATAAATAAATTTTTAGAAGCAAACCTCTAAAGCACAGTGGGCATGTCAATTCCATCCAAATAGAATTGTACAAGGCTCAAAGTTCCCATCTAAGGATAGTTCAAAAACCATATACAGAATCTTTTAGCAATTTTAGTCAGATAAAGGAATCAACAACTGTGATACACAGCAGCCAAATTTGGAGGGCAGTAAAAGATCAAGCCCAGCAATTAAGTCCCAGCCACTTCAGATCTAAACTCAAACAATGAGTAGCAAGTCCTCTTCCCATGTCAACTATACCGAAAAAATTTGAACACAAATTGAGCAAAACATCCATATCATGAATTTCAATTCTACTACAAGCCATCAAAATCAATTTTCAACAAAATATATCAGCTAATACTCTCCATCTGACCATACAAGACCAAAGTGTATCAACCACCAAATGCCAAAATCTGGCCTTATCTAGTGTTATTAAACTCTGAATCAAAGGTTATAGCAAAATGAAAGTAAAAAAGACTGACTGGAGTTGATAACGACCAGCAACCAGCCATTTTAGAAATCAACTGCATAACAAAATAATAGCTTAAGCTCACTATCTAAGACTGTGAAAATTGATAAAAAAAAAATAATAAATAGCACAACAACAACATTCAAGAACAATATTTTTCAACCAATATGACAAGAATTTCTTTCCAAAACCGAACTAACAAAGCAGAGCATCAACTATAGCTACGCCAAAAAATTTGATGAAAAATACAGCAAAACAAGGAAAGTCCAGTCATGCACACAAAAACTGACCACAAGTCAGCCCCCATCAAGCAATTAAACAAGATAAATCATTCAAATCATAGTAGAAATAGAACTTAATTTTTTCCAAAAAAAAATATATATTTAAAGCAACAGCAGCAACCAACTTCTCTCACAAATCGACCAATACTAACATTATGATCATTTGTGAGTTACTTTATCCTTAGCCTTCGAGACCTCCTTGAACTTTGATTTTCCTTTTCTCACGATGGAGATTTATCAGTAAGAACTCACCTTTCAAGGATCACAGGTCATTCCCATCCTTAAAGTCGCATCCTGATTCAGCCGTTAGTGAAATTCAACAGTTTTTGTGCTCAATTGTAAAAACAAAAAAAAGAAGAATGAAAAATAAAAATAAAAATAAATATTTACAAATAATACTAAACTAAACAAATCTGCCCAAGAAATAGTAAATCAGAACAGTAAGCTTCTGAATGTGAGGTTCAGACTCGCTCACAGAATTCATAAGTCTATAATAATCATTAACAACGAAGTCGTCAAAATTTTAAGTTTCTAACCAACCTCCCGAGGTCCGCTAGTTCTTGGCGAAATAAATGGTTCTACATAGAAGCTCCCCCACATAGCCCTTGGAATGTTCCTCACGAATAGCGGGGTGACAAACCGACCTTCCCCTCTGATGAAGAGCTCTCATGGGTCAAAGGCTTTGTCAAGGAACGTCTAACTGCTCAATGGGTTGACTTTCAAGATCTCTTTAGAGAGGAGACACTTAAGCTAGCCAACCTCTTTCCTGGTAGGCTTTGACCTAGGAGAACACTTGGTAATTTTTTAAATTATTTCTATCATTTCTAGTATCATCTAACTTTATTCTTATTTCTTCTTCTTTTGCAGAGATGACATCTCTTAAAACTATGACAACAAACCTAGTGAAACAAAAAACAGTAGAGGTCGCAGCAGCTAAGAAGCGCAAATAGGGTAAGGGGACTTCTGTATCTACACCAGATGAAAGCTTAGGAGCTATTGTTCCCTCTAACGACTCCTACTTACTCTTACCTGATGCAACTCTCCAGCATGCTCAAGGTATAGATCCCGCTCCTGTAGCACCTCCACCTTTTAGGTTGGTTCCATTGAACTGTTAGGAGAAAGGCATCCTACCACTCAACCACCCGAAGAATATGCTCTCATTCCTGCAACAAAGGTAAAAAAAAGATTAGGGTGAACCTCGTAGACCATTCTAGACAGCCGCTTGACCTATTCAAGCAGTCGTACCATCTATTTGAAACACCAATAGGTTATAGAGATATATCTATTGGTCTCGATGCTATCTCAACTCCACTTGTTGCCCCTGTTGATTCTGAAGCTTTAGAAGGAGCTTGCCAATTGTTCCATAGGTTGGAGGTATTAAGTCTTTCTTCCCATCAGAAAGCCTCTCTATCTCGACCTACCATCCATCCCTCTGCTATTCTGATAAGTGAAATGGGAGGTAGATCTTATGACCTTTATAGTAGTTGTATACGAGAAAGGGACCAAGCCTTGCTGATGTCAAGTCCCTTTCATTTCATCGAAGAGCATCTAACTCACAATTTGATGCAGGTAGTTTGGTTGTGACTTCTTTCTTATTTTCTGTGTTTGTTCTATTTCATTAATCTAACCTTTCAACTTTGATCTTTATTATCACGGGCTATAGCTTTCGCTTGCTAGTTGGCCTTGCAATGCACCTTTTTTCACGATCGTCGTGTCATTGCAGAAGCTCAAGTTGACGACCTAACTGCTGAGCTCAAGAGACTTCAAGGCAAAATCTCTACCTTCCCTATGAGGCTTGAAGAGACCTCTGGAGCTAAGGCTTCAAAAAAAAGATAAGAAGATCTTTAATTTGGAGAAGGAGATCTCCTAGCTTCAACCGACCTAGCTAACTCTCAAAGGAAAGCCGCTAACCTATCCTCTCAATTGGATGCAGAGAAGAAAAAGTAATACAAGGCAGGTCAAAAGAAGGGCTTCGACAACTATCAACAATCATCGTCCTTCAAAAGCAAGCTTCAAGAAGCTCGCCATACTGGGGTTCGGGACTTTATGCAATCACAAGTCTTCACATTAGCGATTGCCCATAAAGCCAGCACAGAGGATTCAACAACTTTTACAAATGCTAGCTCTAGCTCATGAGATTAGGTAGGTTCAAAGAGGGCTTTTATATAGACCTACTTAAGCCCAGCAAGACAGACAACCTTAGGGACTACCCAGATGTCCCTCTTCCCGACCTATCGAAGGAAGAATTCGGGTACATATTCCAGGAGTTAACCAACCCCGGAGGTGAGGCATCTGGTGCCAACTTGGCATTAGGGACTACTAAAATGTCCCTTTAGCTTATGAGGCTTTAGGTTAAGCTTGTTGATCATTTTGTATATTTTGATATTTTATGGTGTGCAACCTAGCTTTGGACTTGTAACTTTATCGATTGTAAACTTATTGGTCAAGCCCTCAAGGTTAAACTTGTATTTTGTATGGTCTTTCTCAGACCTTATTTCATCTTATAAATATAAGCTCTTTACGTTGTTCATTTACTGTCTTTGAAATTTTTCAGGTCTTACTATAATGATCTCTTCTTTTCACTATTCATTTGTTATCTTCAACCTTTCCCAGGTCTTACTACATCGATCTATTTTAGATCTTTCTCAAATCTATTTTACAATTTTATCCTTGGTTACCTCTCATATCTATCACTTGATATTATCATGAATAACAAGTCTTATGCCTATCACCTGATATTAAACATTGATAACATGATAAGCAAAAATAGAGGTGATATAGGTAATCAAGAAAGATAATTTCATGTTAGAAAGTGCAAAAGATAACCATAAAAGTTTAAGGTCAAAAACACCTTTATGCTTAGAATTTCTTCAAGTTCTATATTCCCCATGGTCTTGGGAGGTTCTTTTCATCAAGTGTTTGCAATCTATTAGCTCCATTTTTTGTCACTTTCATAATCTTGAATGGTCTTTCCCAGTTTGGGTCTAACTTATTGACATGTTTAGAGACTTCAACTTTCTTCAAGATCAAATCACATACCTCCAAGTTTCTTACCTTCACCGTCTTATTGTAACTCCTTGCCATTTGTCATTTTTGCAATAGAGTTCATCGTGCTATAGCATATCTTGCTGCCTCGATGACATCTAGGTCGAAAGTTCATTCATCAGCATTATCCTGCTAGTTAAACTCTTGCACTCTAAAGGTCTTTATCCTAATTTCTGCTAGAATCATTGCCTCTAACCCGAGACCATTTGAAAGGTATCTCTTCAGTTGAGATTCTTGGGGTCATTCACACACCTGGGAGTTCATCTACCCATGCTCCCTTTACACTTACAACTTATTTTCCAAGTCGTCCAAGAAAGTTTTGTTGGTCTTTTCAGTTTGACCATTGGCTTGGGGATGCCCAATAGACATGAAATTTTGTTGTATCTTCATCTCCTTACACCATTCAAGATCTTATTTCCCTAAAACTGTGTACCATTATTTGAAATGAGAATCTGAGGAATCTCGAAACGACATGTTATGTTCTTCCAAAGGAAGTGCATGACCTCTGCCTCTGATATCTTGACTACGGTCTTTACCTTGACCCATTTACTGAAATCCTCAACGGCAACAATGGCATATTTATGGGGAGAAAAGGTCCTATGATTTCTATCCCCCATATGTCGAAGGGGTAAGAGATCTTTATTAGCTTCATCTATGCTCCTGGTTTGTGAATCAAGTTAGCATATAGTTGGCACTCCCGACATTTTTTGGTAAATTTAGAGGCATCCTTCGCCAACGTGGGCCAAAAGCATCCTTGTCTGATAATTTTTTGAGCCAACGCAAGACCCGTCGAGTGGTTTCCACAACGGCCTTCGTGTATCTCCCTCATGACGTATTCCACTTGGTGCTTGTCTAAGCATCTCAAAAGCAGTCTACTAAACCATCTTTTGTATAGTTCTCCCTTCCATATTATGAACCTTAGTGCTTGCCTCTGCACCCTTTTCATTGCTCTAGGATTTGTTGGGAGACTCCCATCTTTCAAGTATATCATGATCTCCTTTTTCCAACTATCCTGTTCAGAATTTATCAACCTAACAACCATGACCTATTTTCTAAGGGTCTTCTGGTCGTGTTTAGCGAGTTCCTTTGATGTGACTATTATCACTTTTCTTGTTCTCAATCCACCAATCATGTTGGCGAACTTAGACAGTGAGTCCATCCTTTCATTTTTTGTCTTTAGTATCTGCACTAATTGAAATTTCTCTATTTGATATGTCAAATCTCTTACCTTTTTGCAGGCATTTCCTCATTGTCTCTTCTTTAATTTCATATGCTCCAATGAATTAGTTGGCAATTGGCTACAATTATACATAACGAGATCTTTGACCTGCAACTTTAATGCTATTTTGAGTGCAACTATCATAGCCTCATATTCAGCATCATTATTGGTTACTTGGAATTGAAACTTCAGGGCAAAATCTAACTCATCTCCTAGCAGACTTCAGAACCAGATCTCGGCACCACCTCTTCGAGCCATCGACGACCTATCCACACGCACCAACCATTGGTTGGGCATAAAGGAATTTACCTCCAAAGGTCATTCTATCTTTTCTTCTCCTATTTCTGTCAAGAAGTTAGCCAGCACCTGCACCTTTATCGTCATTCTGCTGTGAAACTCGATAGAAAATTCACTTAGCTCCATTGCCCATTTTACCAACCTTTCGATAGGTCAAGCTTTTTTCGTATCTCACTTAGAGGTTGGTTAGTCAAGACCACTCTATAATAAGCTTGAAAATAGGGTCTTAATTTTCTTGTGGTCTTGACTAGCATTAAGACAAATCTTTCAATCTCGTTGTATCTCTTCTCTATTCTCTGCAACACTTTGCTAATGCAATATACAGGTTATGATGTTTCCGTATTGCCTTAGCTATCACCAAACTAACGACCTCTTCCGCCATGGACATGTTTAAATACAAAGTTTCTCCCATGGCATGCTTTCTCCAATAAAGGTGGAGAACTAAGGTACATATTCAAGTCTTAAAATGCTTGTTCACATTATTCTATCCTTACAAAATCCTTGAGGTTTGTTAGCGTCTTAAAGAATGGCAAACTCTTTTCAGCCAAACATGTTATGAACCTCCCTAATGCCACTATTCAACTTGTTAATTATTAGACTTCTTTTGCATTCGTTGGTGATGGCATTCCCAAAATGGCCTCAATCTTTTTTGGATCAGCTTCTATTCATCACTCGGTGACCATGTCTCCTAAGAACTTTTCACCTCTGACTGCAAAAGTGTATTTGTAGGATTTAATTTTAAGCCATGCTAGCGCATGATACTGAAGCCCTTCTTTGACCAACATATCATCTAAATAAACCGCCATGGTTCGACCTATCTGGTTTTGAAACATTTTATTGACCAACCTCTAATAAGTTACTCCAGCATTTTTCAAACCAAGAGGCATAACCCAATAGTAGTATACCTTGTTCTCAACCACAAAGGTTGTTTTGTTTGTAACTTCGGGAGCTATGTATATTTGATGGTAACCTTGATATGAATCTATCATGCTCAAAAAAGGGCACATCCAGCTGTGAAATCCACCAATACATCTATCCTGGGTAGAGGGTATGTGTCTTTAGGATAGGCTTTACTGAGCTCAATGTAGTCCGTACATATTCTCCATATTCCTCCTATTTTAGGGACCACTATGACATTAGACAACCATTTAGTGAACTAGGCCTCCACTATGAAGCCTGCTTCTAAAAATTTTCTGACCTATTCCTTAATGACCCTATTTCTCTCGGTTCTAAAATTACACTTCTTCTATCGAATAGGTCGAGCATTCGGGTCATTCAATCTGTGAACCATTACCTTTGGATCCATCCCTTTGAAATTCCTAGGCCCCTACGTGAACATATCTACATTTTCCCTGAGGAATTCAACTATTATCATCTCTGAATGTGGACTTATTTGAGTACCTATTATTGTGATTTTCCTTGGATTATTGGGTTGCAACTCTATCTGTTTGTGATTGGAAGGCTCCACTCTTCTTTTTTTATTGTCTTCCTGCTCAACACTTATGGGTAACTCTAAGTGTCCACCTACTTCCTTTCTTATAACTTTACCCTTCTTTTGCCTGGGCTTGGTTAAAGACACATTCTAGCATACATACGCTGTTTTCTGATCGCACAGCACTTCCCCTATTTCTTACTTAGTTGGAAATTTCATTTTCAGGTGGTAAGTTGATATGACAACCCAAAATTTATTAAGGCTTAGTTGTACCACATTGTAAGCGAACGGGCAATCAACCACTACATACTTCAGCATGATTGTCCTCATCTTGGGCTCTATCCCCAAAGAGGTAGGAAGGTCGACTATCCCCAGTGGCACGACTTCTGACCCACCAAAACCTACCAATATGGTGCTGATTAGTCGTATGGTCGTGATATCTAAATCCATCTTTTTCAGCATACTAAGTAATATTATATCCACCGAACTACAGCTATCCACCAACACTTTTTGCACTAAAAAATTTTCTATGTCCAATGTTATTATCATTGGATCATCATGGGGTTGTATCACTCCTTTCAAGTTAGTGTGATTGAAAGTTATGAGTTCTACGTCTTTTTCCAGGAAAAAAATATGTAGGTTTCTTTGATCTACCAGAGTTTACTTCTTCTGAGCATTTCAAAAGTCTCCACAGGTGGGTCCTCCAGCTATCATATTTATGACATCCTTTTTAGGAAGATTGTCATCATCACATGGATCATGATTTTTCTCTATGTCTTGATGTCTCCTATATCTTATGTGAGGGCTCCAAGATCTACTCCTTAAACAACCTTTGTGATGCCTTCTAGCCCTCAATTTTTCTTATGTGTTTCTATAGGAATGCATCATAAATTCTTTTAAACACCATTGTTTGATCAACCTTTCGATCTCATCCCTCAAATGATGGCAGTCTTCCGTGTCATGTCCTTTATCGCGATGAAACACATAGTATTATTTTGAATTTCTCTTGTTAGGTGTGTCGTGCTATTTTGCTGGCCATCTTAACACATCTGATGAGGCGATAGCAAACATAACTTCTGCCCTAGTAGGTCATAGGGCCATGTAATGGCCGAATTTTAGTTGAGGCGAGGACCTCTAATGGTTTTTTTCAGACCGAGATTTGCCCATCTTCTCCTTCCATTGTGATTGTACTCCCATTACATTCTTCGACCATTCCTCATCTTTCATCACATTCATTTCTTCTTCGTGGACATGTTTCTCTACCACTTCCATAAGAGTCTTTACATTGGGAGACGGTTCTCTTGCTAATGCTTATGCCAGTAGACCTTTTTTAAGGCCATGAATAAATATACAGACCATCATTTCTATATTGAGGTCTGATACCTCCAATACTTCATTATTAAAACAACTCATGAAAGCTTGAAGTGTCTCATCCTTTTTCTATTTTATGTTGAACAGATACGTAGCTGGTCTTTTGGACTTCCTTTTGCTGGCAAAGTGATATAAGAATTTCTAGCATAACTGGTCGTATGTTAATATAGTCCCTACTGGTAAGGTAGTAAACCATTCTTGCGCTTGACTATATAGGATGGTGATGAATACCCTACAGTTAATCGTAGCAGACAGTCCATACAATTGCATCACACGCTCAAACACCGTCAGGTGCTCTAGAGGATCAGAATTTCCTTCATACCTCAGAAGGCCGGGTATCTTAAATCCCATAGGCACTGTCTCCATTGAGATCTCAGTATCAAAAGGAGAGCCTCTCTTTTGCAGAGTGGATCCCTACTATTTTCTTTTTTTAATTTCTTCCAGTTTTCTACTCAATTGCTCCATTTGGTCGCTAATTTCTTGCACTTCTGTACGTGCTTGCCCTTTAGAGTGTCGCTCGAATGACCTTACTCCTTTGTTCTTTTGCATGCTTGTTGCCTCCTTTTGTTCTCGCCTTTGATAACTTTTCTCCTCTCCCGAATTCTCTTTGCTTCTAACCACATCCATCCCCTTACCCATTCCAAAGGTTTCTCTCAAAATAATTGTCTTGGGAAATGGGGCTACGGTGCCAATGCTGCACTAGCTGGTCTACCATCGATGACTTTATTTGTTATTGCCTGTATCAAAGTCTATAACTTCGACTGAGTGATTCCTATCACAGGTTCAGGTCAAGGAAGAAGAGGTGTTTGCTGCAATGAGGGTGAACTAGTCTAAATTTTTGGCATCTCCACGTTCTTGCTTGGTGTCGCCGTCATGAGCTCAGCCCAATTCAAAGTTCAAAACACTCAAACCGGTTTCCCACAAGCGGCGTCTACTAATGTTGCAAGAAATGACGCCAGTATATTTGTCGCTGATCGAGAGATCGACTAGTGATGGGAGCTCAGTTGAGTGTTTTCGGGGCAGCCAATAGAAAAAAGATAGTGAGTTCTAGAGTTCGATAGGTAGGGATATAAGAAGTGAACGTTGGAAGTAAACCTCCTCAGATGATGCTAAAAGCATTAAATGAGGGAGTATTTATAGTGACGATTGAATTGGCTAGATGCTATTTGGTTGAGGTGGCCATCATCCCCAATTTACACGTGGCAAGAATGAAATATCAAAATTGAGGGTCAAATTGACCCGTATAAAAAAGACACAAATTCTTAAGTATTTGAAAAGAATTAATTAAGAGTAAGAGTATTTAAGTCTTTTAAAAATTCTTTCCTCATCATCACTTAAGTTTATTGAATTTAGTTGTAAATGAGAAGAAAATAAATTTAATGCGTTGTATACAACCACCCCCATATATATATAAATATACCAGTTTGATGCACAATTTTTTGACTGTGGTTCACGAACCCACACTATGACTTTCTATGACTGATGCAATTGTCCTCTACCCAATTTAATAAATTCAATATTGATATTTTGGACTCAATGGTAAGACAATAAGATCATTTTCTAATCTTATTGCGAGAAAAAAGTACTAAAAAACCAAAATATGAAAGTGTGCTATCTGAAATGATAAAAATATTATCTCAACTATAATATATATATATATATATATCTGACACAACCAAAAATACAATAACTAAAAAAAAGATATTTAATTTGTTTGTTTATACTAGCGACTGGTGTACATTCGATGCTTGTGCATACAATAAAAGTGAAAAGTGATAATGAAACGTCAAAACTCAAATAGTTTGAAAATAATTGCTATTATAAATAAAAAATAATCAATTAACATCAGTAATGAATTTCATTGATGTAGTTTTTTGAAAAAAATAATTGTGAAGATAAAGGGAAAAATAGTTTAAGTAAAAGCAATTGTAGCTGCAAAAAGAGTTGGAAAAAAAATAGTCTAGGTAATAAAATAAACTACAGAGAAATGAAAACATGTACAATCATTTTTTTGTATGTGGTAGTGTGGATATAGTAATGGATGATGATTATTCTGTATAGATATGAAAATTTAAACAAAATATTTTAAGAAAAGTGTCCGAAAACAGAGCAGGCACTTTATTATCATTAGCAATTACAAGAGTTTGCACATTTCCGTGGCTCTTCTTAATTAAAATGGTGAGAATATAGGAAAACAATAATTAGTAATTGGTGGATTATAAGATACACGCACACATCTATACATGTATCTATGATTCTGCATTTTACACAATAAAACCAACACTCATTATGAATTTGTAATTTGTTAAAAAATTTGAGCTTGATCCTTTTTGATTGTTTTAGTGTAAGTTTGGTCTAAACAGTTGAAATTTCTAAAATGACATCGATTTTATGGTGATATTCAAAAATATTGACAAAATAAAATTAATTTTAATATACAGAAGAGTCTGATTATTTAAATTAAGATTTTGTGATTGTTGGTATTTTGTAAAAGCTAAAAGTTGAAGGTTTTGACTTTTGAGTAATCATTATTTTGATTTTTTAAAATCAATTTCTATAAGAAAAACATTACAATGAGTTATTAATTATAAAAGAAATAATTATACTAAATTATTTAAACTCCACTCCCCTTACATCATTCTTCTTCCTTTTTTTTTTGGAATAAAACCACTCAACAATTATATGAATTATTTAAAAGATGTTTAGCTAAATTTATTTAAAAGATTTACAAGTTCATATATTTCACGTGATTTTTTGAAACTTATAAAATATTAAACTTTATTTTAAAAATAAAATGCCTTAATTGTTCGAGTTGAACATGACTTTGAAGCTAATAAAATATTAACAATGATAATTTTGTGATTAATATATTTAAATAAAAAGAGCTTGTCAAAATTTTTAAAATGAATTAGAAGTTTTTTTATTTTCTTTTAGAAGAATTTATAAAGTTTTAATATCTTATTTTAAAATCTTACAACTTTTTTATAAAAAATAATTTATTAAATAATATTAATAAATTTTTAAATAAAAATAAAATATTTTAAGTAGCCAGCAAGCATGAGCTTAACCAAATATCTTGTTAAATCGCTCCCAATAAATTTTTCAGTTGAATGGACATGGAAAATGGCCAACTGTTTGTAATTGTAAGTTAATGAGAACATGAAAATAATAATTGTAAAAAGGGATTATGGAAATTAGGCTATCACCATTAGCACAACCCAAGTACTCAACCACCACCACTAATAATAAACAGTAAACACCATTATATTCTTTTCTTCACCCAATTATTCAACTCAGAAATTTTCTCTCTCTAAAACCAAGAGAGGGAGACAGAGTTCCAAAATGTGTCCGCTGAGATTAATTCTGATCTTCCTCTCGGCCACCCTCGCCGGATTCTTCGTTCTCAGAAACATCAAGTCCTCGTCGGTACCCCAAAACGACGACGCCAGAGAAGAAACTGAATCCACCAATGGGGTTCCCCTTTGTTCCAAGGTTTTCTTCTCAATTCCCTCTTTTTTCTTTTTTCGAATTTCAATGTTTCAGTCAAGAAATCGGTAAAGTTGAATAGATTGTTTCGAAAAGCTAGAATGAAATGAATGATGTATTATATGTATGCAATTGAAGATGTACTTGCTAATCTGTAAGTTTGTTTTAATTTTTCCCCATAATTTTTTTATAAACTGCGCTAAAGAGTTGGTAAGGTTAAGTTACTTATGTAAAATGAAAATGCCATATAAATAAAAAATTTCAGTGAATTTTTATTTAATTATTTTCTTCCTTGTAAATCTTCGCTGAAAAAATGAAATAAATCGATTCCATAATGTGATATTAGGTTTGCACGGCAGTAGGGAAGGGGTTCTGGACTTTTGTGGATATGGCAAGCGGCAGATATCTGTGGAGGAATTTAGTTTATTCATCCTCTTCTTCTACAGGGAAGGTTTGTGCAGATTAATTCAATCGGTAATGTTGTATCGGCAATTCCTTGAGGCTGTTCTGTTTTTGGTGATTTTCTTGGATTTTCTTGTGTGCTGTGTAATCACTTCTGTACTCTCCGAATTTAAATCATCTCAATTGTAGAGTTGTATGCATGCCTTAAAATGCGGTGTGAAGCGTTGCCTGGCTTCCTGTAATGAAATGATTCCTTGTATAGATTTCAGTTTATACAATGCCATGTTCCTTTCTCCCTCAGTTTTTGGTCATTAACTTGACATTATACTTATAAATATAGAATATATTTGGCGGGTTTCTGATAAGGGGAGTTTTCCTTGATATTGTGTTTAAATATGAGTAATGGAGTACTTGTTACTTTCTGTTGTTTGTCCTAGTTAGCACTCTTTTAGCTCCTTGGGCATATCAAATTTTGTATCTTCTTGGAGATCACTTTTTTGTTCATTTTCTTAATAAAAAGAACTTGAGACTTTTATTTTGTATATGGTCATTCTTCCCATACATTTTGTAAGCAAAAATAATCAATATTTCTTGAATTTGATATGAAAGTACTTTCAACTACAGTACCTTTGAAGGGGATGTACAGGATGAAACTGCCTTTGTCAGGGCATGAATTCTCTTCCGGAATTTATTCTAAGCAATGAATTATCAAGCAAATTAGTAACCAGTAGTGGCCGTTCACCTGCCAATATATTGTGGCCTCCAACAAAATAGTCATAGGCAAACATTGCATGGTTCATGTAAAAAGAAGTCTTTTGAAGACCATTTAGTTATGCTTCTTGACAGTTCTGTTGACTTGTTCAATAAAGCAGGGTGAAAGAGTCCTTGAAAAATTAGTCTTCAGTGATGGTTTTCTATCCCAACGAGAACTTCTTCTTACATTGGTTAGGGCCTGCGGGTACCATTGTTGACCACACAAAGAAGTTGGATGTGATTTGTCACTTTGTGTATGAATGTAGCAATGCCTGTGTTATCTACAAGGATGCTTGTTTAGAACTAATTTTAAGTTTGAAATATGTACTATTTTGATTTAAAGGTATTATATAACTTTTGAATTGATTGGATTTGGGCTTGGAAGAACATTGTAGTGAATTACTTATCTTGGTGAAGATTCTTTGGAACCATTAGCGGCAATTCAGTTCTCACCTGCTGCTACTGGTGTCCACTTTTACCAGTATTCTTTTGTTTCCTGTTGGTGGTAGTTGGAGTCTTGTGCCATTTGTCCCTTTGGAATTACTAGTTCTGATTTATTGCCTTGTGACTTTGAGGTGCTGTGAAGTAGCATCGTTCATTACCACCATCTTGCTTGTAATTTGACTTTACAAGAGTTTGTTTTCCCATATGAGGTAATCATCATCCATCCCTTTGGTCTGTTCTTTCCCTTGCCCCGGCTTCCCGATCCTTCTCCCAAGTCAAACCTAATTGTATATCTATCACCATCTGCTTATTTGGAATTGGGTTAGTTTGGATTAGCATAGAAAGGAGAGGGTCTTTAGAGGGTTTGGATGTTGTGATTTAGTAGAAATCAAATAAACTAATTATCTTAGCATGCCTTTCTAGCTAATGCTTTCGAGTGTTTGCATGTGATAGTAATTACCTTAATTTAATAAATAGTGCTATTCTGCAGTTTGTCTTGCTAATGCTATAAGCATTCACAAAGAAGGATGATATTTAGTTTCTCCTTATAGTACAAAGAGCCAGTTTCTCTCTTCATGAATAATTTTAACCATCCTGGAGTTTATGATAATTCATCATCTTGACTTCAACGTCGACTAATGAATAAGCACAGTCATAATAGCTTTGTTGCAAATCTCTATTCCTCCCTCAGGTGGTCTAGCTTGAAATCCTAAAGTTGTGATAGTTGATTTTGATGTGATGGGGCCGATTTTGAATCGCTTCTAGGTGTCATGGGTTGCTCATTTAGAGTTCTCTATAACCTTGGAAAATTAATGTGGCTGTAATTTTCCATGAGCCATTAAGATTAGTTTAACATATTCTTGATTTATGAGGACAAGAACTTCCGCACAATTTGTGCAAGTGGTTACACTTAGGGCTTATTTGCTTGAGCATATATAATTAGACAAGATTCATATACTAGTGATACATAAGCTAAAAATAGTATTCAAAATCATCTAATATATTATTTGCTTTAATTTTAGAAATTAGTGATATCTCACTTAAATTTATGGGTAAGAATAACTTTTTCATTACTTATCATATCATATTTAAAAGGGTGGAAAATGAATCAGGCCAAGATGATCTGATCCATAAACCATATTGGATTGCAGAGGTATCATGGGCCATACAAATGTAAAACAAATATAAAATAAGGCTTGAAAATGGATCTATCAAGTTTTAACCAGCCAAGCAAACAATCCCTTAATACATCAGTTTGGGAGGATAAGAAAACAATGGGGGTTGCTATACAAGTAGTTGACAACCATGAAAGAGGGTGGGGTTGGGTGAAGGTTTAACTCGTATTCTAGAGGCAGCGACCTGGGTACCACTAGGAGTTCTTTAGTAAGTTATCCAACAGAAGCCCAAATTTTATGTACATGGATAGGTTCTCCAGTGGTTTAAGTGATGTTGATCAAGACATGCATAAGGAGGTGTCGAGCGTGTCACGGATGGTTTTAGAGAATGATGTCAGCTACTCCCCAATGCCTTGTTTGTCATTGTGATTTTGTTGTTGAAGAAATAGGAAAGTGAGTGTACATGTCTGTGATGCATGGAAGTTTTGTTCTTTAGTGAGTGCAAGTGTGTTATGTTTGGTTTAAGGATTTTGATGAGGAAGAGAAAATAAAATGCTTGGAGAGAGAGTTTCAATTATTTTGTTAGTAAGGAAAATAGTGAAAGAAAAAAATGAAAATTTTAGAGAAAATATAGTGCTGTTTGAGGGAAATGAATTTTTCTCACAAAATAGTGAGAAAATGAGGGGAATAAACTGTATGGTTTCTCTCTCATTCTCCAACACATTCATCATGCATCTTCCTTCCATATATTTTTTTATTGTTTTCTTTGTCAACCAAACAAACTTGAGATTTTATGTTTCTTTGATTTTATTTTTTTCCTGTAACAACTATCTTTTATCATCAAAATTCTTAAATCAAACATAGTGTAAGTGTATGAAAATGAGAGATATTGTGAATGAAAATGAAGATTTTTCATGTCCCAAATAACTACTTGCCCAAAAGAAGACTCTCTCTCTCTGTCTCTAATGGACAAAGCATTTAAATATAGTGCAATATAATTCTTTCTTTATTTTTGGACAAAGCAAAAGTGCAATGCAATTAACGTAGTGCGATGCAAAGTGCACAAATTAACGCAATACAAAGCACCGTAATGTGAAAATGAGCTCAGAGCAATGCCAAACAAAGCAATGTAATACAGAGCATTGCAATTGCTTTGAACTGTGATGTGCACAAAGCAATACACTACAAAGCACTGCTATGTGCTCAAAGCAATACAAACAAACACATAGCTAATATTAGCTCTTAACTGCCAACAACTCTCAACAATTCCGCCATCATAACTCCAAATTCTAAACATTAAGCGAATTCTATCATCAAATGATATAAAAGCATCCCAAACTTCATATATTAACGGATTAACCAAACTCCATCAAGCCCTGCAATACGTTAAATGATCCTAAAGAACATTATACTAACCAATATCAGCCATCAAACCTCTGCATTACATTAAACTAACACCAATAATAGCACTAAAACAACCAATCTCAATCATCAAACTCCATAATACATTAAAATAACTCCAAAGAATAACATTATAATAACCAATCTCAACCGTCAGACCATCAAACTCTGCAATACATTAAATGGCGCTAAAGGACAACATTACAATAATCAATCTATGCCATCAATCTCTGACTTAAATTAAAATAACGCCAAATATCCTAAAATATACGATGAAAGTTATAGTAACATTATAATAAATGAAATAACAATATAACCATGGTGTAATATCCCGTCTTTTCTCATAAGTAACTTCTCTTAAAAAATTAAATTTTTAAATCTATCTGATAACTATAGAAAATCAAATTTTAAAATTCGGTGTATAGTAAATAGACTACGTTATAAAAAGTTGTCATTTTGATAGAATTAATATTATTTTAGATTTTATGAGTTAATCAAAATTCGACTTTACAAATTCACTAAATATATGTAAACCATGAATTTAGACATATATAGGTATACCTAGAACATAAAGACATACCTCCTAAGTCAAAGGTAAATAAGTAAATATGTGAAATACATAATAATATAAAGATTAGGGTGTTTTCTTTACTTATTTAATTTCTTAGGGCTAATTCAAAATAAGATAAAAAGATCAAGGGCCAATTCAAAATAAGATAGAAAGATCAAGAACCTTGAGGCAAATAAATAAACTCCCACCTTCTATAAATAGAGGCCAAGCCTCATTACCATCTCCACATACCTAAACCTTCCCTTCTCTGCAGGCTGCCAAGATTCAGCTTCTAACCTCCAAATTCTCATCCTCAACCATAAAATTTTTTTTAGCCAAATCATTCATAACTCACCAAAGATCAAATTCACCATTAATCCCCTTAGAAATTCTAGTTTCAAACTCTTAAAATTCTATCAAAATTAATAGAAAATCTAACAGTTGGTAGAAATTTTGTCCAAACTTAATTTTTCAAAATATCAGAAACCACCCTTCCAGCCACCTGATGATACATGAAAATATACCGTTAGAAAGCTCTTTGTGTGTAGATTATCTTGGTAGAATAGTATTTCAGAGACTTTTTCAGGATCACACCTGAATTGCTGCTAGAATTGACCCTGCCACATGCATTAGGTGATTTTGTTTTGCTATATCTAGAGCATCTGCCGTTCAAATGATGAAAAGGAAATGTTGATGGAAAGCTCATTGAGTTCAGATAAGGTTAGAGGTAAGAATTGCCAAAATTAACATTGGATTTTGGCCAAAAAAGTGTAAAGACCGCAACTTTCCATAGGACGTGACCAAAATTAGAACTCAAGTTTGAACGGGTATAAGGAAAGATCAAATAGTTTTATCATCAAATTGAAGCCACTATAGAAAACTCATTGAGTTCTAATATATTTTTTAGTAAACATCACAGTTAAATTATCTTAAATTTGGCTCAAATTCGATTTTGATGGAAAGTGTTGAAGCTGCCTGAGTAAGGATGCATGTTCTAGAAATGATCAGGTTATGCTAAATGACTGTGGATGTTTTGTGATGATAATAACTTGATATTTTTTTATTTTTATTTTTTATGATGAGGATGTATTGTGAATGGTCATATTATGGGGTTTATTTTGAATAATTGAGATTTGAATTTGATTGAATTTTGTAGAAAATAGGAAACATGATTTAGATACAAGTAACTTGATAATACTGTTGATGAATATGGTTCTTAGAATAATATGATAAGTTAAGTATACAAGAAATTATAAAGATTAGAATATCTTTGATTCATTTAGGAATTAATCAATAGAATACATAGAAGGGGTAATTCTTATATGTGTATAAATTCTCAAGGTTTTAATGAAACTAATAACTTGAATTGTTGGATAGTAATTTCTATATTTTGATTATTTGAAATAATAATATCAATTAAACCAAAAATTTAGATTGATGCGTGGCATTCTAAATTAAATAAGCTAATTATTCATAATAAGCTTCTTACTGAAAGAACAATTAATAATGATTGAATATTGGATTTAGGTGTTTGAGCTTACAAGTCTATTGGAGAATCTCGATTGAAAGAATTGGTGACAACTTCTGTTCTTTCTTAATTTTTGTTCTGTTATTTGTAATTCTTTTTATGAAATTATGTACCTATCTTGTGTCCTTAAACACCTAGATTATTGTATGTGAGGCCTTTTTCTTCTTAATTTCATTCTGTTACTTGTTAATGTCTTTTCTGAAATCATGTTCCTATCTTGTCTTTCCTTGAACACCTTAATTATTGATACGATGAGGTCTTCCCTTGTTTACCCTCATTTTATTACCTAATAGCTATTTTTTGAACTCATATATTCTATTCGCATTTATTGGAATGCCTCACTTATTGTTATGGTAATTATTTGACTTTCTTAGTAAGTTTGAGGTAGTTGAAATTCTAAATCTTGTTAAAACTTATTCATCTTTTCTTTTAATCAAAAGATTGTGTCATTATCAATATCTATTTCGTTTGCTTCTTTCTAATCATATCAATGTTACTAAAATAATTAAGAACCCCATATGCTTGATGTTCTCAAAACAACAATCCAAAAGGTTTGTTTGAAAGAGAGAAGAATATTTTTATAAAAGAGTCCTCTTACTCCAAATAATTATAACTTGAAAAGTTCCATGTTTTCTATTTTTTATAAATCTCCTCATCCTACTCGTCGAATCGGGATCTAAATGCCAACTTGCTGATAGGATGTGTGCGGTAGGGGCTACCTCTAGAATCCCAAGGTTGACACTTTCTACTATACTCAATTCATTTTGATCCTTTTGAATATCTTATTTAGTTGGTACTACAGAGTACATGCTAGATAGAGCAAAGTGCCACAGTAGTTGAAAGGGAATATGTATTAGGGGCCACCTCTTGATTTTGTTGTCGTTGGTGCCTTTGGATTTTAGTACTAAACATCTTTCAGTTGCACTTTTGTTCCTCAAACAAAAGGCCTATTTTATTCTTCATGAAATAAAGTATAAGGATCTAAGTGCCACATGCGTTGATAGGGGTATATGACCGGGGCCACCTCTAGACTCCTATACACTTGAATTTGAACATGAAAGGGGCATTAAGATTTATGAGTTCTCCTCACTGGTATGGGATAGTGATGGAGCTATATGAAGGTTTGATATGATTATGATTTCTCCAATCCAGTAATATTGTCATAAGTAATTTAATTAAATCACCTCATGATTTATATGATACCTTAATATATTATTGAATATATATTCTTATCCTACTCATTACATATTTCTAACTCTATTATCTTCTACTGCAGAATAAGTTCTATACAAGTAACTCCCCCATCTTTCCTCACTGAGTCATTTGGACCCACCCTTATACTTCTCTTTACACATATGAAGCTAGAATGGTCGAACTAGAAAAGGAGCTTGGGATTAGAGAAAGAAAAAATTATCTTTTGTTTGAATCCAAATGTACTAAGGCTAATATGTTTATGTATATACATAATAAATCTTTTAGTCATGGCAGCATGTAGTGGTATAAGAGCACATAGATTTAGAAAGATAAAAAAACTTATTTTCTAGGATCTTATTTAGATTTGGATTATGTTGATTCATGATTTGAAGAAATGAAGGTGTTTAAAGGTTGTAGAAGGTTTAAAACTTAAAAATTGTTAGGCCACTTTATTTTCTGATACAACAAGCTATGTCAAAATAGTAGAGTGTGCTATGGAAGTCAAAATCAGTATAATTAAACTCGAAGCAGCAAAAGGAAAATCAAGCAAGTTTGAACCCCTCAACCCCATGGGCCTCAAGGGCAACCTCAGAAAAGGGATACGAAAATTTCAAAGATACGGGGAAACACTTCAATAGCCTGCAATGTAAGTCTGCTCGATCTATAGATAAGCCTGAAATAATTCGTAAATTTTTTGGATGGCATGGACACACAAAATCAAATTGTAGACACAAAAATGGGACATGCTACATATGTGGAAGTGACCAACATTATATGAAAACATGCCCCAGTAATGTAGACATAACTGCAAGAACTCTAATATGAAAACTCCTACATCGGCATCCAATGCTCGGCTAGATGGAATAGTCAAAACTCCTACAACCTAATACAATGGCAAACCAAAAGTTCATACTAGGGCTATGCTATTAAAGGAGAAAAGGCTACAGATCCTTCGGCTGTGGTGGAAGGTAACATTAAACCTGCTGGCAAGATTGGTAAAGTATTATTTGACCCTGGTGCCACCTATTCATTTGTGTCTACATCATTTACTTATGGTCTTATTAAAAGTAAATGAGGTGCTAGGATCTATAATAATTTCAAAAATTAGGCAAAAAAGAACCAACACATCCTCAAACCAATGATCTATTTCATGCCTCAATAATGGATTAAAAAGGTTGGATAATGTTACCTTAATCATGGAAATGAAAAGCAACTAGCAAGCTCTCACAATGGAACTTTCTTCCAAGCAAGAAATTTGCCTTTTCTTCAAGGAACTCCAATTCCTCTCCAAAGGACAGTAACCACAGCAACTTTTGCTACTAAAAATCCTCTAAGCCATGCTTGAAATGGTAGCAAAATAGCAACTTAAGATGCAAAACCGCTGGTCACCAAAAGGAGCAAAAATCGGTCACTTCCTTGAAGGAACTTGATTCACTAATCCAAAGCTCACCCAGTGTTGAGCCTCTAAAGAAATGTCCACACACCTAAAGTCACTCTCAATCATCTTCAATTAGCCAGAGATATGAGGAGGATGAAAGAGAATGAAGAAGAAAGTGTGAGAGAGTTATTGAAGAGAGAATGTTATTGGAGGGAATCTAGTGGGTGGTTTCTCTCAACACATGAGATCACCACTTAATTGGAGGGAAAAATGAAGCTGGAAATAATGTATAAAGTGGCTGAAAATGAGGGGGAGTGGGGTGTGTTTATAGTGTGAGGTAGAAGCCTATGGAAGCTTCTATCACACGCTCCTCACTTGGCCACCTAGGCTGCCACTTGGCTAGTCAAGTTGCATTTTTAATTTCTTACTAATATTAAATGGACTCCTCCATTTAATTTTTCCACCAAAATTAGATTCCCAAATTAATTAAATTAATTCCTTAATTTGATTGGGTTAACTTAACTCCTTAAGTTGATTTTGACTAATTAAATTGTCACATGGCACCAATTAAATTAGCTCTTTAATTTAATTGGCCTAATTTAATTTTTTAAATTATTTTGATTAATTTAACACTTAAATTAATCAAGTCATAGTGACCTATTAATAATTAGTCAACTAGTTCTCTCTCTCTCTCCAATAAAATCGATCACTTTAATTATCTAACTCAGATAATTTCTTCAATCAAGTGAAAGTGTTCTAGGCTTTTGTGTGTTACCCTTTAAGTTTACCAATTAATTAGATATGAACTCACAACTCTTAGTGATTTGTTGGATATCTAATATTTCAACTAGTTTAAACTCTTTTACTGCTTATGATTGCCATGCAAATATGGTCATTCTATTTTCTATCTTCCGAAAGAGGCCTAGAGCAAGATTTTTTTCGGCTCCCTAATAGTCTCGATAACTATGTATCTATTCTTCATGTTCGATTCCTCATTATGATCTCAACTTTGGAAAACTCCCTTTTCAAATTATCATATCAGCTTGTGCAAGAATTTCTTAGAATAGATCATTTTAGAATACATAGGAGATCAACCTATTCTGCATAGTCGGACAAAATGCATCCCATCTTGAAACTCACCAACCTCCATACTTGGATAGCTTGCGCCCAAACTAAGCCCTGGGTGATCCGCTATATGGTCGGAACAAAATTAAAGCACAAGGACTTATGAAGTAAAGTACAAGGATCTAAGTAATGAAGCAAACATAGCTATATCAAACTCGGATACTCTCAATCCAAGGATCAAATCATACTTCTAAAATGGATTTGGTTGCAGAAAATTACCTTGATTGGTTAAAATCCAAGGTAGGAAGGATGATAATGTTGAACTCTTCAAAACTATCTCTTCCTGGCGCAGTAGAGAACCAACAACGTTTCCCCTATCAAATCACCTTCAAATTAGATGAAATTTGGACAGCAACTCCTAAACACCCTTCAGGGTCTCTAGTAAAAATTTTAGCAAAATTAAAGATCGAAAAATGCACCAAAATCGCCTCCAAAGGTTTTGCCCTACAGTGGATCTTCAAGCCTCGAATGAAATGATCCACACACCTAAGGCAAGCTCCATTCAACCCTCAGTCAGATGGATCCCCAAAGGATGAAGAAGTGATGAAGGCCGAATTTAGAGGGAAAGGTGAGAAAAGTATGTGAAACTTCAATACATGAGTGGATCATACTTTTGGAGATCAAAAGATAATCTAGCATTCATCAAAGTATGTGGCTGGCCACCTCCTATATTTATAGAGAATGGGGTGTGATGCAAGTTGGCATCACACCTCCCATGAGGTAGGGTGCTAACTAAGCAAGGCCACTTGTATGTGAAATGTGAATTTCACTTGCATTTGAAGTTCATTTGGAGTCTTCATTTCATCTCATGAAATGCCATCCAAATTAATTCTAAATGCACCTGAAATAAACTCCTTCATTTGAATTTCCCTCAAAAATTAATTCCTCACATTAATTAAATTAACTCTTTAATTTAATTAATTGGTCTTAACTTAACTCCTTAAGTCAACTAACTTAACTCCTTAAGTCAGAAGATGTTAACTTAACCCTTTAAGTTAACTTGACTAATTAATTGTCATATGGCTCCAATTAAATTCAATTAAATTAACTCTTTAATTTAATTGGTCTAATTTAGCTCCTTAAATTATTTTGATCAATTTAACAATTAAACTAATCAAGCCAAAATATCTAAAAATTAGCTAACCGTTTTCTCCACAAAATCGATCATATGGAATTTTCTAACTCTTAGAAAATTTCCTTCATCAAATAGAACTTCCTTTAGGCTTTTGTGTATGACTCATTAGGTTCTTCCATTCATTGAACAAGGGCTCATAACTCTTGTGATATTTAGAATGTCAAAATATTCGCATTAGTTAAAACTTCTTTTGAACTAATAACTCAATTCAATTAATCTCTATTAATTGAAGAGTACCCAATCTACATGGTTGATGTCCAACCTCAAGTCCATGGAGTCCAACTAGTTGGTTGAGATGATTATGCACTTGTTGAACCACTTTAACTCTATGCTTGCCATGCAAATACGGTCCTTCTATCTCCTATCTCCTGAAAGAAGTCTAGGGAAAGATATTTGTCGGCTCCCTAATAGTCTTGATAACTATGTTTCTATTCCTAATGTTCAATTCCAATTTGTGACCTCAACTTTAGAAAACTTCTTTTCCAAATTGTTATACTGCTTTGCGTAAGGACTCTTTGGAATCGATCATTATAGAATACATAGGAGATGCACTCGCCCTTCACAACGACGAGGAGTTAGGTCCCTTCTTAGGTCTCACTAACGTCTATGTCTAAGTAGCTCATACCCAATCTTAACCTGAATAACCTAAAAAGTGGTCAAAGAAGAGCCAAAGCATAAGAACCTAAACATAAGGTTACCATGGATTCTCAGGTCTAAGGACTAATTATATGCACTAGCGTAAGTTGGAGAACTTGCCACTACGACTATCTAGTAGATTTAGGGGTGTTCATTCGGTTAAAACCGACCGAACCGAACGATTCGGTCGGTTAACCGAAAAAATTGATTTTTTAAAAACCAAAACCGAAACCGAACCGCTATTTTTTATTTTTATTTTTTTTGGTGTTTTCGGTTTTTTTTCAGTTTTTTCGGTTTTTCGGTTTTTTTTTTTTTTTTGGTTTTTTCGGTTTTTTTGGTTTCAGTTTTAACCAAAACCGAATTTAAAAAAAATTATATTATTTTTTTTACCAAGAAAGTGTTATAAAAGTTTGTTTGATAAAAGTAAGTTAGTTAATTAAAAATTTGAATTGGGTAACTTATTCTTTTAATACTAAAAAATTATTTGATAAAAGTATATTGATTTAGATTACTGTTTTTTGTGTATTGAAAATATTTGTTGTGATTAAATTATAATTTATCTATTCTAAATAAATATATTTAAAATATTATAAATTTAAGAAGATAAATAAATATTTTAATTATTTTATATTATAAAAATTTTAGTTCATTGAGTATGCTAAAATTGCTAACTTATAATCACCAAGGCAAATGTATGCGATTTTTATATATTCAAACCTTAACTACTAAGATCGAATAGCGAATTAAATTTTAAACTAAATCTACTATAGTTAAATAGTTAATTGATTTAATGACATCATAATATAGATTGCAAACTTGTAAATTTTGTGAAAAATACAATTATAATCTTATTAAATCATCATTTCTAAAAGATAATTATGAAATATTGATAAAAAAAAAATTATGTTGAATTATCCAATTTATACTTCAAACTATATTGTAAATTTATGTTGTTAAAATAATTAAAAGGACAAATTATGTAAATGAATAAAAATAACTTTTATTTTATATACAAAATGGCCTTTGTTTTTATAATAATATAGGTAAAATCTTTATTGATTAACAGATGCAATATACTATTAGTAGTACCATAGGAATAGCTGAATAATATTCAATCCCTTATCCCTTAGTTTGCAATTTAAATTGAAACTTTAATTTTGCTCATCAACATACCCTATAATATATATATACGTTTAATTAATTAATTAATTAATTTTCTTTTAATTTAACATTTTTTGCTGTTTAAATCATAATCATTTATTTTTTTTATATATAACATATATTAGTTCATATAATAAAAAAATTATGTGATTGTACCATTTGAGTTTAGAAAAAAAATATCATTTTTTTTTCTCTTTGTATCATAACTATTCATATTTCTATATGTCATATATTAATATCTATATTATTTACAAAACATAAGGTTTTTAATAATTCTTTTGATATATTATTTAATTCTTTTTCTGTCAATTATTTCACCTCATCACAAAAAAAAATTATTTATCCCAAAAATTTTGAAATATATTAACATTTACATTATTTAAAATTTTAATAAAAAATGTGAAATAAAAAACCGAAAAAAAAAAAAAACCAAAAACCGAAAACCAAACCGAACCGAACCGATTTTTTCGATTTTTCGGTTCGGTTCCGGTTAACCGAATAAAAAAAACCGAAAAAACCGAAAACCAAAATTTTTTGAAATGAAAAACCGAAACCGAACCGAAGCCTATTCGGTTCGGTTTGGTTCGATTCGGTTTTTTCGGTTTTCGATCGGTTCGGTCGGTTTCGAGTTTTTTTTAACACCCCTAAGTAGATTAATTCTTTGGACGGGCCTTCAATGAACTTGTTCTCGAATAAGCACCCACTAAAATATATTCATGTCTAACATGGATTGCTCATGAAATGGAGCAATGTCTAACTCCTTAGATTTATGCATCGTTAGTGCAAGTTTATCTGAATCTTAGAAATACTATCTCATAAGATTCTATTACTTGGAATATTTTAAGATCATGACTATGTAAGACTGTTTCATGATTACTACCCACTTTGTGACCAAGTTTGGTAGTCTTGTGTGACCTAAAGGCTTCAACTAAATGCTAGTGAAGTGAAATAAGCACAAGATGAATATAGCCATTTAATATGAATCATTCAATCAAGATTGTCTCATAAGTGAAATAGTTTACATACCAATCTAATTGGCTGTGAGGCACTATTCCAACAATCTCTCACTTGCCCTAAAGCCAATTCCCTATAGCCTTAGGGCCCATCTTTTCAAGATGTCTTTCAAAGACCTTTTGCATTTAGGGGTTTGGATAGTGATTATGCTATATTTCTCTTCTGAGGCAACTTTATCCACTCAATTGTTGCTTTTATCAATTGATCTCATATATCAAATGATAACATATTTATTTGTATTTGGATTACTGCTAAGATCTTGGCTAAAGTCCTAAGTTATCTTTAAAAGACGACTATAAGCCCATACATGCTACGCTCTATATCAAACTCTTGGATGAAGTTTCTATCCAAACACTCTCCTTTGCGGTTTCCAAAATCGCAATGTATACCACCTCAATGGTAGTCTCAGTCGTGGTGTCTTGTTTAGAACTCTTCCAACTCACCGTGCTGCCACTGAGGCAAAATATAAATCTAAAAGTGGATTTTAGGTCATCTGTATCGAATTGGAAACAAGAATCCAAAAATCCCTCGAGTTTCAATTCTCCATTGCTATATACCAAAAATAAATCCTTAATTCTTCTCAAGTATTTAAGGATTGCTTTAATGGCTTTCTAGTGACATTCACCGGAGTTGAATTGAAAGTAGATCGTAACACTCAAAGCATGTGTTGTATTTGGCCTTTAGATTGAATGGCATATATTATGCTCCCTATAGTGGACGCATAAGGTATGTGGGACATTCTATGTCTCTCATCGTTAGTCTTGGGAGCCATAGACTTGGAGAGACAAAGACCGTGTCCCATAAGGATGAATCCCTTCTTGGATTCTTCCATACTAAACCTCTTTATCTTATCAATATACGATGTTTGGAAAAGCCCCAGCATCCTCCTTGATTTATCTCAATAGATACGTATTCCTAATACATAGGATGTTTCTCCCTAATCCTTCATGGAGAATTATGTAGATAATCATGCTTTAGTACATTCTAACATTTCTTTCTAATTCCTAATGAGAAGAATGTCATTGACATAAAGCACAATAAACTGTACACTACTCCCACTAGCCTACTTGAACACACAAGGTTTATACACATTTTTGACAAAGCTAAACGATTTGACTGTCTTATCAAAACATATGTTCCCACTTTGGCACATTTGTTTGAATCCATTTTTATGGACCTCTCGAGTTTGCAAATCTTTTGCTCACTTCCTTTGGATGTAAAACCTTGTGGTTGCACTATATAGATTTCTTCTTCAATGTTTCCATTCAGGAAGGCGGTTTTCACAACCATTTGCCATATCTCATAGTTATAATATGCGACTATGGCAAGTAAAATCCTTATGGACTTAGACATAGCAACTAGTGAAAAAGTTTCCTCAAAATCAATACCGAGTCTTTGAGTGTAACCCTTAGCCACTAGTTGTGCTTTATAGGTCATTACCTCTCCATTAACTCCTAGCTTTCGCTTATAGATCCACTTGCAACCAATGGGTACTATACCCTTCGATGGATCTAGCAAAGGCCATACTTTGTTGGAGTACATGGAGTCCATTTTGGATTTCATGGTTTCAAGCCAATATCTCAAATCTATGTCCAACATAGCTTTCTCATAGATCTTCGGATCACTATCTGATTGGCTTATCTCATGAAGGAATTTGAACTTTTCGGGTTGCTTCTTGATTCGGTCCAACCTTCTCAGGGGTTGTGTGTAAGGCTCTTGATGTTCACTTGTTTCTACCACTTGTGGGATTTGTTGTTCATCTTGAACTTCATTAAGTTCAACAACAATGCTAGTTCTATCTAATAGAAATTCTTTTTCCAAAAAGATGGCGTTCCTTGAAACAAACACTTTTTCTTCCGAGGGATCATATAAATAATAATAACCCAAAAACTTTCTTGGGTATCCCACAAACTTGCACAAGGTAGATCTTGCATCTAACTTGTCTCCTACTAACTGCTTGATGTAAGCAGGAGAACCCCAAACTAATAGAAAAGAGTAAGAAGGTGCTTTACCATACCACATCTCATGTGGTGTCTTTGGCACTGACTTTGAGGGTATTAGATTTAGTAGCCTCGTTGCCGATATTAAGGCATATCCCCAAAAGTATATGGGCCTATAAAAAAAACTTATTATGGAACGTACCATGTCCAATAAGGTATGGTTTCTCCTTTTGACAACTTTATTGTGTTGGGTTGTGCTGAGTGGAGTCCATTGAGAGAGAATCCCATTATTCTTTAGACAATCCAAGAATTCAATACTTAAGTATTCTTTCCCTCGATCCGATCAATGACTTTTAACACTTAGTTCCGTTTGCTTTTCTACTTCACTTCTATACTTTTTGAACTTTTCAAAAGTTTTGGACTTGTACTTTATAAGATACACATGTCTAAACCGAGTATGATCATCGGTGAAGATGATGAAGTATAAATAGCCTCCTCTCGTACTAACTCTTAATGGTCCACAAACATCAGTATGGATCAAATCTAAAAGACTTATGGTTCGCTCTGTTTGTCCTACAAAAAGAGCTTTGGTCATTTTTCTCTTTAAACAAGATTCACAAGTAGAAAGATCCTCAATGCCATTGACATTTAGTATTTTGGGAGCTTCTAACTAGTTTATCCTATTTTTGGAAATATGTCCAAGTTTTGCATGCCAAAACATGATATCTTCTTGGATATCTAATTTTCTCTTACTTTGTTGAAAGTGCATTAGTGATGGTTGAGAATCAAAAAATGTAAAATCCTCTATTAAGTGTACCATGAGCAACTAAAGAACCAATTCTTTAATGCCTTCAATCTCCCATTTGATATAGAAGGATCAAATCCTTCGGTATCCAAAACAGGAATTGAATTAATGTTCTTAACAAGATATGATATATAATAACAAGGGTCCAATACAAGTATGAAGTTCCCTAAGTCTAACTTATAATATGCCTTCGGCTTCGGCCACAACTCTTACTCCTTTACCAAGGCTTTGGATCATATCTCCATCACTAAGTTTTATTCTTCTTTCTATTCTTTGTAACAAATTATAAAGATAAGAACCACATGTGATATCATATATCCACGAGGAAGAATTTATCTTGAATAACACTTCAATAAAGTACACACCCTTCTCAAGGGTTATAAGGTATTCCTTGCAATACTGTTTCCAATGGCCTTTCTCGCCAAAGTAGAAACAAGCAATATCCCCTATACGCTCTATAATCTTCTTAACTCCACCAGATGCCTTTTGTGGTTTCTTTCCCTTGGAGGAAGAATTTTTCTTCCTTTTACCTCTTTTTCTAGCACCCTTAGGGCCCTTAGACTTGGAGGAGGAAGCAAGCATTAAAGGCCTGTCCCTATCACGATGGTTTCCATCTAGACAACACTTTGATCAATAAAACTCGACGAGGATGTGAGGATAAAATTCTCATGGAGATCATTGTCCATCACTACATTCAATTTGAAGAGCTTCTCGACAAGCTTAATCATCTTTAGACCATAGTCGATGACATATAACTTCTCTTCCATCCTAGCTTGAAAAATATCCTTTGACAACATGAACCTCTCATACCTTGTTTGCTTTATAGATTTTGTAAGCTTTATTTGAGGTATTATTCATGTGTCCTTGAGACTTTTGAAGTATGTAGATGCCATCATGAGACTATGGGATATGACGATCCTTAACTCAATTCATAAACATTTCATGTGTCTCTTGATCTACATTGATCCCCTTGGGATATGGAGTACCATGATATAGGACATAAATCCTTTTCTAGGAATCTAGAATGATTTTAAGGTTTAATCAAATGTGGAAGTTTGCCTCGGTTGGTTTATCGGTTTTCAAAATAATGTTTAGTGGATATATAGCCATACTTGAGATTTCGCAAATCATCAAAGGTGAATAAGAGAATATAAGTATGTGGTTGAATATAGATATTAAAAACATGTTCACAGACTTTCAAGCATATTTTTCTCCCATTATTTTTTCAAATTCCTCACCCCTAGAAGAATATGAAAAATCTCATTTTCTGGTGAGAATTAAGGTCCTAAGGACTTGTAGTGGACCCACATGTCGTGTGCAATCCACAAACAATCGAAAGGTAAGAAACTTTTGATAATTGCATCTCTATGCAACCTTTGATATATCTTACCTCACTTTTTATGTAGACCCATGTATTGTGCGCCATGTATATTATTAGGTGTTAAGTCGGATCTACTAATCAAGATTTGATTTGAAACCTCACTATGTCATCCCACGCGTCGTGTGCTAATTCATAGGAAGTGTCAAATCAAATGTGCATCATATGCTAAGTATATGATCATAGCTTTCTACCATAAGTGTGACCCATGTGTCGTGTGCCATCACACAAAGATAGTATCATCTTCTTGTCACATACTATTAGTAGAAGGCATGGATTAATTAAAATTCCTTTTAATTTGTATCCATTTTAACTTAATAGTTGAAAAGCACTTAGACTCTTCTAAATGGAGGGATTTTCTTGCTTGCAAAGACTCATCAATGTTATCTTCTTATTTAGGTTTTCTATATCCTAACCATGAACCTCATACATCAATAGGATATGAAAAGCATAAATAAGTAAATACGCTTAGCATGCTCCTAGGGTGGGATGACTAGAGCCTTAACGAAGTAGTGCACTTAGAACCATAGGTGTGCTACTTAGTTGGTTCTAAGTGGATTGATTAAATCTAGCTATTACATAAATGTATCCATATACGTTTAGGGGTCTTCATGCCTCCAATGGTCTTCTTGTCTCCTTACAACAATTACATAAGAAAAGAAATCCACATTCCTGGTGTTCTACTCTCATAATATTTATAAGATAGAAATTAAGAGGCATGCAAGCCCCAATTTAATACAATACTTTTCAACAATTTCAAACAAATAAAATAAATATTAAAGGCTCATGATCATCCTTATTCATCAATCATATATTCAACAATTAAATGAACAACAAATCAAGAATTGACATTCAATTCCATAAGCAAATGCTTATCTCATAAACAATTAATTAACTAGCAAAAATAAGCATAACAATTATGCATCTCATTTTTGCACCAAATTGAAGATTAACTTGAACAAGATTTTAAAAGCATTCAAAAATGTCCAACATTGCTTTGAACACTTACACAACATGTGTGCATCAAAATAAGGATGAAATAATCAAGTTTGATAAGCCAAAAACACAAAAATAGCACAAAAATGGGTTCTAGAGTGACCTTGGCAGCCAGACACGCAACAGGCATGCTCAAGGCACATCCATGGCCGTGCCTTGCTGCTGCCTGGCAGGGTGGAAGCTTTGCCACAACTCACACTAATCAATTGTTTAAGCACTATTTTGTGTTTTTGCCACTCCAAACCATATGGACATCTCCATAATATCATTTCATACAAATTCTGATAAATTTTCAGATTATAAATACCTTTAAAAACTGAAAATTAAAGTGCTCAAACATGCTTCAAAAATCAAGTTTAAGTGAGAATCAACATTCACCAAAAATCTCAAATTAACTCTAATCCAATTGGATCCAAAACTGACCAAAACACTTTAAGGCCAAATTTAACATGCTATGTCAACATCTAACATCATCCAATGCTAAATCAACATTTAACTTAATCATCGATGAATAAAAAACATACTAACATATGAATTAATTCTTAAAACACATATTAGCATAATTCAATTCAACATCAAAGGAGCCACAAGCAGCATCAATCAAACACTCCAATCCATGAATGAGATCAAGTATTTGGAGATCTATATCAATTTATCACATAATCAATAAAAAAAATAAAATTCCAAATTAAAGCATGAAACAAGCTCCGATACCACTTGAAGTAAAGTGTAGCACAAGGATCCAAGTAATAAAGAAAAAATAGCTAGATCAAACTCAACTACACTCAATCCAAGGGTCAAATCATGCTTCTAAAATGGATTTTTTTGCATAAAATTACCTCGAGTGCTTAAAATCTAAGGTAGGAAGAATGACAGCATTGAACTCTTCAAAACTGTCTCCTCCTGGTGCAGCAGAGAGCCAAAAATGTTTGCCCTACCAAATCACCTCCGAATTGGCTGAAATTTGGACAGAAACTCCTCAACACCCTTGAGGATATCCAGTAAAATTTTCAGAAAAATTAAAGATCGGCATGAGCACCAAAATTGCCTCCAAAATTTCTTTCCTACAGTAGATCTTCAAGAGCAAAGCTTTTCAATTTGTCAAGCCTCCAATGAAATGATCCACACACCTAAGGGAAGCTCCAATCAACCCTTAGTCAGCTAGATCAAAAAATAAAGAAGAAGTGATGAAGGCCAAATTTAGTGGAGAAGGTGAGGAAAGTGTGTAAAACTTCAACACATGAGTGGATCACACTTTTGGAGGGAAAAAGAAAATCTAGCATTCATCAAAGCATGTGGCCGGCCACCTCCTGTATTTATAGAGGAGGAGGTGTGATGTAAGTTGGCATCACAGCTCCCATGAGGTAGGGTGCCAACTAAGCAAGGCCACTTGCGTGTGAAATGTGAATTTCACTTGCACTACGACAAATTACACTTTTAGTAACGAATAATTTCGTTATCATAATGCTGAAATTCATTACCCAAAATATTGGTAACGAACTTTTCGTTATTAAAGTTTCGTGCCCTAAAGCTCATCGCAAAAGTCTTAGTAACGAAATTTATGGTTCGCTATGGATGATGACCTTATGGCGACTAAATGTATCGTCACAAAAAGTTTCATATTAGTGACAAAACAATGTTAGTTACAATAGATTTCTATACTATAATGAAATACCTAATTACCAAAACATTGGCAGTTTTATCGTCTTTTATTTTTCGTTACTAATGCATATTATAATAATATTATTTATTTATTTTAGTTTCATTACAATTTGTTTGTGTAACAAAAAATTTGGTTACATTTAGTTGAATAATGCTTTTATTTTACTAATAGAATACATAACTAACAATTTCATTACAAAAGATGTTAAGAGTTTTGTTACAATTAGTATATACAACATGTAGCACCCCCTCTCGGGACAACACCCAAGTTGAGGCGCCACCAATTCAATCTTAAATATAGTTTAAATAATAACTAGGAAACTTGTAATTTAACCATCTCAAAGGTAAAACAGTCATACTAATCCAAAAGATCACTTCATAACATAAAACACGTACATGTCCAGTATCTTAAGTTTCATACAAACATTCTCATAATACTCTTCAAGTAGTTGTCTTGATCAGGTGACTTATATGGACAACAACAACACCTAATCTATTACAAAATCACTCTCATCTAAAACATGCCTCTACTTCTCAGATTGACCTATCTGAAGACAAATAACAAGAAGGGGGTAAGTCTTAAGGACTTAATGAGGGAAAAGAAAATGACAAGATTCAAAAGAAAATGATTGGTAACAAACAAAGATAGCTTGATAACAATAAAAGTTTCAACGTGAATCAACACTGTGCAAAGCACACATGATATCAATTATTTTAGACTATTGGTCATTCCATCCTTATTACTCCCAGATCAATGTATAGTTACTAGTATCAGACATCAGTACAGTATAAACAAGATTTCCTTATTGCTTCATTGCTCGACCACTCAGCTCGGTAGGTAATAACTTTTGTTTATTGGCATGGTCGACCGCATGCCAGATCCCACCACTCACAATATGCTACCTCCAGCTCCTTATTGAGTCAGGATTGTAGGTGGGTACTAGCCGGGAAATCTATCATCGTCGATCCATACTGCCCAGTCGTCTTTCCAGACCTAGCCTCGGGCCCAAATCCCCCCCGTGGCATCCCTCCAGGTGATATCCGCCCATGGCGTCCCATGGGTTAATATAATGTAATGCTAACATATATCAGTTGCATTTTTAAACATTCAGTATGATTATGACGAATACATAGTTGAACCAAGAATATACACTGGCCGGCAAGGCCGTTTAGTGTTCATCACATAAGGTAACCATGTAACATAACAAAATAATAGATCGACACGATCCTTTTAACAATTAGCAGGCTTGTAAGAAGCTAGCAAGTTATGTGGGGACAGCCGGCAAGGCTGTAGGGTATAAGGGATAGAATTCTAATAATGTAAAGAAAGTTCTGGGCGCTAGAACAATCAGAAAACAAAATTGGTATCAAAGATAACCTTCACAGAGGTGTTTAAATCAGATAACAAATAAAAATTTGATTCCAAACACAAGTTCAGATTTCAAAGAATCAGATTATGGTACAGAACAGAGAACCTACACAGGGGTTTATTCCAATAATGAATAAGTTAAAGAAGTGCCAGGTTGGTAGACCTTTAGAAGGGTTTTCAACATGTAATGAGAAAGCTTATACAAAACAATAACCTAAAGTGGGAGACCCTCACCTCTTGTAGATTCAAAGAAAACTATCACAATCTGCCGTCTACCGGTCCGCAGGACCCACTTCCATTACACCTAACCAAAATAGTATAATTACAGTCAAAATCCATATTTGACTCCCAGCATCACTATCATGCTTATCATTATCCGAATTCACCAAATAATCATATTAACATGATAGTTTAGAGCTTAAACGGCTCTATCGATCTAATAACAATCAATAAGATCGATTATATCCAAATTAATCTCGATTTCGTATCAAGTCTAATAACTAAGCAATAACTAGTTCTTAATTGCATAATCATTCTCTTCATATCATCCAAAATTGACAATAATTGTCCAATTATTATCACTTGGATCTAAATTCATAAATCCACAAGTTAAAGTTCAAATCCTTTAATTAACTCAACTAATTGCAACATAACAAATATCCGGGTCCACAACTTATAGGTACTCATTGCTTAGGGATCTCAATCACAATCACATATATATTAATACATCCCAAATCCTATTCTTAGCATAGATACAAGCTAAATTAGGAAAGTACAACATATGCATTATATATATAACAAGGTACAACCAACTAAAGCTTAATTCTTAAACCTCTATTACCCAAAATTGCTTATCAAGGCCTCAAAATCACAAACCAAGAGCACTACTGCGATCGTCGGAATGAGGAGACAAAACTGTTTCAGGGTCGTTGGAGCATCGCCGGAGCGCTGTTGTCAAAAAATATCATAACCCAGCAAGAAGCTGTGTTTCAGCTCAACAAATCCAAATCCCTGATCAATTTTAACAAAGCCGCTAGGAAAACCTTCAATTTCTTCTCTGAACGCCCAGCGCCACCAAGCTCCGCTACTACTATTTTTCCTTCATTCTTCCGCCCATCGCCGCCGTGCAAAATTCCCATGCAAGACCACTAATGAGTTCTCCGTACTGAGCTCTCCAACTGTCCGCCCAGAATCCTGATCAGTTCACCCTACTACCAGCTATCGTGAAACCCACGAGGTGGGTTTCTTCCACCTTCTTGCTACCGATGGAGAGATGCCCATTCAACAGTGCATGTGTGTGTAAGTGTGGTCGGAGGGTGAGGGGAGGTGTTTAAACGGTGTGGTGTGGTGTGATGTGAAATGTTGCTGGTGAGAAGGTCACCGTGGTGAATTTGCTGCGATGAAAAAGCGAAAGAAAAAGGAGAAGGAAGAAAGAAGGAGGAAAGGAAAATGGAGAAGGAAATTGTGCTGCCCATTTTTTTAAAATCCAATTTTTTCCATTTTTACAATTTAGTCCCCAAGGAGTTAGAGTCATGCAATTAAGTCCAAGAATTTAGAGGACATAAGGTTGAAACCCTAGTTAACTTAGGGTCTTTCATGCAAGCCCCAAACTTTAATCAAATGGTCCAAATCAAGTCTTGAACATTTGCAATTTAACCCCAAAAATTTCAATTTTATTGCAATTAAGTCCTTTTCATTTATTTTTGAGGCCTAAAATCCAACCAACTAATTTCCTAAATTTTAAATTTTTATTTTCCCAAAATATCAAATTTCAAGGGTGTTACAGACTCCCCCCTTAAGAGAATATGGTCCCCAGATTCTCATATGAGTATTATTCCTAGTAGCAGAAAATAAATAGATTCGATCAATTGATCTACATTCTTCTCTTCATTGCATTCCGCCAAGATTTTTCCTTTATGTCCTGATATATCTTCATGCTTCTCAAATGCATTATTTATCTTAACTTGTGTGCCTTATCTAATAATATTTCTTCCATTTCTTCTGTCACACATGTTTTCTTATGGAACAGAAGAATACCTTGAATATTAGTATTGAACTCAAACTCTCCAGAAGGATCAACTTTCCTTTGGTTTCAACATTACACCTGTTCTTAGGCTTTCTGATGCTTCTGCTTCCAGTAAGTTAGCCATTCTAGCCTTTTGGCTCACGGTATTGGCTACTACATTCGCCTTTTCAGGGATAGGTGTTGGAAGAGTAACAGTCTTCTAGAATTTCAATCCATTATGCTATCTTATGTTCAGATCCTCATTTTAGTCAAATGATTGACCTTACTATGTTACTTTAGTCAATGAGTCAGCTATTTAGATAAGTGCTGCATAATTCTTCGTTAACAGCCGACAAGACACAGAAAACTACATACTTCTATCACGTTTTCTGGTCCCTTCAAATCTATCTCAGAGGGATTAACTTCTTCCCCATCTGGAGATATGATATATCCAAGAAAAGCCACCTTCTTATCCAAAATCCGCATTTGCAAATTTTGCATACAACTAATGCTTTCTTAAGGTTTCGAGAACCATGCATTAGTGCTTTATGTGGTCTTCCTAGTCTTCAGCTAGAAGGATTCTTACTTCAACTCCAGCCTTGAAAAGTTCTTGTCCCCGCAGAAAGTCAAATAATACTTCTACGTAGACTAGGATAATGAATTCAATTCTTTCAGGAATAATTCTTAGTATTCAGCTATCATTTCTGTGTAATAGACCTTAATATCGAGTTGTATATTTAGTTCAAAGAAGTACGACAGATATGACAGAATGCAAACATCATAATCATATATGGCATTATTATAATTTCCCAAAATTAGAAATCATACCTGCTGCCACTTCGTAAGGATCAGGTGCCTTTTCTTTAGTCAGAGCATATGCTCGCTCGGACTTTTAGCTTTTCACCAGTTCCTACGACTTGTTTCCTTTTCCTGTAGGGGTTGACTTTCTCCGATTTGGGCAATCCTTGACTAAATGCAGATCACTACCACAAACTACACATCTACCCTGTTTTCTCCAACATCTTGATTCTTCCTGACCTGGTTTCCCATAATATCCACACGCTTTCTATGTTGGACACGTGGTTTCACCAGTCTGATGAACCTGCTGATTGACACCCCCACTTTATAACTTTGATTGGTTGTGATTGGGGTGGTCTTTCCCACTAGGTGGTAGCCTTCCTAGCCTTTTCCAACAGTTAGATTCCTCATGATTTAACATGCCACAAAATCCACAATTCTTTTTTGATATCTCAGATTGGATCTTTCGTCGTTTCTGACTAAACCACTTCTTTTGCTAACAGCAACTCTGATCTCAGAAGTTGTTCCTATCTTACCTTTTCCTCCATCTGTATGTACCTCAAGAGGTTCTTGTTCCACCTGCAAGGCCCTCCTTAAGGCTTCATCAAAGTTTAATTTCTCATAAGGCGTCAGGGGTTCTCCGTATCTCATATCTTAATCCTTTAACAAACTTCTCGGTTCTTGACTCCTCATTTCTCAATACCTGTGGGGCATACCGAATCAACCTACTAAATCTTGCCTCATATTGCCACACTGTCATATCTGCTTAGGTAAGACCTTGAAATTCTTATTTTCGAGCATCCCTTACTTCTTGTGGTATATATCTATCTATAAATTCCCACACAAAGTTGTCCCAGGTACAAGGTATCTTCTTATGTTCCCATCTGCCAAGGTACACCATTGACCTGCAGCTTCTTCTAATAGATAGATAGTAAATATAAATTTGAGGTCCTCTAGGTAACCTAACATCTGAAAAATATCATTAATCTCCCTGATCCAAGCTTTTGCTTTTTGGTGATTCGATTCACCCATAAATATTGGAGTGTGGAACTTAAGAAGATGTGGTAAGGTCCTGAACTTTGGAGGTTCCTCGTTTCTCTTCGAATTATCGATATGACCTTGTTGCTGGTGCAATTGTTGGAATTACTATCACATTACATTCATTTGCTCTAAAACTTCTCTCCTTATTGTTGATTGTACCTGTGGACCTCGTGTTTCTCCCTCAACACTTATTAGACGTCTCCGATCCGAGGTGTCCTTTTCTAGACTTTCTTAGTTAGGGGAATACATTGGGACTAGTTTTGGTGGCGTCATCCAATAAGTTGCAAGCTGTACAGTTGAAGACTACACCTATTTGTAATATTTAAAATATATATACAATTTCTTAAATTTTTGAAAATAAAGAAAATAAAAGTAAGTTTAACAAATTTTCGATAACTCATAATAGAAAGAAAGGAAATATGCTAACAAATAACTGGAAGATAAAATTAGTTAATATATTAGGTTAGCATCAACAAAATTACGTTAGCGTGAGCACAAGTCTAGAGTTTCCAAGATAGCTATGCTAATTATGCCCGATTGTACACAAAATGATAAAGCGTAAGGAAAGGGAATAGAAAATATTAGCCAATGCTACGCGATCCAACAGTCATAAGCTACTACTAAGTGACTACTACCCTATATACATATATACAATGCGTCCACAACTACTACATCATCCAGCTCTAGTTCTTTCCCCATCTGGACTCGTATGGCACGAAGTCCCTGCACTTGAGCCTCTGTTATCAAAACCCTTAGAACCCAATATCGATTTCAAATGGCTGACGCTGCCCAGCTTTGCATGAGTAACTCATGCTGATCTCATCATCTATCCTCAAGTATCTGACATATCCTTAGCAAGCTCGGTTTTTTATTTTTTATTTTTTATGATTATCAGTCATCCCTTAATATAAAAGTCACAAAATCTATTTCATTAACACCAAACTATTTAAATTCATTCCAAACTCCCTTGGGTCTTATATAACCTTTCAATATACCCCAAATATTCAGAGTTCAAATCCTAACTAAGCTAAACATGAGGTTAGCTATGAATCCCAATTCAACACCTAGGTCATCGATAACCCAGGCTCTGATACCACATTGTAGCACCCCCTCTCAGGACATCACCCAAGTTGAGGCGCCACCAATTTAATCTTAAATATAGTTCAAATAATAACTAGGAAACTTGTAACCATCTCAAAGGTAAAACAGTCATACTAATCCAAAAGATCACTTCATAGCATAAAATACATACATATCCAGTATCTTAAGTTTAATACAAACATTCTCATAACACTCTTCAAGTAGTTGTCTTGATCAGATGACTTATATGAACAACAATAACACCTAATCTATTACAAAATCACTCTCGTCTAAAACATGCCTCTACTTCTCAGATTGACCTGTCTGAAGACAAATAACAAGAAGAGGGTAAGTCTTAAGGACTTAGTGAGGGAAAAGAAAATGACAGGTAACAAACAAAGATAGCTCGATAACAATAAAAGTTTCAACGTGAATCAACACTGTGCAAAGTACACATGATATCAATTATATTAGACTATTGGTCATTCCATCCTTATTACTCCCAGATCAATGTATAGTTACTAGTATCAGACATCGGTACAGTATAAACAAGATTTCCTTATTGCTCCATTGCTCGACCACTCAGCTCGGTAGGTAATAACTTTCTTTTATTGGCATGGTCGACCGCATGCCAGATCCCACCACTCACAATACGCTACCTCCAACTCTCTGTTAAGTTAAGATCATAGATGGGTACTAGCCGGGATATCTGTCACCGTCGGCCCATATTGCGCAGCTGTCTTTTCGGACCTAGCCCCAGGCCCAAATCCCCCATGTGGTGTCCCTCCGGGTGATATCTTGCGCATGGGGTCCTATGGGTTAATATAATATAATGCCAATAGATATAAATTGCACTTTTAAACATTCAGTATGATTATGACAAATACGTAGTTCAACCAAGAATGTACACTGGCCAGTAAGGCCGTTTAGGGTTCATCACATAAGGTAACCATGTAACACAACAAAATAATAGATCAACACGATCCTTTTAACAATTAACAGGCTTGTAAGAAGCTAGCAAGTTTTGTGGGGACAGTCGGTAAGGCTGTAGGGTACAAGGGACATAATTCTGATAATGTAAAGAAAGTTATGGGCGCTACAACAATCAGAAAACAAAATCGGTATCAAAGATAACCCTCACAGGGGTGTTTAAATCAAATAACAAATAATAAATCGGATTCCAAACGAAAATTCAGATTACGGTACAGAAACAGAGAACCCACACAGGGGTTTATTCCAATAGTAGATAAGTAAAAGAACTGCCAAGTTGGCAGACCCTCATAAGGGTTTTCAACAAGTAATTAGAAAGCTTATACAAAATAATAACCCAAAGTGGGAGACCCTCACCTCTTGTAGTATCAGAGAAAACTATTACAATCTGCCGTCCACCGGCCCGCAGGACCTACTTCCATTTCACCTAACCAAAATAGTATAATTACAGTCAAAATCCATATTTGACTCCCAGCATCACTATCATCTTATCACCAAATAATCATATCGACATGATAGTTTAGAGCTCAAATGGCTCTATCGATCTAATAACAACCAATAAGATCGATTATATCCAAATTAATCTCGGTTTCATATCAAGTCTAATAACTAAGCAATAACTAGCTCTTAATTGCATAATCATTCTCTTCATATCATCCAAAATTCACAATAATTGTCCAATTATTATCACTTAGATCTAAATCCATAAATCCACAAGTTAAGGTTCAAATCCTTAGTTAAATGTACCATAAGAAATTAAAGAACCTATTCTTTAATGCCTTTAATCTCCAATTTGATACAGAAGGACCAAATCCTTCACTCTTTGAAATAGGAATTGAAATAATGTTCTCAACAATATATGGCACATAATGGCAAGGGTTTAATATAATTATGGAGTTCCCTAAGTCCAACGTATTATATGCCTTCGGCTCTGGTCATGACTCTTCCTCCTTAGCCAAGGTGGTAGATCATATCCACATCACTTAATTTTATTCTTTTTTCTTATTCTTTGTAACAACTTACGAAAATTAGAACCACATGCGATATCATATATCCATGAGGAAGAATTTATCTTTGAATATACTTCAATAAAGTACATACCCTTCTAAAGGGTTGCAAGGTATGCCTTGCAAAACTGCTTCCAATGGCCTATCTAGCCAAATTAGAAACAAATAATATCGACTATATTCTCTATAATCTTCTTGACTCCTCCGAATGCCTTTAATAGTTGTTTTCCCTTGGAGGAAGAATTTTTCTTTCTTTTACCACATTTCTAGCACCCCTAGGGCCCATAGACTTAGAGGAGGAAACAAGTATCAAAGGTTTTCCCTTGTCATGGTAATCTTCTTTTAGATCAACAATTTGATCAATAAAACTCAGGGATGTGAGGATCAAATCCTCATAGAGATCATTGTCCATCACTACATCTAAGTAGAAAAAGCTTCTCCAAGCCCAATCATCTTTAGACCATAGTCGATGACATATAACTTCACATCCATCCTAGCTTGAAAATCTCCATTGGCAACATGAACTTCTCATACCTTATTATCTTTACAACTCTTGTAAATGTTAATCAAGGTACTATTAATGTGTTTTTGAGACTTTTAAAGTTTGTAGATGCCTTCATGAGACTATGGGATAGAACGATCTTAAAACCAATTTGTGAACTTTTCACGTGTCTCTTGATCTACTTTAGTCCCCATGGGATTAGGAGCACCTTGATATAGGACATATATCCGCTTTTAGGAATCTAGAATGATTTTTGAGATTAAATCAATTGAGGAAGTTTGACCCAGTTGGTTTATTGGTTTTCAAAATAACTTAGAATGGAACATTAAGCTATTATTGAGATTTCACAAATCCTCGAAGGCAAAAAAGAGAATAAGCATGTGATTGAATTTGATATTAAAAATATGTTCATGGTCTTTCAAGTATGTTTTTCTCCCACTATCTTATCAATTCCTTCACCCTTAAGAAGAATTCGGGAAATCATATTTCCTAGTGAGAATCAAGATCCTAAAGACTTGCTAGTGGGCCCTCATGACCGGATGTATGTCCACGAGCAATCCAAAGGTAAGCAGCTTTTGCTAATTGCATTTCATACACCTTTTAATATATTTTGCCTCACAATTTCCTGTAGATCCTCTACATGGACGACCTCTATATTACTTTGTGTTAAGTCAAACCTACCAATCAAACTTTGATTTGAGGCGGGTACCACAACATCCCTCGTGATCGAGTGTATAATGTATGGGTGTTCTCAAAATCAAAGGTGTATCTCATGCAAAGTACATGGTCACAGCTTTCCACTTAAGTGTGACCCCCGTGATTGGATGTATATCACACAAAAGTGGTAGCATCGTCATGCCACATACTATTGGTAAAAGGCTTGGATTAATTAAAACTCTTTTAATTTGTATCTATTTTGACTTAATATTTGAAAAACACTTAAACATTCTAAGTAGAGGGTTTTTGCTTGCAAAGATCTCATCATTTTATCTTCTTATTAAGGTTTTCTGTATCCTAACCATGTATCTCATACATCAATAGGATATGGAAAGCATAAATAAGTAAATGCACCTAGCATGCTCATAAGGTAGGATGACCATGAGCCTAATCAAGTGGTGCAGTTAGAGCCATAAGTGCACCACTTAGTTGATTTTAAGTAGATTGATTAAATCTAACTATTGTATAAGTGTTTCCCATATATTCATGGGTCTTCAAAAAGTCTCCATGACTCCAATGACCTCCTTTGCTCCATGTAACATTTACATGAGAAAGAAATCCTCACTCCTAGTGATTCTATTCTCACAACATTTATAAGGTAGAAATTAAGAGGCATGCAAGCGACAATTTAATACAACCCTTTTCAACAACTTGAAACAAATAAAATCAATGTTAAAGGCTCATGATCATCCCCATTCATTCATCATCCATTCAACAATTAAATGAACAACAAATAAATCTAGAATTAACAATTAATTCCATTAATTAAATGCTAATCAAATTAACAAATAATTGGCCATGCATAACACTTATGCAACTTGATGGAGATCAACTTTAACAAGATTTTAGGAGCCTGAAAAAAATGTCAAATAGTTTTTGAGAACTTGCACAACACTTGTGCATCTATTATGTGTGAAATAAAACACTTTTGGCCACTAAAGGAACACAAAAATTGGTTAAAACCCATCCAACCTAAAATTGGACACTGCTGCCCCAGCTCGGCCACATGGCCTGACAACAAGAGTGCACGTTGCCCGGACGGTGCCTGGTTAGGCGTGATAGCTTGCCCTGTTTTTGGGTTTGGACTGAGTCAACTTATTTTTGGTTCAACTTTTGTGCACCAAAAAATTCAAGACACCTACTAAACATTAAAAGACACACTACAGATGAAATTTTAGATCTAAAAACTAGTTCAAGTAAGAATCACATTCTTCATGAATCTCCAATTAAACTCCAATCAAATTGGATCCAAAAATGACCAAAACACATTAAGTCAAATTTAACATGCTATATCAACATATAACATCAATTAATGCTAAATCAACATTCAAGATTAATGGCTATGAATTAAAACATACTAACCATATGAATTAACACTTAAAACACATATTAGCATGTTTTCAATTCATCAACCAAGGAACCACACACTACATCATCCAAACAATCCAATCCATCATATGAATCAAGAATTTGGTGATTTTGATCAATCCATCACATGAATCAATCAATCAAAAGAAATCTAAATCTAAGCATGATTTAGGCTCCAATAACACTTGAAGGTTAGTAAGCGACTAGGATGCAATTATCAAACTTCAAAAGCTCAAAATAACTAGTGCTTACAACCTTTCAAGGATATAATCATGCTAAGAATTCAGATTTAGTTGGAGGGTTACCTCAAAAAGCAAATTCCAAAGGTTTCAAGGGTGAACACTTTACCAATCCAGATTCTGGAAGACTCTGGCACAGTGGAGAAACAACAACTTTTCCTTGGTTAGAATGATCCAAAAATCACGAAAAAAAATCTGGAACCTCTCAAATCCGTGAGAAAAGAGATATAAAAAATTTAGGGCAAAAATCGATTTGGATCACTTGGAAAAAATTCATCAATTGACTGCTCTGTTCGAGTGGATCTCCAAAACTAGCAAATCAAATGCTTTGCCTCTATTGATATGATCCACACACCAACTGATCCTCCAAATTCCACTTACTTTTAGCTGGAGAAAATGAGCAGAATATCAATGGTGAATGTTGATTTTTTAGGTAGGAGAAGAAGAGAAAACAAAGCCTCAACACATGAAGCAATGTTTGGAAAGGGAGTTTTGAGGGAATTGTGGAAGAATCTAATTCTTCACACCTTTCACACTTATGGCTGATCCTCTCTCTCTCTCTCTCTCTATGTATATATATATATATATCTATATATAGATGTTGGATAGTGTGATGCCAAGGTGGCATCACACCTTCCATGGGAGGGGGTGCCAAGGTGGCAAATTTTGAATTCAAATCTCATTTGAATTTCATGTGCATTTTAATTACATTTTAAATATAATTTCAAATTAATTAAGGTGCTAATTTAAATGAACCTTTCATTTGAATTTTCCCTCCAAAATTTATTCTTCTATTTAATTAAATTAAACACTTTAATTTAATTAATTTATCCTTCAATTAACTCTTAAGTTAAGAAGCTTAACTCCTTAAGCTTGATTTTGTTAATTAAAATCTTTAAATTAACTTGACTAATTGATGGTCACTTGGCACTAAATAATTAATTTCTTAATTATTGGTCTAATTTAACTCCTTAAATTAGCTGATTAATTTAACACTTAAATTAATCAAGCAAAAATTAACCTTAAATTTGGCACCTCAAAATCGATCACCAAGGAGTGATTTTCTAACTCTTAGAAAATTGCTCGATTAACTAGGAGGTTAATTGGCTTTTTTATGTGACCCAATAGGTTAATATGCACTAGCATAAGCTGGAGAACTTGCCACCATAGACTTGTCACTCCAGCTAGCTAGTGAATTCTCCTGGTGGGTCTTCTGTGCTTTGTTCTCTAACAAACACCCACTAACATGCACCCATATCTCATATGGTTGCTCATGGAACGGAGCAATATCAAACCCTTGGATTTATGTATGGTTAGTGCAAGTCTATCCAGATCTTAGATGCCCTGTCTCATAAGATCCCATGACTTGGAAGATTTAAGATCACGGTCGTGTCAGACTTATTCCATGGTCACCGAACCAAGTCCCGTAGTCATGAGTGATCTAAGGGCCTCATCCAAATGCGAGTGAAGTAATAAAATGCACAAGATGAAGATGGTCATATAAAGAATATCATTCAATCAAGATTGTTATATAAGGAAAGAGCTTTACAAGGCCAATTTTATTGGCTTACCGAGCACCATTCCAACACAACTTGTATCAATTTTAGCCTTTTTCTTGATCCCCCAAAACATTTCACAGGTTGCTTCCCTTTTGAAGAAGAACTTTTCTTCCTCTTACCCCCTTTCTTAGGCCCCTGAGGCCTTTCGACTCGGAGGAAGAAGCAAGAATAAGCGGTTTTTCCTTTTCTATCACCACCTAAGCAGTCACAAGCATATTCACCAATTTATTAATTGTCACTTCTTGGTTGAACGTGTTAAAGTTCATAAAAAATTCATCCAATGATGGTGACAATGACTAGAGGATCAAATCGACATAGAGGTCATTGTCCATAATCATGTCAAGATGTCTAAGCTTCTCGATGAGTCCTTTCATCTTAAGCCCATGATCATGGACACTTGTCACCTCACCCATCCTTGACCTAAAGAGCTCCTTAGATAGGGTAAACCTTTCGTGTCTAGATTGTACACCATACAACTCATGTAGGTGTTTGTAGATCTCTCTCGTATGTTTTATATGCTCGTGAGTCTTTTGGAGCTCATTAGATATAGAGGCCGTCATGATGCATCTAACTTGTAGATCATCATCTACAAATTTCTTAAATACTTCACGAACCTCATATGTGGGACTTTGATCAAGGACATAGGTCTTTTTTTTAGAGTCGAGAATTATCTTAAGGTTTCTCAACAAATCTTAGAAGTTAGGCCCAATGAGTTTATTGGTTTCCAAAATGTTTGCAAGTAGATTTTTAGCCATTTTGTTTTGAAGATTTTAAAAAATCTACAAGAGGCGAAAAAAGAGTATAAGCATGTGATTGAATATTGATATTAAAAACATGTTCATGTCTTTTAAGCATGTTTTTCTCCCACTATTTTATCAAATCCTTCACCTTCTAGAAGAATTTGAGAAACCTCATTTTCTAGTGAAAATCAAGATCTTAAGGACTTGCAAGTGAACCCACGACTTGTGAGACATCCACAAACAATCCAAAGGTAAGCAACTTTTGCTAATTGCATCTCATACAACTCTTGATATATTTTGCCTCACTTTTCATGTAGACCCACGACTAGTGAGATATTCACATTAGTAGGTGTCAAGTCGTACTAACCAATCATTCTTCAATTCAAGATGGGCCCATGACATGCCACGACTCGTGTGCTAGTGCATAGGCATTCTCAAATCAAAGATGCATCTCATGCTAAGTATATGGTAACAGCTTCCCACTATAAGTGTGACCCACGACTCGTGAGACATCACACAAATAATGGTAGCATCGTCATGCCATATACTATTGGTAGAAGGCATGGATCAATTAAAACTCCTTTTAATTTATATCATCTTGACTTAACATTTGAAAGCACTTGGACATTCCAAGTTGAGGGTTTTTGCATGCAAAGATCTCATTATTTTATCTTTTTATTTAGGTTCTCTATATCCTAATCATGTATCTCATACATTGATAGGATACGGAAAGCATAAATAAGTAAATGTGCCCAGCATGCTCCTAGGGTGGGATGACCATGAGCCTAACCAAGTGATGCACTTAGAGCCATAGGTGCACCACTTAGTCGATTTTAAGTGGGTTGATTAAATCTAACTATTACACGATTGTATCCCATACATTCATGGATCTTCATGCCTCCAATGGTCTTCTTTGCTCTTTGTAACATTTACATGAGAAAGAAATCCTCACTCCTAGTGATTCTACTCTCATAATATTTACAAGATAGAAATTAAGAGGCATGTCAGACCCAATTTAATACAACCATTTTCAACAACTTGAAACCAATAAAATCAATATTAAAGGCTTATGATCATCCCTATTTATATCCATTCAACACTTAAATAAACAATAAATAAATCAACAAGCGACATTCAATTCCATCAATTAAATGCTAATCATATTAACAAATAATTGGTCATGCAAAACCAAGCATAACATTTATGCATCATATTTTTGCCGCAATTGGAAATTAACTTTAACAAGTCTTAAAAGCAATCAAAAGTGTCCTACACAATTTAGAGACCTTGCAAAATACTTGTGCATCCATTGCGTGTGTTTCAATATCAAGTTCGGTCACTAAAGAAACCAAAAGAAAGCTCAAAACTCATTTTAGACAAACTCGGATGCTGCTGGCTGAGGCATGCGCATGTCTGGGCAACAGCACTCGGCCACTGCCTTGCTCTGTGCGCTGCCAAGTGCCGGTAACTCCCCTATTTTTGAGTCATGAGCGAGTCAAGCCATTTTTGGCTCAACTTTTGTATTTAAAAAACTAAAATCTCAAGTGCTCAATGATGCTTGAAGAACAAGTTTATGCAAGAATCATATTATTCAAATATATCCAATTATATCCAATCTTATTGTATCCAAAAAAGACCAAAACAACTTAAGGCCTTTCACAACATGCTATATCAATATATAACACCAACCAATGCCAAATAAAAATTTAACATTAGCAAAAATGAATTAAAACATACCCACCGCATGATTTTACAATTAAATCACATAATAGCATAATTTAACCATTAATCAAGGAGCCACAAACAAGATCATCCATATTCTCCAACCCATCATATGGATCAAGTACATGGTGATGTTGATCAATTCTTCAAAAGAACCAATTATCCAAGCAAAATCCAAATCCATGATTGAATAAAGCTCTGATACCACTTGAAGGTATGTGTGGCACTAGGATCCAAATATTTTCTAAAAAAGATTGAATAAAACTAGCCTACACACATTCACAAGGAATAGACATGCAAAGGATTTAGATTTAGAGAGAGAAATACCTTGATGGAACCAAAAATCAAGGAACAAGAGATAACACCCTTCAACCATTGAAATGATATAAATATGTTATGGAAAACATAAGTAGTGATTAATGTAGCATTCAAATAATAAATAGTAGGAAATAGTTTAGAAATTATTGTTCTTGTGAATTTGAGATGTATTGATTCTTTTGATATAAATATCAAGTTGTTGATGTCCAAAACCACTCAAGCATTTTATAGAAACCATTCACTACTCTAGTCTATTCTATTTTCTCAAGTATTCTTTTCTTTTTTTCCTTTTCTTCCCTCTCTCCCTCCTCTCTATCTCTCTTGGTCTTTTCTTTTTCTTTCCTTTTCTAGTAGTGCTGGCTCGCTTTAACACAAATTTATTCTCCATGCCAGCAAAGGGCCAACGATCGCCACCTTCTATTAAGAGTTGGCCTGTAATGTTGAAGCTTAGTTGTTTTCCAGCATTTTAAAAGTAAGAAGACTCTAAGCAAGAAGTTAAATTTGCAAATTTGAGAAGCATGGAGAAATCATTTGAAAGCTCACTAGTAATAAATGCCAAATCTCCAATAGTGAAATAGCCGGCAACATAGTCAACAACAGAGGTTGCGGATAGGGTAAGGGCTTTGGGGTTCCATATTGTTTAGAGTTAGGACTTTCGAAAATCTAATTTATGCATTAATTTGAAGCCAAAAGATAAAATTAAAATTAGTTATTGAATTTCAATTTGTAATTTCACTCCCAAATCCTATATATAAAAACTAGGGATAAAAGTGTTGGATGTTTAAGGGTCACTGTCTTTTGTAAATGCTGTTTGGGTTTTTCAATATAGTAAGCTTAGAGGGATAGTTTCAATAATTTTATAAGAGGGAGGGGTATAGTCAATAATCTAGCTATTTCACATGGGTGGTCTAACCTTCAAGAAAACGAAAGAAAGAAGAGGATCCAAGAGAATAAGTGATAGTAGCATAATTGAATAACTTAGATATTCGTAGTTATATATAATTGAGAAGATGAAAATTTGTTTCTAGGTTAATATATAAACCCCAATAACACAAGGCATAAATGCCATTAATAAAGATGATGAAAATGCTGAATATATGGACATATGGCCTCAATGACCAACTAGGTACAAAGAGTTAACAATCAGCAACCAAGATTATCTTATGCATTTTAGGACTTTTAATATGTCTTAGTTAATCTCCCATTACAATTTACTCAATATTCTGAAGCTATATGGGTAAGAAGCATAAGGATGTAAAGATATTGCAAGCAATGTCCAACAAATATGCAAGGTTGAACAATGATTCTTGGTAGCCATCTAAAGAATGATTTGGTATACCCTAAGTATAGAGGGGGCTTCATTTACCTAGGCTCCTTTGGCATTTTCTAGCCACATCAGTAAGTATAGGAGTATAATTCTATTTGTAACCTCTACTTATCTGTTGGCTCACTGGTTGGCTGTGGACGTGAAGAATTATTTAATAAAGAGCTCTAAACACCACTTGTAGAGGTTAGCTCCTTGAATTAGATCACATTTTCTAAAATGAACACTTTAGAGATTCTAAATATTCACATGATGTTTCTCTATGTGAACTTTTTGATTTTTTTCTTTGATATACATGCTAAGTGTTCAACTTCTACCATATGGAAAAGTAACCTATTGCAACTATGAGGAATTTTCTTTGGCCAGTGGCTTAGGGGAAAGGTCCTACAATATCCATGCCCCACTAGGCAAAGAGGCATGGGTTGCTAGTAGGTTGGAGGAGTGCACCAGGTTGATGATTTAGGTCAACATGTTCTTGGCAAGGTTTGTAGCTCCTTATTAATTCTTGGGCATCTCTCACCATTCCTGGCCAGAAACACCCCTAGGGTCTTAGCTGCCAAGGGCCATGCTCCTAAATGATTTCCACACAGGCCCTAATGTATCTCACACAACACATATTTCGCTCTTTTTTGGAATAAACACTTTAGGTAAGGTTGGGAAAAACTGCATTTGTACAGGTCTTGATCTAATAATATGAACCTTATTGCTCACATATTCACTTGGCAAGCCTCATTTAGGTCATTAAGGTCATTGTCTTGAAGATATTTTATAATATGGGTCATTTATATTGCAGTGTCTTTCCCAATTGATAATTTTGAGATATAGAAAGGTCGCACATTTTTGGATTTCATAGTTTGGAGCGTCTAGGGTTAGGAAGGTGATATGTCGACTCTTCACAGCCATCAGGACATTGGCTATCTTAGCTAATTGATCTATATCCAAATTTTCTTAGCGTCGTACTTTTGCAAAAGTAAAGGTATCAAACAACTAACTAATTGCTTCAACTCAACTGAGATACTTTGCCATATTATCCTCGTTCGCCGCATAATCCTCTAACTTAGATTAACTCCAATTTAAAATCGTTGTGCACTTGTAAGTATCGTGCTGTAGTTGTGTAAGCTAATTTCATTCTTATGATCATATCTTTAGGCTTCATTATTGGAGGTTAGGAAGTTGAACCTCAAGGTATATTAAAATTTATCTCCTTAAGGACTTTCTAGGTTTATTCTTGCACTACAATTAGAACTAATAGAAGATTCATTTGCGTAAAGGGTCTAAGTAGGGAAAGAACTTTTGGCATTATCTCATGTATCTCAGCTATAAATTTTCTAAGACGTTGGACTTTTATGGTTGGTCGAGAGTGATATTCAATTCCATATTGACTCAGCTCCATAATCTATTCAACCATCATTCCAAAAGCTTCTAATTGCATTCTGTTTTCTTCAGCGAGTGGTTGGTAAGTACTATGATCTAGTGGGCCTGGAAGTAAGACCAGTCCTTTGAGGTTGTGGCCACCACAATAAGAGCCAACTTCTAAATAAAGTTATACCTTATTTCTAGACCTCATAAGAGGCGACTAACGTAGTAAATTGGTTGGTATTCCTTTCTTGCTCTCATACTAAGATAGCATTAACTGATATCTTAGCAGTCACTGGGTACAAGTATAGTAGTTTTCCTATCCTTGGCTATTTCAAGAAAATGGGTGATTAAGTACGTCTTCAATTATTGAAAGATCATACCCCATTTTTTTATCTATTCAAAGGTTTATCTCCTCTTAGGATTTTGAAGAAGAGTAGTTCCTTCTCTGTGGACAAGAAAATGAAGTGGTTTAGAGCAGCTAGGGGGCAGCCAACATCTGTACTTTTTTTATGTTCCATAGAGGAGCAACTAGAGTACTACTCCTATCTTGTTGGAGTTGGCCTCTATCGTATGCTGTTAAACAACATATCCTAGGAACTTTGCTCTGTGTATGCCGAAGATGTATTTTACCAAATTGAGTTATAGATTGAACTTCCTCAAGATGGTAACGTGTATTCTCATAGATCACAGAGGTAGTCTCTCTACTATGGCTTTTAACTGACATGTCATCTATATACACCTTTATATTTCTCTTGATCATGTCTTCTAACATGTGCTTCACCAATCTTTAGTAGGTAGAGCGTGCATTCTTTGGTATAAAAGGCATTATATTATAGCAGTATATCTATGTGTGGTTACAAAGCTTGTTTTCTCCTAGTCTTCTAGGGCTAGGTTGATTTGACTATAGCCCTGGTAGGCATCTAGGAAGTTTAGGATCTAACATATATCACGGACTCTTCCAGTGTGTCTATTTGAAGGTAGATGACATGTTAGGATCCATAATAATTTGCAAAAAAATAAGCAAAATTAACTAACATATCCTCTGCCCAAGGATCTATTATGTGGCTCAAAATTAGATTAAAAATATGGAGAAAAGTTAACTTAATCGTGAAATAGGAAAGCAATTAGAAGATCTCACTATGGAACACTTTCCAAGCAAGGAAATTACCTTTTGTCCAAGGATCTCCAACTCCTCTCTTATGGATAGCAACTCCAATTACTCTAGCTAGAAAAATCTCCTCCAAGACATTGTAGATTAGCCAGCAAAACAACAACTAAAATGTAAAAACTGCCGGCGACAAAAACCCTCAAAATCATCCAAAAACTTGGAAGATCTTGATTCACCATCTCCCCTAAAGCTGAAGCCTATAAAGCTAGTCTACACACCTAAAATCACTCTCAATCCTCTCTCAAGTAGCTAAAGATGTGAGGAGGATAGAGGAGGACGAAGAAGAAAGTGTGAGGAAGTTATTAAAGAGAGAAAGTTGTTGGAGGGAATCTAAAGAATGGTTTCTCTCAACATGAGATCACTACACAAATGGGAGGGAAATTGGACTCCATATGGCCGGCCATGAGGGTGTTATATAGTGTGGTTTGGAAGCTTAAGGAAGTTCTATCACACATACCTCACTATGCCACATAGGATGCCAACTTGCTAGTCAAGTTGCATTTTCAATTTCTCAAATTTAAAATGCCAACTCACTAATATTAAATGGACTCTTCTATTTGATTTTCCCTCTAAAATTAGATTCCCCTACTAATTAAATTAACTCCTTAATTTAATTAGATTAACTTAACTCCTTAAGTTAATAAAATCAATTTGATCATTCAAGTTGACTTTGACTAATTAAAATTGCCACATGCAACCAATTAAATTAACTCTTTAATTTAATTGGCCTAATTTAGCTCCTTAAATTATTTTGATTAGTTTAAAACTTAAATTAATCAAGCTAAAGTGACCAATTGATAATTAGCCAATTTGCTTTCTCTGTCTCCAATAAACTTGATCACCATAATTATCTAACTCCTTAGATAATTTCTTCAATCAAGTGAGAGTATTTTAGGCTTTTGTACATGACCTTTTTGGTTCAACAATTCAATAGACATGGGATCACAACTCTTTGTGATATTTTGGATATTAAAAATATTTGAATTAGTTTAAACTCCTTTAAACTAATAACTCTATCAATTAATCTCTATTAATTGAAGAGGACCCAATCTCTATAGTTGAGGCCTAGCACAAGCCTATGGAGCCAATGAATTGGATGAATGAATTATAAAGAGGTTAACCATTACTGATTACGATTATCGTGTAAATACAGTGCTTCTATTTTCTATCTCCCGAAGAGGCCTATGGCAAGATATTTGCTAGCTCCCTAATAGCCTCGATAATTATGTATCTATTCTTGATGTTCAATTCTCATTATGATCTTATCTTTGAAAAATTACTTTTCCAAATTGTTATATCACCTTGCGCAAGGATTTCTTGGAATTTAATCATCTTAGAATACATAGGAGATCAACCCACACTTGACAGACGGGCAAAACGGATCCCATCTTTGAAATCACAAACCTCCATACTTGAGTAGCTTGTGCCCAAGCTAAGCCCCAAGCGACCCACTACGTGGTTGGAGCAAAATTAAAGCACAAAGACCCAAATACAAGGATAGTGTGGAACTTCAAGTCAAAGAACTAATTATATGCACTATCGTAAGCTAAAGAACTTGCCACTACCGATGTGCCACTATGGCTATCTAGTAGATTCTCTAAACGGGCCTTCAGTAATAAGCACCCACTAACAAGCATCCATATCTAACATCCATGAAATGGGGCAACATCCAACTCCTTGGAGTATGTATCATTAGTGCAAGTCTATCTGAATCTTAGACACCCCATCTCATAAGATTCTACGACTTGGAACATTTAAAATCATGACCATAGAGATTTATTTTATGATCACCATCATATTTGTGACAAAGTTCCTTAGTCTTGTATGATTTAAGGTCTTCAACTAAATGCATTTGAAGAAATCATAAATGCATAAGATAAAGATGGGCTTTTGTTGGAATATCATTCAATTAAGATTGTATCACAAGTGAATTAGTTTTATACACCAATTCTAATTGGCTTGCGGGGTACTATTCCAACAATCTCCCACTTGCCTTAAAGCTAATTCCCAGAGCTTTCTAGCCTATCTTCTCAAGATGTCTTAAAGACATTTTTGCTTTTAAGGGTTTAAATAGTGATTTTGCTATATTTTCATTCGAGGCAACTTTATCCACTCAAATATTGCCTCAAAATGTTCTTGGATCGCTAATAATGATCTTGGCTTCTTTGCTTGCGCAATGGCTCCTTTGTTGTCACAATAGATAATTACTGGCTCTTACACGCTAGGCACTACATCCAACTTTTAGATGAAGTTTCTCATCTGCACACCTTCCTTTGTGGTGTTTGACACCGTAATATATTCCACCTTAGTAGTGGAATCGATCGTGGTATCTTTTTTAGAACTCTTCCAACATACCATGTTGCTATTGAAGTAAAATATAAATCTAGAGGTCGATTTTAGCTTATCTTAATCAGATTCGAAACCAGAATCCGAAAACTCCTCAAGTTTCAATTCTCCATTCTCATATACAAGATATAAATCTTTAGTTCTTCTCAAGTATTTAAGGATTTTTTTCACGTCTTTCCAGTGACTCTCACTGGGATTGGATTAGTAGTGGCTCATAACACTTAGAGTGTGAGCTACATCCGGTCTCGTACACTAAACAACATACATTATACTTCCAATAGCATATGCATAAGGTATATGGGACATTCTTTCTCTCTCCTGGTCGATCTTAGGGCCCATAAACTTGGAGAGATGAATGCAATGTCCTATTGGGAGGTATACTATCTTAGATTACTCTATACTAAACTATTTTAGTATCTTGTCAATGTACGTTGACTGGGAGAGCCCTAACATCCTTTTTAATCTATCTCTATAGATTTGTATTCCTAATACGAAGGATGTTTCTCCCAAATCCTTCATGGAGAATTGTGAAGATAGCCATACTTTAGCACACTTTAGCATCTCTTTCTCATTTCTAATGAGAAGGATGTTATCGATCTAAAGCACAATAAATTATGTCAAACTCCCACTAGCATTTTTACACACACATTTTTTATAAAGCCAATTGATTTAACTGCCTTATAAAAACATATGTTCCAACTTCATGATGCTTGCTTTAGCCCATAAATGGACCTTTAGAGTTTGCAAACCTTTTGCTTACTCCCTTTGGATGTTAAACCTTGTGGTTGCTCCATATAGATTTTTTCTTCAATATCTCCATTGAGAAATGTGGTCTTTACATCTTTTTGCCAAATTTGATAGTTATGGTAAATGGCTATGGCAAGCATAATCCTTATGGACTTAGGCATAGTGGCTGGTGAAAAGGTTTTCTCAAAATCAATACCAGGTCTTTGAGCATAACCTTTTACCACTAGTCTAGCCTTAAAGGTCGCCACCTCCCCATCAATCCCTAGCTTATACTTATAGAACCACTTGCAACTAACGGATACTATACCCTTTGGTGGATCTATTAAAGTCCACACTTTATTGGAGTATTGGAGTCCAGTTTGGATTTCATGACCTCAAGTCAATGACCCGAATCTATGTTTAGCATAGCTTCATCATAGATCCTTGGATCACTATCCATTTGTCCGTCTCATGAAGAAATTCGAACCTTTCAGGTTGCTTCTTGATTTGGTTCGACCTTCTAGAATATTATGTGTTAAGCTTATTTTGTTCTTTTGTTTATATCGTTTGTGGGATAGTATGATTATCTTGAACTTCATCAAGTTCAATGAAACACCTTTTCTATCTAATAGAAACTCCTTTGCCAAAAAGGTGGCATTTCTCAAAACAAACAGCTTTTGTCTTGAGGGATCATAGAAGTAATAACCCAAAGACTTCTTTGGGTATCTCACAAATTTGCACAAAGTAGATCTTGCATCTAACTTGTCTCCCATTAGTCTCTTCACGTAGGCAGGAGACCCCCAAACTTTTAGAAGAGAGTAAGAAGGTACTTTTCCAAGCCACATCTCATGCGGTGTCTTTGGCATCGACTTTGAGGGTACTACATTTAGTAACTTCACCACCATCTTGAGGGCATATCCCCAAAAAAGAGATAGGGACGTCGGTGAAACTCATCATGGACCGTACCATATCTAATAATGTACGATTTCTTCTCTCGACTACTATTTTATATTAGTTGTGCCGGGTAGAGTCCATTGTGAGAGAATCCCATTCTCCTTTAGATAACCTCAGAATTCAATACTTAAGTATTTTCTTATTCGATCCAATCAAATAGTTTTGATACTAAGTCCTAATTGCTTCTCTACTTTATTCCTATACTTTTTGAACTTTTCAAAAGTTTAAGACTTGTAATTCATAAGATACACATATTCGATCCGAGCAAAAATATCGGCCAAAGTAATGTAGTAAGAATAGTCTCATCATACACTAACTCTTTGTGGCACACATACGTCGTATGGATCAAATTCAAAGGACTTATGGATCATTCCATTTTTCATACAAAATGAACTTTGGTTATTTTTCCTTTTAAACAAGATTCATAAGTAAGTAGATTCTCTAATCCGCTAACATTTAGTGATTTGAGGCTATTAACTTGTTCATCCTATTCTTGGAAATATGTCTAAGTCTTGCATGCTAAAGGTATGCATTTTCTGTTGGAATAGTACCCCACAGCTAATTAGATGGCATGTAAACTATTTCACTTATGATACAATCTTGATTGAATGATATTATTATAAAATGACCATCTTCATCTTATGCTTATTTTACTTCACTGGCATTGGGTGGTAATCATGAAATAAGTCTCTACGGCTGTGATTTTAAATATTCCAAGTCATATAATCTTATGAGACGGGGAATCTAAGATTTGAATAGGCTTGCAGTAATAATGCATAAATCAAAGAAGTTGGATATTCTCCGTTTCATGAGTTAGATATGGATGTATGTTAGTTGGTGCCTATTAGAGAACAAGTTTATTGAAGACCCAACTGGAGAATCCACTAGCTAGATAGCCATAGTGGCAATTTGGCAGTGACAAGTTCTGCAGCTTACACTAGTGCATATAATTAGTCCTTTGACCTAAGGATCCATGATAACCTTGTGTTTAGGTCCTCATGCTTTGACTTTTCGCCAACCACGTAGCGGGTCATCTAGGTTAAGATTGGGTATGAGCAACTTAGACATGGAGGTTTGTGAGATCTATGATGGAATCCATCTCTTCGTTGTTGTGAAGGATGAGTGGATCTCCTATGTATTCTATAATGATCGATTCCATGAAATCCTTGCGCAATGTAATATGACAATTTGGAAAAGGAGTTTGCCAAAGATAATGTCATAAAGGGGATTCAAACATTGAAATTAGAAACATAATTATTGAGGCTATTGGAAAGATAACAAATATCTTGCCCTAAGCCTCTTTTGGGAGATAGAAGATGGAATGACTGTATTTGCATGGCAGGCGTGGAGCTAGAATGGTTCATCAAAGCATATTTATTTCATCTAATTAGTTGGGCTCCATGGGCTTGTTGTTAGACATCGACTATGGAGATTGGGTACTCTTCAATTAATGGAGATTAACTGAAAAAGTTATTGGTTTAAAGGAGTTTAAACCAATGTGAATATTTCAATATTCAAAATATCACAATTAGATATGAAACTATTTCCTGCTACGTGGTCTGTGAAGAATCAAAGTATGAGGCCTTAGACACAAGGTTGTCATGGATTCTCAGGTCCAAGGACTTGTTATATGCATTGGCATAAGCTGGAGAGCTTGGCACTACTGACTTGCCACTTTGGCTATCTAGTGGATTCTCCGAGTAAATCTTTAGTGACTTGTTCTCTAACACGCACCAATGACTAACATGGATTGCTCATAGAACGGAACAATACCTAACTCCTTGGATTTATACATCGTTAGTGCAAGTTTATCTGAATCTTAGATGCCCTATATCTAAATATTCTATGGCTTGGAATATTTAAAATCACGATTGTGTAAGATTTATTTCATGATCACCACCCAATGCGTGACCAAGTCCTGTAGTCTTGTGTGATTTAGGGGCTTCAAGCAAATGCCAGTGAAGTAATTTAAGCATAAGATGAAGATGGCAATTTTTATTTGAATATCATTCAATCAAGATTATATCACAAGTGAAATAATTTACATGCAAATTGGTTGTGAGGCACTATTCCAATAATCTCTCACTTGCCTTAAAGCTAATTCCCTATAGCCTTAAGACCCATCTTCTCAGGATGTCCTTCAAAGACCTTTTGTGTTAGGGGTTTTTTTAGTGGATCTACTATATTCTCTTTTGAGGTTACCCTCTCCACTCGAATGTTGCCTCTATCAATGATCTACCGGACTAAATGATAATACCTCAAAATTGTGTTTGGTTCTCTAATGAGATCTTGGCTCTTTTGCTTGCATAACCGCTCGGTTGTTGTCACAGAAGACAACTATAGGCTCAGTAATACTAGGTACTACATCCAACTCTTGGATGAAGTTTTTCGTCTAAACACCCTTCTTTGTAGCTTATAAAGCGGTAATATATTCTACCTCGGTGGTAAAATCAATCATGGTGTCTTGCTTGGAACTCTTCCAACTTTATGTGCCACCATTGAGGTGAAATATAAATCCAGCAGTAAATGTTAGTTCATCCACATCGGATTGAAGACTAGAATCTGAAAAGCCCACAACTTTCAATTCTTCGTTGCCCTATACCAAAAATAAATCCTTACTTTTTCTTAAGTACTTTAAGATTCCTTTTACAACCATCTAGTGACCTTCACCAAGGTCGTATTAAAAGTAGCTCGTAATGCTTAGAGAGTATGTTGTATCCGGCTTTATACATTGAACAGCATACATTATGCTCTATATAGTAGATGCATAAGGTATGTAGAACAACATTTTCTCTCTTGTTGTCAGTGTTAGGGACCATAAACTTGGAGACGAAGACCATGTCCCATAGGAATAGATCCCTTTTTGGATTCCTCAATACTAAACTTTTTTAGCATCTTGTTAATGTACAGTGTTTGAAAAAACCCCAACATCCTCTTTAATCTATCTCTATAGATTCGTATTCCCAATACCAAGGATGTTTCTCCCAAATCCTTTATGGAGAATCATGAAGACAACCTTGTTTTAGTGGACTTTAACATTTCTCTCTCATTCCCAATGCGAGTAATGTTATCGACATAAAGCACAATAAACTGTACTGAACTCCCACTTACCTTTTTGTACACATAAGGTTCATACAAATTTTTGATAAAGCCAAATAATTTGATCGTCTTATCAAAACATGCTCCAACTTTAGGATGCTTGCTTAAGTCCATAAATGGACCTTTCGAGTTTACTAACCTTTGCTCAATCCCTTTGGATATAAAACTTTAAGGCTACTCTATATAGATTTCTTCTTCAATGTTTTCATTAAGGAAAATGGTTTTACATCCATTTGCCATATCTCATAGTCATAATATGCGACTATGACAACATGCCGTATTTTGGTTTTGGACCAAGTCAAGGCCATTTTTAGCCTACTTTTTGTGCAACAAAAATTTATAAACATGTCCATAACATCAATTCATACATATTAGATGAATTCCCTCTAGATTTAAAACTTTTAAGAATGAAAATCTAAGTGCTCAAGCATGCTTTAAAATTCAAGTGCAAGTAAGAATCAATATTCTTCAAAATCTCCAATTATCTCCAATCAAATTGGATCCAAAGAATGACCAAAACACCTTAAGCACAAACTAAACATGTTATATCAACATATAACATAATCCAATGCTAAATCAAAATTTAACATAATCATTTGTGAATAAAAATCATGCCACATGAATCAACATTTAAATCACATATTAGCATATCTCAATTCATTAACAAATGAGCTATATACAAAATCAACCAAACACTCAAATTCATCAATTGAATCAAGTGTTTGGCGGTAAGGATCAATTCATCACATGAATCAATCCAACAAAGTTCAAATTGAAGTGTGAATTAGGCTCTGATACCACATGAAGGTAAGAGTAGGCTAAGGATCCAAAATATAAAGCCATAAAAGGCTAAATATAATTTGTCTACTCATCTCCAAGGATCTAATAATGTATTTAATAAGCATTTAGATCCATAAAATCTACATTGAAAGATAAGTCCAAAGATAGAATGAAAATGACTCAAATGAACTCTTTAAAGGAAAAATCATGCTCAGCAAAAACTCACCAATAGTTGACCACCGTCCTCAACTCCAAAATTGCTCAAAATTTATAGAGAGCACCTCAACACAACAAGGATGTTTTTGTAAAAATTTTGTGGCAATTAGATCACCGGAAGTCTATCAAAACAACCTCCAAAGTTACTACACAACAATGGATCACCAAGAGCACAAGCCCCCCAAGTGTTAAGCCTCTAATGTAATAATTCACACACCCAAGGAGAACCCTAATCAGCTTAAATATGCTAGAAAATGAGAGGTTGAAGGTGAGGGAGAGGATAGTTATGAGAGAATTGGAAAGGAAGAGAATTTAGAGAGTATGGGCCCTTCAACACATGAAATGTCACACTTTGGAAGCAAAATGGGAATCTAAAGTTACTAGCTCCAATAAAGAAAAATTGGTTTTAGCAAAAACATTCTCAGTGATGATGATAAAATAGTTGTTGAATATACAAATATAGTGACCAAAAGTAATTTGGTTGCTAAAATCAAGTTATGTGAATGTTTTTGTGACCAATTAATATTTGGTAGCTACAAATGGTTGCTATAGTGTGACCAATCTTAACTAGTAATATATCAACCAAAGATGAAGTATTTAGTGAGAATTTTTATGGTCCTTATATATAAATATTATTTGTGACCAATTTAGCAATGAAATATCAAATGATTGCTACAAGTCTTTTTAAATTAATCATCAACAACCAACAAATTTGGTTGCTGAGCATACACTTAGGCCCTGTTTGGTAGCCTTGATTCAGCATGATAGATAGTTAATATAGGCCAATTTTTTGTTTGGTTGGCTAAATTTAGGCCTAATATAGATTATGAGCTCGTCACCTAATCCAATTGGCTCCTTGATAGTAGATCAAGCCCTAGAGGTTGGATGTGTAATCCTGGCAAAAGTGGTAGCCTATATTACCAAATGGAATGATGATTTTCCCCTTATTCTAAGCAAAGAGTGAAACCCTAAAATCAAATTCTTACATCTGGGTGTACTTTGCCTCTTCCGTTTCAGTAGCTCGTTTTTTCCTCCTCTCCATTTTGAGCTGGTCTTTTTCATCAACTAAATCAAACATCCAACAAATAAGTTGAAAGATTAATAAAAGAAATGCATTTGGTGAAAGATTAGGAAGAAGAAATGAGCTACACATAATCGCGATTCTGATTGGAGCAATTACACATTCAACGCAACATACCATAAGCTTTCATTGGTTGTATTGTTCTTTCAAGCCAACTTCTTAGAAATTTCAGGTTATGTTTCGAAACCCTAACCAGTGTTTTCATAAATAATTTTGTTTCTCCAATTACAATTGAATAAAAAAATTCCTATTAAGTTACTTTAGACTAATTTTGTTAAGTATTATAATCTATTATTTTATTGAGTGTTATAATGTATCAGTAATTATTTTAACGAATGTATGTGCATATTAGACATTATGTTCTAGTTCTTTATCTTAGCAAAAAATATCCATGCTTAGACTGGGAAATTATTTTAATCTGTGATTTGTTATCATATTACTGTATTTTCAATGGCTGATAATTTCAATGAAATGGAAGGATTTTTGGTAATTGAGGAGATACTGCTGCAAACTATGTTTCTTATGCACTTAATTTTGTAATATGTTTGTAGAATTGAGCAGCGACATAGGCAGAGATGTAACAGAGGCAGATATACAATGATTGAAAGAATACCTTATCAAATAAAAAATTTGAGCAAACTAGTTGAATATATAAATGAGGCATGTATCAACAATCTAAGAATGAGTAGAAATGCATTTGGTAGGTTATGTTACTTGTTAGAGCATGTAGGTGGTCTTGTAGACTCTAAATATGTGAACATTCTTGAAAAGGTAGCGATGTTCCTTGCTATTAAGAATAGAATAGTGAAGCATAACTTTATAAGATCTGGGCAAACAATGAGCAAGCACTTTAATGTAGTCCTGATTGCTGTTTTAAAGCTACAATCAATCTTATTAGTTGATATAGAGCCTACATCAGATGACTGTACAAACCTTAGATGAAAATCTTTTAAGGTAAAATATCAATCAAGAAAATTTCATAAGGTTACATAGTATATATATTACATATTAATATTAGCTTCATAAAAAAAATTAAATATTTCTAATCATTTATTATTTTACTTTCATGTAATAAGGTTGTCTAGGAACTTTATATGGAACTTATATTAAAGTGAAAGTATCTCAAACAGACAACCCAAGATTTAGAAACAAAAAAAGGGATATAACGATAAGCTTGCTTGGGGTATGTGATAAAAATATATGAAATTTATTTATTTATGACCTAGTTAGGAAGGTTCTGCTGCAGATGCTAGAGTCCTTCGCGATGCTATCAAATAGGCCTAATGGATTGAAAGTGCCAAAGGGTATAGCATCATGCCTTATTTGTGTGTAATGTGTAATTATAACTTTTTTTTTAAATCCTATAAGATATTTCTTTTAACCTATGTTCACAGGAAATTATTATTTCTGTGACAATGGTACACAAACAGTGAAGGATTTTTTACTCCATACAAAGGTATCAGTTCCCATCTTGATGAGTGAGGTGAGGGCTCACTTATTCCTTGAAATGAAAAAGAATACTTTAATATGAAGCATTACAAAGCCCACAATGTGATAGAGTAAACCTTTTGTTTGTTAAAGGCACAGTGGGGTATTTTAAGAACTCATTCGGCTTACCCTATAAAGGTCCAAAATCGAATCATCATGGCTTGTGCTTTGCTACATAACTTTATTAGATCAAAAATGGCTATAGATCCACTGAACATCTTATAGAAGATTTAGACGAGCACAATAAGGATGCTGAAGATGATTCAGAGTATGTGGACAATGTGGAATCCTTCCATGAATAGAACAATTCGAGAGATAACTTAGCTCATTCCATGTTTAATGAGTGGAGACAACATTAGGAGAAGTTTTTAAGTTGTAGCATGTATATATTATCAATTAGTATTGTTTTAAGTTGTAGCACATATATATTTAAAGCTAAATATTTCTGGTTATGTAAATTACTGATGAATAATAAAATTTGTGGAAGCCAGCTTCTTAACTTCAGGTAAAATAATTGTTTTAGTACAAATAAATCTTATTGAAACTTTCAATTGTTTAGAGATCTTCCCACATGTGGCTAATAATTATTTCATGCATAATTTCATATTCATGCAGTTTATTGAAATCAACAGAAGTTATCATGGATAGCTCAAGCAGTCAAGTTGGTAAAGGAAAAGGTAAGAAAACAGAAAAGTCCTAAAGAAGCTAGAATCAAAGGAAAGATAAAGTCCTTATTGTAGCCCTAAATAATATAGTGGCTAATTGCTGGAAAGCAGATAATGGCTTTAAGATTGGCTACCTCCAAATCTTTGAGCAAGCGATGGTGAAAGCGTTTCCTAGCACAGATCTCAAAGCACTCCCCCATATCAACTCTAAAATTCATGTCTGGAAAAAATACTATGGTTCCCTTTTTGCAATGCTTTCAAGAAGTGGAATAGAATGGAATGATACCACAAAGATGATTGAAGCTAAAGATGATGTGTGGGAGAGTTATGTGAAGGAAAGTTTTTTTCCCCAATCTCTCATTTAAGTTATTAAATTATTGGAGCATCTTGATATGTGCGTGTGTGTGTATATACATTTGTAACTTTTTCATATGCTGCAAATTTACCATTTTGCTGTCAAAGCAGGTGGATAATAATGCTCGACTAATGAGGTATAAGTCTTGGCCATTTTATATTGACTAGTGTGAAATATTTGGAAAACATTGAGCCATAGGGGAACAAGCACAAGACTTTGTGGCAGTTAATGAGGTGCTTAATAGCAAAACTCAAAATCAGTAGGTATATGAACCTGAATTTGATGGTCTGTTTGATGGTTTTAGGGATGAAACAGAAACTATGTTAGTTTCTCAACCCACAAGTAGTATTAGGACTGCTAAAAAGAAAGCAAAGAAGAAGAGAAAATCTAAGGAGGGGCAAGATGCGTTTCTAGAGCTCTTAGGCACTTTCTATGACAAAACTGAAGAGAAGCTAGGAGACCATGTCAAGCGAATTGGTTATGAACATGACATTTTAGTTGCACATAAAAACATCTACGCTGCTGTTGGTAGGATTGAAGGCCCGGGTCTCCAAGAGAATCTAACCATGTCAAAGATGTTGGTAAAGAACAAAGAGGAATTGGAGCTGTTCTATAGTCTCCTAATAGAGGCTAAATCTAAATTTGTTAGAATGATGTTATCTGGCTGATTGTAACTTGATTGGGAATTTATTTTGAAACTGAATCTTAGGCAAATATGACATATGGCAGTGTTTTGTATATTTTGTCACTTATGTTTAGGGCTTGAGGGCATTAGTTTAGGAAGCCAAAATCTGCACCATCTTTTGTCTAACATATAGAAAGTAGTGTTTGTCTATGAACGGCGGCCCTGTTTTTTGAGGATAAAACTGAATTATGGCTAGTTTATGGTATTTGATACTCTGTTACTTCATATTTGTGTTCTCTGGAATATGTCCTTATTGATTCTACATCAGTTTCTCTTTTGATCTTCTTCTCAATTATTGAGACAATTTTTTTGTTCTACTTAGGGGTGCACTTACTGTAGGATATGCTATTGAGTTTTTGGGAGTAATGATGTCTTTGTGATGTTTCTGCACCCGCATATGATGATTTTTTATTAAGTTGAAGTCACATATGAGTAGCCCCCAATATTTATAAATTGTGAACATGTTTAGAACGAAGAAATAACTTATTAGCAGGATTTTCTAAATAGAATACATTTATATAATGGTCATGATTTCTCTATGTTATTCTTTGTGTAAGAGCATGCATGCAAAATGACTAATAATATGGCACTTTTGATAGTGAATCATTCAATTTTGAGATGTTTGGTACACTCCCTTGAGAATATTGAAGCTATTGAAGCTACAAGCCATGTTTTTTCTAGGTGTGTCAAACTGTTAAATGATTTCCCTACCCTTGTTTTATTGGAGAGCTCTTTTACACTGATGTTTTGTATTAATCCGGGGCTTGTACCATGCTAATTTATCTTTATGGTTGTGAATGGGACCCAGTCTATTATATTTGTTGAATAAATAGCATTACATCAATTTCTGGATAAAAGATTTTTTATGCCTATAGATCTCATGAAACAGATATCAAATTTTGCTCATAGAAAATGAAAAAAAGGTTGTTTTATCAATATGTGCAGCTATTTTACACTTGATACATATACGAATCAGTGTTCAGCACGTGCTACCAAGCTTGCTGCAGGTTTATGTTTTAATCTTGCTGAAGCTATATGTTCTGGAAGTGCCAAAAATAGTTTTGCTTTGGTAAGAAAACATTAAGAAGTTTTGAGGATCCTATATTGAGCATTTTCCTAGGGTAGTCAAAATCTATTATAATAGGTGGACAAAAGAATATTTATGATCTCATTCTTTCCTTCCATCTCCAATGAGTCAGGTTTGTCCTCCTGTCATTATACTGGTGTAAAACAGGCCATGGGGTTTTGCCTACACAACAATTCAACACTTGCTGCATCAGTAGCTCTGATGGTAGGAGCTAAGGTCTTAATCATCGATTGGGTAATTTTGTTAACTTTTGCCTGTGTAAAATTTTCATCATTGAGGTTTTTCTTACTATTTATCATCACATATTCCTTTTATTGGAAGATTTACTATTATGTTTATAATGCTTAATGAGGAAAACTCAATAAAGTGGACAATAATGATGGCATGTGATGATAACTGATAGTTGACCAATTAATGGGACTATAACTTGTATAATCAGCATGGCCTTGCTTCTTTCAAAGTTGTATGCTTAATTTACATGGATTGAACAGGACATCTTAGAGCAATTCAACCATACAAACTGTCAGAAGCTCATCGCCAGGGCACACCAGCTACTTATGGATGGATTTAATTAGGCTCACATAATTTTACTAACACATAAAATAAAATGCAGAATCCAGCGAAATTCCAAGATTGAAACTAGAAAACTAAACAAAGCATTATAGCGGCAGTAGAACCAAACCTCTTGGCAATGAGCAACTAACAGCAAAATTGAGGCTCCAAACAAGCTAACTAAAGTCCACAGTCATCCTTGGAAAAGCAAAACATATTATACCACAAAAGGATTAGCTCACTTAAGCAGTCAGATTAACAAACAACAAAATTCTACTCTGAATAGAGATGTGAAACCACAAGAGTGAAAACACCAAAACATATTACCAAAATCTTTTTACAGAATTCGTTAATAACTAAACTAAAACATATGGTTCCAGAATCCTTTTTACAAAATAACAATTGCTAGTTTTAGTTGTTTCTACTTACTGAAACAACAGCATCCAATGCAAAATAAACTAAGTCCATAAGAAAACTCTCAAGAAATAGTCTATATATATAATCTTTTCCATTTGAGTTGAAGATCACCCTTTGAGAAGACGAAGCACACTTCTTCTACCTTTGGTCTGGTTAAGTTCTTTGTAATAAAGCTTAAAGGATTTGGAAAGAGAATGATAAAGATAGCCTAAGTTATGTTCCTGAAGCAAGAAAAATACACCCATAAACACAAAATGAGTGTGGTTAAATCATGCTAGAAATTACAAGCTAGTAATTGCAAAAGGAAACCATCATTAACATCAGCAAAAGACCAAAATTTAAAAGCACCATAATTCAAAATTTACCCAATTGGCTCAACACAAAACTTATATTAGCTTTTTCTTTGAAACAAAGTCCAAAGTTAACATACGACAAAGCACCTTTTTAATAATATCAACCGCATGATACAGGGGCATTCTTACATTTGACTAGAAAGTTAAAATGCACACCCAAAGTGGTGCTTCAAATGTTGCAATCAACTTGGTTGCAACAAACACTACAAACATATAACCATCAGATAAGCAAATAAACAAAATACATACAGTAACGTCTAACACAATGCATGATGAAGAGGCCATTGACGGGCTCAAAACATGGGATTGTTGGGCTGTAAGAGGCTGTTGATGAAGCAACACAATCAGATGAGCTATCAAGACTACCCTCATTAGGATCAATCTTTTCTACACTTGCTTTTTTGGGGCTGGGAAAGTATATTCTTGGGAGAAATTGGTAGAGCTATCATCCTTGGGAGTTGCTTCCACTATTGCAGTGTGATAAATTTCTGAAACTCTATCGCATACCACACTACGATTTTCATCGGTATTATCTTCATTAGAGGAAATGACATGAATAATATTTTCTATTCCACACACTTGATGCTCCTTAGGCATCTCAAATATCAACACAAGCAAATCCCATTCAGGCTCTCCTTTGAGCCTGTAAGCCTTTGACAGTGGCATTTTATGATAATTTTAACATAAAAATATTAAAAGTACTTAACAAATAATAAAATAATATATCAAATAAACAAGAAAGTAGTATTTAACTAGTTGACATACCTTGAACCAATTATTCCAATTTTCTTCAAGAGCAAAAACAACATTGGCGTCCTGATCCCAAACTACCCCGAAAGCATTGATGATATGCGAAAGCACATAGTGCCTAGAAGATAACTTCTTGAATCGCTCTCCAACATATTCATTAGAGTGATTTGTTCCAAATTGATCATTCGCAATATCACGTGCAGTTATTATTGCCTATATTTTCAAGCTCCCATTAAGGAGATTACCCAACTTAGCTTCATGTACTAGTGAGTGAATAAAGAGTTGGTCCATCTCTTTAGGCCAAATGTGACCATATAGGAAGGCCTCTTTTGAAGGAAAAGGTGGACTAGTGCTCATTTTTTCTACCGTACTTCTAGTTATTCAATAATATTTTGTTGATAGTAAAGAAGTGAACATCATGTGTTTTTATAGATGAATGACAAATTTAATGCATATCTCTTTTTTTTGTAATTTACCAGCAACCCCTTTTGACTTGTATTAAAGCACATGGCCTTTTTAATGAAAATTTGTCAAATAAGACTAGCAACTACTTCTTTAAATGAAAAAGTACACTATTTTCTTGTAACATCAACTCAACAATTAAAATAAAGAAGAAAAAATCTGATGCAATAATTGATTCCAACTACCATCTCCTACCTCACAACACAAACCAAGTGAAGGAAATAATTCAAACTAGCATTTAAGATTTCCATAACTTGAGAATACCATCAACATACTTAGTCACTACATACAACAAGAGTAATAACCACGACTAAAAGTTCTTCAGCAGCTATTGATGCACCTAGATTTAACTTAAACAAACCTACTAATAAAAAGAGACAAAAGCAACACAAAGAAACAAGTAATGAACATCATACATCCATAGCAACAAAATAAGACAGCCCCTGTTGGGGCCCCATAGAATCTTTCTAAAGCAACTCCATTTTGTCCACTGTGGGATGTTGACGTGGCCGACTAAGAGCTTTGTGATTAAAATGTAGTTTTGTGCATGGCATGAGTAGATGAAGAACTTGATCGAGTGTACTAGGAAGAAGATTCATGAGATGGAGGATGAGACCTTATGTTATGTTGTTGATTCTGAAGAAAATGTGGCTTAAGTTCCTCTGGATCTTTCTCATGATATAGATCACACCACAAAAAAGATTTTTTGTATTTCAAACTATATGGACATTGATAAAAGTACCTGTTAGGATTAGTACTAGTAGGAAACTCTATGGACATTTTTTCGTGTAAGCACTAGAAGGAAAGATGGCGACCACACCAACATTTAGAAGGCCACTCTTTGATTTCCATCTACTTGTAGATGGGCCTAAGCCCTTGCTATAGGAAAAAACAAATAAAAGCTAGAATCACCATCAGATTATAACAAATGAATTATTTGCAATTTTAATTTTTACTTCGAGAAATATCATACATAAACAACTTCAAATTTTCACTTTCAAAAAATCGATAAAATAAATTTTCACAACCTTGGTTAACAAAAATATGAATTTTCACTTTAAAAAAAAAAAAAGAATGAAATGGACATCTGCAAACCTTGGTCCTGTTTCACTTCGAATCCTTAAAATAAATTTTAACCGTTGAAACACATACCTCATCCTTCATAGCAAGCAATTGTCAATCGTTCTTCGTATTCTGCAAACCTTATTCTTTTTTCATGTGTTCAAGGGCATCTTCAAACCTTGACTCATCTTCCTATTAACTTCTTTAGTTGTGATATTCTCCTGGCATTGTTATTCTGGCAGATCTGAGTTCTAGTAGAACGGGTGTAGAAGATGGGGTTTCATTTGGGGAGAAATTAAGTAGTACGGTTTCATTCTGGGGAGAAATTCATTGTTGGAAAAGAGTAAAAGAAGAGAAACCAAATATATATTCATATATATATATATATGTAATTTCACCAATTTAGTATGGATATTTATGGAATTACAAATGTAATGACATTCAATAAAACCAAGTCACCAAATGCAAGTAGGATATATCATGTGATATCTCACTAACATTTTTATGCAACCAAACAATGAAATGCATAGGATGCATAATTAATATCGAATACCACATCCCATGTTAAGCATATCCCATACAAATCATATATCTCCTACCGAATAGGGCCCTATAGTAACCAACAGCATATGGTCACTAAAGAATATATTTGCAAGAAGTAATTTTACTCAATGATCCTATCAACTATGCCACTAACTATTTTTCATGGGAATATAATAAAACCTTTTCATTAGTTTATAGAGTTAAATTTGATTCAGAAGCTAAATGTGAATAATTGCATAAATAATACTAAGTTTAAATTTGACTTTTTCTAATTCAAAATTTTTATTTACAGAAAATAAAAATTCATTCAAAATTTTGACATTTAATTTATTTTATATTAATTAAATTGAATTAAACTTTAAAAGATTTTGTCATTGAATATATACATTTTACTTGTAATACGTATGAATGCATTAACCTTGCACATGCTCATATATAATCATTATACTAATATTCCAAAGTTTACTAGATCATAAGCATGCTATAAATGTTGCTCATAATATTAAAGGAAACATGCGTACAAGTCACTGCAAAAAAACATACAAAATGTTTACAAATGTTGAAGCCAAACAACATCAAACATTTACTGTTTAACGCTATTCATATGTTAAAAAATAAGAACAAACCAAAAAAATATGCACTGAGTAATACCAACTTTAGAGTAATGACAGAAAGGCAATGGCCTGTCGAGGTGCTTTTACTGAGTGACATGCTTCCTCTTTATCAGTGTGAATTGAGAAGTATGTTTATGGAGGTAGATCAAACGACGTTTCGGCTTTCTTTACTGTTTCAATCAACTTTTTCATTGTAAACACCAACATGATATCAATTTCGTACTTGAGGAATAGAAGAAAAATTTACTAAAAGGACAATTAATTTCAACAAGACAATCAGTATTTATAATATGTTATAGGCTAAATAATGCTAAGTAGAAACTCACGCTAATCCAAAGATAGATATTACAAATTCCAAGTGAGTGCAAGAATGGTTGGATGCAGGAGTGTGAAGCTCTCTTTATACCAACATTTGCTCGTCAAGGAAAATACACAAAAAATGTCTATTAATAGAAAGACACAATCTGCCCACTTTCAAGTAATATAAGAAAAATCCAAAAAGAAATAGAAAATGAACACATTGGCAAGCTCCACACCTATAGGGATGCTGAGCATCATAAATAGCATTACCATGGGCATAATCATTGGCTAAGAAATTCCCTAAGACTGATCCATTGCTTGGTCATGGAACACAACACAATATTCTAAACTGCATGCGGTAGTGTATGGGGTAGCAATAGTTGCATCATCCTCATCGAAAAGCAATTTACCCAACTTAGGCCACATCAATTGGCACCTTTATACCATATTCAACAAAAAGTTTTAAGCAATTACCCGATATATTAAAAGATGGAGAATTCAATCATTTTAGTGATGATTCATGCTCTAGGCACCATGCTAAAAAGGCATCTTCAATGCATTAACCATCATCTCCAAGACCTACTTAGAGAAACTATCTTTCCACCTGAAATTAGAAAGTCTAGATAAGTAATTGATAATAATAGAAGGAAAGATCATGAAACATCAATCTTAACAAAATATCTACTTATATGTAATGACATCGATAGATACTCAAACTGTATGAATGTATGCAAGTAGTATTATATGCATAGATAACATATTGACAAATGGAGGAAGCAAAAATCATTGTGAAAATATGTAGAGTAACATAACAGGCCATATATATATATATATATATATAGAGAGAGAGAGAGAGAGAAGCAAAAATCATTGTGGAAACATGTAGCAGGCAATCGAAAATATATTGAGCCAAGACAAGAAGAACAATGCAAAGAAAAATACATATTATTCCTTTTAGCATATCAACTTGATCAAGCACTGTAACAATTTACTGTTCTTGAACAAAAATATATAATAGGACAAACAAGCATCTATATAAGAAGGATAATTAATATCACATAAATGAATCTAGCAAGTAATACCAAGAAACAATATAATCGGAAACTTATTTTCTAAAACCTGTATATCATAGGACTGTATTCCTTCTAAAATTCAGTGTACATAAACAACTTACCCATTTTCCTTTCTCTGATAAAAAACAAGAAAGCAAATACACAAATCCTCCTTTTTCTACTCTCTTTTCTTCATCTTTAGACACATTTGCATCAGAGATGCAGTTGAATTGTTGCAGACAAATGGTTACAGCACAAACTATTAAATATATTCTTTTGCTATTAGCATGAACTATTAAGTAAGCCATTCTTGATCTGTGAATAAAGTTTTTGACAATGAACCGAGATACAATAGAACCAATCTCAAGAGAGGAACCATATAGCTAGCAGCTTAAGCCATATATTTATACTCAAACAAGCAATGTTTGGCTCTTGAATTTTAGTGAGGAAGCACTAAGGGAAATGTTTTCCTCACTTCAAATATAGTAACTTTTTGCTTTATCTTTTGGTACTTTTCCTATTCTTTTTCTCTCTCAAAAATCAAATGTCCACATATAGCATAAAGGTAAGAAAGGAAAACGAAAATAATGACAATGTTATTAATTATTTTTAACACAATGGACAACTCAAAGCATATACAATAGCATCTATTTATTTAGAAATAAATATACAAGTTCATTTGAAGATCCACTCATACAAATAGTGTCACAGAAATTGCCAAGAAGTCTTAAATGAGAAATATTAGCTTTGGAACATCAAAAATAATTGGTTTTTATACATTTATGCATCGTTGGGTAATAGTAGCTCCTTGTAAAAGGGCAATAGAGTTCTCTTACAAAATTAACCCCAAATCTCAACTTAATTATGAATAATCCAAGAAAGATTAACAACTATATAAATCCATTCCTCTGTTTATCAAAGCATAAATGATAGAGCCATTGTATAAAGTTGATGACCAAGATGTGAACTTACTGTTTTCTTCTTCTTCTTCTTCTTCTTCTTTTTTTGCCTTTTCTTTGGTTCCTTTCTCATTACTTAAGCCTCCACACAGAGGGTGGTTCAGCCTCTAAACCAGCCCTTGCGTAGAAGCTTTTACCCTCTGCACAGAGCCTTCTACCTAAATACCAAAGAGATGCTTAATGTCATCGAGAAACTTATTAACCAATAATATTATTTAATTGAAGTAATTATTAAAGTATATCGACAACGAGAAGATAACGCTTCATAAACTTAAAAAGGTAGAAAAATAAGGAAATAAAGCATGATTGGTAAGTGCAGACAAGCAAAAACCTTGAAAGAGCTTTGAAACATTTCATTCTCCCCTAGACACTAGTGGACTCATCTCTCAAATCATTTTGTAGTTGATCGTGATTTAAAGAAACAATAAACTAGTAAATGTGACAACCACATTTTTTAGCACATAACTATAAAGCAACTATATTTAAAAATAATGAAATCTAATCCAAGAAAATGCTGCAAGAAATCTAGAATGGATCCAACTTTTGAGTGTTTGATAAAGTTCAAAAGTTTCATAAGCACCCATTAATTCTTCCCTCTATTCCAATGAAAACATAGAGTTAACATAGAGATAAACTCAAGGATATAGCTATCAGTTGGAGTTGTAATATAAGCTCTAACTATATCATCTTCCAACATATTTAGTACAGATAAGATCAATCTTACCACACTTTTTAAGAACTTATACTACAATGGTAAAATCATAGGAAATTTCATGAACCTTTTCATCAAGCTCAATTCCACACTATGAATTATGAATGGCAATTGCTTTGTCACTTTAAGCATGAATTTTTTAGACACTAAGACTATTAAACATGAATATGACCGTACATAGGAAAATGAAAAATGAATTCTCTGACTATTAAACATGAATATGACCATACATAGGAAAATGAAAAATGAATTCTCTAACATACTACTATATATTAGTTCAATGTATTCAGGTAGAGATAGCAACCGACTGCCTGTGTATTCATGATATACTCCCCTTCTTGATATCTGCACAAAAGAATAGATTTGAGGGTAAAGATCAATGAAAATTGAATTGGGAGAAGAGGAAAAGAGAGAGAGAGAGAGGTTCATGCCTAAAAAGCTACAAGAGCTTTTGTGGTGGAGATGTAAACCTAATGCTCTCTTAGAAATTTTGTGCCCATCAATTTTTTCTTAATTTTGGCCAAAAGCAAATCAAACTACCGCCACAAATTGGTTTTGTTAACTTTCATATTCCCACTACCAACTAATTTATCACCATTTTCTACACAAAGTCCCGATATCACAATTTTATTTTGCCTAAATTGATGAGTAAATAGGCTTCTAAAAATGATACAAACTTGCTGACGTGTAATACGAGATCTCCAAATTGAAAAGTATCTTCTATTGACTTTTTAACTCGTTTCCAATAGAACTGTTCTAACTCTTGTTATTGGGACGTAACTCAAATTTATGTGATACACGAATTGAGCTCTACTGGAACTAAACTGAACCATACTGAAAGATTCGAAATTATATGACTGTGATTAATTTATAAAATTATATATATATTAAATTTATCAAATTTTAGTTAAAAAATAATTAAATATATATATCACTAAATTAATTACATTTTGCTTAACTAATATTTGTGTTTCATATTAAATCTATAAATCACTTATAATATTATATTAATCATAAAAACTTATGATATATGTTTGTAAATTATATCATTTTAATTTTAATTATAACATGTATATAATTATATACACATAATTCAATTAAATTTTAAATTAATACAATCACATTAATCATTACAAGTTTATAATATTTACACATTGTAAACATCGTACGACATTTATGTAATTTAATAGTTGATTTTATTAATATATTGAATGTACATTCTACGTTCTTATACATGAGAGAATATTTACTTTAGCCATAATATAAGATATCTCAAATTATCTCAATTAAAAAATTTAAAATTTAGTTTTATACAATATATGAAGAGTTATATTATACAATGCAATTATGTTAAGATTCAATTAATAAACTAACATAATAATATTATTATAAATGCCAAATTAAACAAGAATTAATTGATACAAGTCTTCAACGTAACTCCATAAATAATCAAGTAATCAAATAATTTCGGCAGCCATATATAAATATATAATCATGTATATTTATATATATACATGTCTGTAATATCATGCATAATTATATATGTACTAAGTTTAACTATCATCTTATAAAAATAAAATAAATATTAATCAATAACTGTATTTTAAAATTAAGATTGTTTGTCTCAAGTTCTGCTTCAATCTTGGTGTAACTATTTTGCTTCGAAAGGCTCGAATTCTTCAATCAAATTTTCTCAGACTTTCGGGATGAGAAGAACTAGGGCTAATTCTTATTGGATGGGGCTGGGACTACATTTTCTTAATGTTAAAGTTTGAACTATTTGGAACGGGATTGGAGATTTTCAAATTCCTGAATTGAATAGCCTCGCTCGTACCTAGCTCTGCTACAAAGCCATCTTACTTATACTTTCAATTGTTTTGAATAATAGAAACTTATGATTTTAAAATTTTCTGAACTTGTTTAACCCATAAGATTTTGAATAAATTTTTAAATATCAACTCAATGCATTTCTCAATTTTAAACAAGATATTAAACTTATATCTATTTAATATTAAATAATTGACATCTTTAGTATGTGCAATATAACATTAAGTGTTGGATTCTTTTAAATTTTACACATTTTGTAAATTAGATTTATTTGATCGTATTCTAGCACATTTAACAAAAATTGCAAGCCATGGGATGGAATTCAATCTAAAGTTACTTATTTATGAAGCTTGGCAACCTTCTATTAATATTTAATTTATTTCATTTTAATGATACTATAAAATAAAAATATACTATCTATTTATCAAAACTGCATCCTTGACTAGTCAATCTGACCAATATTTTGAAACGCCGAATAATTCGACAATTTTTTTTTTTTGACATACAGAATAATAAAATTTAATTAACTTTAAAGTTTTTGTTAGCATTTACACATTTTATTTGTGAGATACTTGATAAAAACTTAAAAAATTAAAATTTACAATCTTATTTAAATATATTCATTTTACACAAGGACAATTTATCATTAGAATTCATTACATTTATAACAAGATATTTATAATGAAATTATATATATTAAAAATATTAAATTTTCAGTATGAATAACTCACTAAGACTTTTAATCTCTTCTGATAAAAAAAATTAACCCATGGTTGCTACTCGGGTGACTGCCTAAAGTATTAAATTCAAATTTTCATAATGGAGGCCTCCCCCCCTTTCTTTTTCCGTTTCAGTTTTGTTTTTCCTCTTAAACTTTACAGTGAATCGAACAGTTCAACACAGTAAATGTAATGCCCCTAAATTTTTCGTTTCGTATTTAATTTATTACTTATATTATTTTATTTCATTTTATTTAATATTTTAGGTAAAGACATAGTAACACATGAAATACAATTCTTTCAAGAATATATATATTTTTATATTATAAATTTGAAAATAAAAATTCAAATTCCCTTCTAATAATAAAATGAAAATTATCATATCCAATCTTAATATCAATAATAAATCTTTAAATCTTTAATTATAATAAATTCTACTCTTCTAGGTTAGATTATAATATTATTAGGAGTATAAGTCATCAATTATAGGAATTGTTAAATCTTTTTGGAATTAGAATTAATATAAGTAATTATCCTAGTCCTAGTGGGAGTACAATTAGAGTCCTCCTTGAACTAAACTACTCTTTTTTCATATACTAAAACCCTAATAATAATAATAATAATAATAATAATAATAATAATAATCTGCAAAACAAAGTTGTAAATGGCATCCATGTCCGCCTACTTCTTAGTTGTTACTCCAAAATCTCAATCCTAAAGCCTATACCCTAAACCATTTGAACCCTACAAATTTCACTATTTTACTCCTTTGCCATCCTTGATTCTTCCCAACCCACAAAATTTTGGTGCGGCAAAAAAATCGTCTTCGTAATTAGGCGGCAACAACAGTAGTTTTGATGTATCCACAACGTTAGCAATTAAGCCTGGCAGTAGTGTTGAGAGCGATAAATTGCTGTCTAACGTGCGGAAGAGAATGATTGATGCCATTGATTCTAGCGGGAGGAGAGTCATCGTTGGTCGGTTGGTGGTGTGGCAAGCAAAATCGGGCTCAAGTTGAATGAAGCTCAAAAAAAAAAAAAAAAAAAAAAAAAACTCTTCAGGCTATTGTTGCTGATATTGATGTCTTCTTAGGGGCGTCAGACGATAGTGATGTTTTATATGTTTTTCCCAACAATTATCGCTCAAAGCTCGCTGCAAAGTCATTAGGATAAAAATGAACCTTTGCTAGGAAAGAGGGAAATGATATCTACACATCACCATCACCCATTCTCAAAACCTCCTGTAAATCCTTTGCTTTTAAACCGCATCGTATTTCAATCACTTCTTCAATTAATCCTTAATGACTTGGAAATATCATGTCGAAATAGACAACCATGGCCAGGACCGAAGACAACACTCTAACAAGATTTCACCTATTAGATTTCTAACGAAAGCGAGAGAGCTCTACACGAGCGCCTTGTGAAGATGCGGTGGGTGGGCCGATCGGCGCCGCAGCAGTGCCATCGTGAATTGCACTGTTCCTCAAACCACACAGTTGCTTAGGAGGAATAAATTTGGATCATTGGAAGAAATTGATAATGCGTATATGTAGGATCTCATGCGGCTGCTCATGAGGAGAAAAGATGGTGGCACAATGGTGAATGTTGATCTAGAGGGGAATCTAGTGTGGAGATAGGAAAAAGAAAAGGAAACAATGAAAGAAAGAAGAAGAAGAAACTGAGCCGTAAAAAAATTTGCCAACGTACTACGTGTGATTGCTGTTGAAACTTGTGGGTAGGAGTTCTCTTTCTTTTCATATAAAATGGCCGCTTGAGAATTTTCCCTTGCCTTCTTGAAATTTCATACAAAGATAGCACTTTTCATGCATGCATTTAATTGTGCAAGTGGGTTTAGGCTAGGTTTGATAATGTGTGGGGCTTTTATTTAAGTGATGGAAATTGTGGAAATTGAGTCAATGGTTCTTGTAATGTACAGCCAAAATTTAAATTCTAGGAAAATATTTTGACAATGATTTTGAAAATTATAGGTTAACGGCATGCAAACCATTATTTACAAATTACAATTTGATATCATTAGGTGTCATGATAGATAGTTTTGAATGGGTTTAATGTATGGGAATGAGTTTTATACTCAATGCTACTACTAAGTCTTAGTCAAGTTTAGTTCTCTAAATAGACTGGTTATGAGTAATTAAGTTTTAACTCGTTTAGGACTAAATTCGAGAATAATGTGGTTTATGTGCTATTTAGTTTAACATAGCTATTATCTGGTTTTAATTGTTCCATGGTGCAAGTTGGATTAAGAGAAACTATAAATAAGTATATACTATTTGATAATATGGTATAAGTACCAATAAATCAGAATTTCTTTTATTAAACTAGTTAAAGCTTCTCAAACTACAACTAATAAAAAAATATGGACTTGGAGATTTTTATGTAAATAGGAAAAGAACAAATCAAACCAACTGAGCATCTTTAGGATTAGTCTCATGGAAGAATTTAAATTTAATAGTCTTAGTAAGGAGTGATGTCATTAACTGTACATGTTAAAGTACAATTGTGGTTCTATAGATTATATATTAATTAAGCTGAATGTTACAATTGTGCCATCAGGTGGTCAAAGACTTGACACGATGGAATCGAATTTTGATTCGATCGATAAGTACTGTGAGTGCCTAAACCTATAACTATTATATATTGTTACTTTTCAAAACCCAGAAAGATATATGTATAGTAATGCATGCTGAAACTCTTTTTCAATATACACTGCGCCATATATGTATTCCACTGCGCACAAAAGAAATATTTTTCTTGTTTTATTTCTAGAGAAAAGAAAATCTATATTTTTATAACTTTTTGTTTTATACTTCTAGACTAGCAATTAAATTCGATGATCAACTAATTACTGTTACTATTAGTTGGATCCAACTTGGTCTGGGTGTGTAAGGGACTTCACTAGGAAACAGCGGGCTAGCCGATTGAACTCCAAACACCCAAGGCCTAATCCCCCCAGTGCACAACAGAAGTTGTTTGTGGTTGAGGCGGGTCGTAGGAATTCCTGGGGACTCTCAGACACTATTTTGGTAAGGTCACACCTTGCCCGGAGCGATAAGGGACTATTACAGTGGGAGCCATGAGGTTGACCGGCTATAACAAATATTGTCTGATATCGCATTTAAGTTGTTAGTCTAGAAAACTGTTTATTAAACTCTTGACTTGTCATTGCTTGACTGTTTATAAAATTCCTGACTCATTACTGCTTGACTATTGATAAAATGCTTGATTTGTTACTGCCTGACTATTTAAAATAATTTTCACTTATGTTTTTCTCGAATATTTTTACTTTACAAACTCTTGAATATTTTCACTATACGATTCCTCCTGTATTTCATTGTACAAACTCTCGAATATTTTCACTGAACAATTCATGTTAAATTCATAAACTCACATGGCACACATACTTAGCACTCACTGAGTCTTTTGGTCACACTCTTTTTTCTTCTTTAACTTCCTTCTGGCAGACCTAGATCATAACCTTAGTGAAGATATTGAACCTGCTTCTGATGAGAATCAGAATTGAAGGTTTTCTTTTGGAATGAGGACTTTGCAGTAGGTTTAGCTTTATTGCCGTGTTGGCAAATTACTTCTTCTCCTTTAATGAATTTTTTTTTCAAGTTGAGGGAAGAATATTGGGCATTTTGAGTTTCTAGGTTGCTAGAATTATTTGAATTATTATGAATGTTGGATTTTTTTTCATTAAAGATCATGATTTTTGATAAGTGATATATTTTTATTTGGGATTGAGTTTCACGCTTCGAGTTTAGACTGTATGGTCAGATTTTTAGGTGTGACAGTACAACAAAGAAGGTGAAGAGTAATTGTAGGATCATCATTCACCAACTCTCTCAAACATTTACACGCAATTTCAATCCCTACCCTTTTACTTTTATATGTTTTCTCCTTCAATACCATTCTAAAAGCTCACATTGCCCAATACATCTTCGTAATTTAGATGGTTCAATTATAAATTTATTTTTTAAAGTATTCATTTTTCTATACTCGTGTTGTTAGCTACTCATGAATTAAATCCCTAAACTTATTTTATTCTTGTAAACTATGTTAATATCATTTTAGCCATATATATGGAATTTTATATGTAATTTAAGAGGAAAGCTTTTTTGGGTTTTGAGGGAAACGGTTGAATTAAGAATAGATTTTCCCGTTATCCTGATCATGTGGATGCTAAAGATCATGAGTTCTGTTTGGTTAATGCTTGACTATCTTATTATGTTCAATTTACACCTGATTACTCTTCAAATATTAGACCATCTATCTTGTATGTGCTATGTGATTAAAGTCAAGAACTTATGGTGCCACAAAATTGGTGAAGATCTTTTTGGCTTTATTCATCAAAATATTGATGGAATAATTTATAATTATTATCATTTGCTAAAGTTTCATATGTTTCTCTATTAGCTATTTTTAAGATTGTTGTAAGCAGTAACTTGATGGTTAATCAGGTTCTTTTGCATTTTCTATATAATTTTATTTTAGGTAACTGGTGTGGGAATCAAAAGTGAAGGAGAATTGTTGGTAGCCATACTGTGTTTTAGAAGATAGTGGTGAAGTAACTCCTTTGCAGGTACTTACTGGATAATGATTCTTCTAGTGATCCTCTACTAGATGATCAAAGAGCCAAGTTAATCTAACAAGATTTCGTGTGCATTTTGTAGATTAGGTTTATTTAAGCTATGAATAAAGACATTATTCGGCCTATTGTCTGTGTTAAAGATCTCAAATATATTCTTTTAAGTGGCCTCCTGGCTAAACAACGCTTTATTGGAAAATGCATACCAATTACTTTTTCTAGTGGATTTCTTAAGTGATGATGTCTACTGGTTTCCTTGCAACTGCATTCTATTGATATAAATTTTTATAATTCCTCTTATTATTATTTATATTTTATGGCATTGCATGTGGTACTTCTTCACAGAGACAATGAATTATTCAATGAATGGTGATATTTCTTTCTAGTGTGGGACTAATTTTGAGGTCGTAGTTTTCTCAAAGCACATTAATGATAACAACTATTATGAGGTAGCTTCTTCCCTCTAACAGTAGGCCTCAATCCTTTGGCAAGTGAAATGCTTTCAAGATTGGGGATGAGGCAAAACGAGCATGGAACTTATAAAGAGATAAAGGATTTAGCCAAGATTTTTGAGTAGGTATTTGCTAATCAAGAATTTATAAGTAGATCGTTTAATAGCTGTTGCTGGGGGACAATGTCTAGTGTTTTCAACAAATATTGTAGAGCGTACACCATACCATGAACCAATTGAAATAGAATGTCTTGTTTTATTATTTTACTTGTATAGCCCTATTTTGTTCTTCCATTTCGTTTTAAAAAAAAAATATTACACACCATTCTTAGTTTATTACCTATTTTCAATATTTTATGTATATTTTTCTGCATAACTTTCCTTGAAAGAAAAATTAAAATATTATTTTTCTATACATTGTTTTCTGAACTTATTTTCTCTATTTCATTTCAGAGTGAGAACCTTAAAGAGCTTGGTATTCATCATAATGTAAGGCAATATTCAACAACATATACCAAGTATGGAGACTTTTTTGATGGCAAGATAGAAAGCTTATTTGTTTCTATCTAACTGAGATTGGAAAAGAAGACCCTTCAGAAAAAGATGTATGCTACAACTTTTTATGTGATTCAAATCCTAGCAAAAAGGTTTAAGTCACAAGTAAGGTTTCAATAGATGTAGTTAAAGATGTTAAATGACTTTTTGAGCACTAAAGTAAGAGGTATTCTACTTTAATATGTTATTAGCATTAGTTATATTCCTCCCTTACATTTGGTAACCTTTTGTTTACTGAAAGACCTTTGTCTTCCTTTTTATTCCCCCAAAGAAGTTTTTCGAAGAAGCATATTAAAGCACTTTGGTAAAGTTGATTTAGCATGTTGAGGTACTTTGGATAGACAAAACTTATGTATTGATTGTGCCTCATGTGGCTCGTATTGAGAAACCATGCTTATTTATTCTCGATACCTCATAAAACATGATTTGGTCGATTCAAGAAGTTATGCTATTATGTTCTTTTATATTGAGGAACACCATCATGCTAGTCTTCTTAGCTCATTCGACTGTTAGAGCCTACAACTTGGGATTTGGATGGAATTATGGCAAATAACATACACACACATATTATATATATATATGCCCACTCCATTATAGCAAATTTTATCTTTGCTTAGGAAAGTGGTGTGATTGCTTGGACAATCTCAATAACAAATCTTTATGCTGTTATTTTAAACATTAAGCCTGACTTTTTATCATCCCGTCCCCTACCCCACTTTCTATGCAATTTTTCAAGATTTTCTTGTCTATTGATTTTAATTTTACTATTATTTATGCAATGCAACTTTTCTAATTGGACAACACCGAAGATGATTAAAGGCTTTGATCCCCATAAAGAATTGAAGGGGGAATCAAATTGCCTTTTGCAATTATGTGATTATATAATAGAATTTAGTCCAATACTACAAAATTTAAAAGATGGGACTACTTTAGAGGTGAAGACATTTAAAAAATTTTGTTCTTAAAGTGAACTATTTTTGTCCAATTTTTAATGCTTTTAACAAAGTAAAACTTTTCTCTTGTAGCTAATGACCAATAGGCTAGGATCAGAGATTTACATCAACCTTTTTGTCTTGAAAAAACTTGGTGGAATGCCTCTAGTAAAACAAATTCCACTATATCCATTCAAAGCAAAGATCCTAATGTTTCCTTTGCCAAAGGTGAAGCTCCTGATAGTGAAATGGATTTTATGGAAATAGGATATATTGGATAGCTTTCAGCAAACTGAGTTTTGTATGTAGGATGGGAAAACATGTCAGGAAACTTAAGATGTTGAGGTAGATAGTTCAGTACCGCTTCAGTGTGAAGACAAAAATTGGTGGTAGCCATTTCTTTATGTTTCAAGATGGCCTCTTTGAGAAATCTATAAAACATTTGTGGATATATGCAGCATGCATGTGGTACTATGACAATGTGTTACTGCATCTTTCTTTCTACATTGTTAATGGCATATCTTCTTTCTTTTGAGGGCTTACTTTATTTCTCTTTTTCATCATTTAATTTTCACTACTGGTCTGTGGATTCTATCATGAGTAAATTGTATCTGCGTTCTCTGCTTAAAAAGTTGTTTCCGTATCATATAGATGCCTTAGTATCTTTTATGAATTTATGAGGTTATATTTAGAAACACTTAGAAGACCTAGAGCTTTTTTAACTCTTTAGTTGTATTTCATATGAAAAAGCTACAGTATGCCACTGTATCTCTATGCTTGACTATAAATTTGTGTTCTGGAACTCATGGATGCTGTTTTGGTTGTATCATTTCTTTATTTCTAGCAGGTTGATTGCTTTCATGTGCTGCATAAGAGCTATCCTCCATTGTTCCTACCACAATATTGATTAAGCAAGGGCTTGCACCATTTATATGGCATTAAATTCATTGTCACTGAGAAAAATTATGAGATATTGTTATGATGAGTGACCTTTTATATTAAAATGTTCATTTTATAGGTGTGTTCTCGAGTCGGGATTGTTCATATATTGATTTGTTGAGATATTCTATTGTCTTTAGGTAACATTAATTGAAAATAGGGTTAATTACATATAACCCCCTGAGGTTTGGTCTAATTACAACAAGGTCCAAAGGTTTCATGAAATTACAAATACCCCCTTGAGGCTAACGGTCAATCGTTAAGTCAAACAATTTTTGTAAAATGACTATATTATCCTCGATTGAATATATCAGAAAAAAGGCAAAAGAAAAAAAAATATACAAAGACTAAAATGACCTTAACACTACGAAATAACAAAAACACGCATGAAGTTTTATGAAAATAACAAAAGTAACACCAGGTAATAAAACTGTAAAAATACGCTAAAATTATTAATAAAAAATATAAATTATAAAATAATTGAATAATTATATATATGCATATAATACAATATCATATATATTAGTTAATATATATACATATGCATATATATATTTGTTGGAATAGTGCCCAGCAAGCTAATTAGATTGGCCTTGTAAACTATTTCATTGTAAGACAATTTTGATTGAATGATATTTATCATATGGCCATCTTCATCATATGCTCTTCATTTACTTCACTGGCATTTGGATGAAGCCCTTAGATCACACAAGACTATGGGACTTGGTTTGGTGACCATGGAATAAGTCTCACACGGTTGTGATCTTAAACCTTCCAAGTCATAGGATCTTAAGAGAACAAGTGCAACTAAGATCCGGATAGACTTGCACTAACAATGCATAATCCAAGAGTTGGATATTATTTCGTTCCATGAGCAACTTTATGAGATACGGGTGCATGTTAGTGGGTGCTTGTTAGAGAACAAGGTACTGAAGACCCGCTTGGAGAATCCACTAGATAGCCCAAGTGGCAAGTCGGTAGTGGCAAGTTCTCCTGCTTATGCTAGTGCATATTATTAGTCATTTGACCCGAGGATCCATGGTAACCTTGTGTCCGGTCCTCATGCTTTGACTCTTCCTTAACCACTTAGTAAGTCTTCTAGGTTGAGATTGGGTATAAGCTACTTGGCATGGAGGTTTGTGAGATCCAAGATGGAATCCAACTCCTCGTCTTTGTGAAGGGCGAGTGTATCTCCTATGTGTTCTATAATGATCGATTCCAAGAAATCCTTGCGTAAGGTGATGTGACAATTTGGAAAGGCATTTCCAAAGATGAGGTCACAAAGGGAATTGAACATTAAGAATAGAAACATAGTATCGAGGCTATTAGGGAGCTAACTAATATCTTGCCCTAGGCCTCTTTTGGAAGATAGGAGTCGGAAGGACCGTATTTGCATGGTACGTGTAATGCTAGAAAAGTTCTTCAAGAGCATTCATTTCGGTCAATTAGTTGGGCTCCATGGGCTTGAGGTTGGATATCGACCATGGAGATTGGGTACTCTTCAATTAATGAGATTAATTGAGTCGAGTCGCTTAGTTTAAAGAAGTGTAAACTAATGTGAATATTTGATATTCCAAAAGTGACAAGGAGTTGTGAGCCCATGTCCAATGAATGGTAGAACCTAATGGGTCACACACAAAAGCTAATGACATGGTCAATGGAATGAACTAGAGTTTTCTAAGAGTTAGAAAATTCATAACCATTTTGGAGGAGGCAAAATTGTAGTCATTTTGACTTGTCAATTTAAATGTTAAATTGGTCAAATTAATTTAAGAGTTAAATTAAGATCTATTAATTAAGGGTTAATTAATTGATGTCACATGACTATCAATTGGTCAAAATTAATTTAAGGGTTAAATTGACTTTGACTAGCTTAAATAGTTAAGTATTTTTTACTTAAGAGTTAAGTCAAATTATTATTGGTTAAATTAAAGTGTTTAATTTAATTGAGTTGGAGGATTACTTTTGGGAGAATAATTAAGTGAATGGTTCATTTAATATGAATTGGAATTTAATTGCAAGACATTTCATAAGATGAAATTTGTGCTTCAATTAATATTTTTATTCACTAATTACTAGTTAGTGGCCACCTTGGCAAGGACACTTGGCATCATCTCCTTGGGGATGTTCATGGACCACTCCTATATATAGATATAGGAGTGTGGCCGGACAAGGGTGAGTGAGAGCAAGTGTGTGCATGACTAGTGTGATTTCTCCCCACATTTTGTGTAGTGGGAATCTAATTTGTTAGCATCTCATTATTCTTTCCAACTTCCTCCTCCTCCTTCGTCCCAGCCTTCCTACCCTCATTCTCTGTAGATATTCCAGCCATTCTGTAGAGAATAGGCCATAGATTTGGTGTGTGGACTTTTACATTAGAGGCAATTTAATTTGGTTGCTTTTGCTGTTGACTGGAGCAGTTTTTTGGAAGCCGGTTTTTCTAATTTTGGGAGGACCGCTGGTGTTCTGATTGGGCTAAATTTTAGATTGAGGAATCTTCAAAGGGTTGAGGAGTTCTTGTAAAAATTTCAGCAAAAATGGAGGAGTTCATCCAAGGGAAAATCAGTGGTGATCCTGCTGCGCCGGTGAAGAGACAGTTTGACGGTTTTTAAGAGTTTTCTCTTGCTCTTCGATTTTCTATAATCACCCAGGTATTTTTCCCTTCTAAATATAAATTCCATGCATGTCTTGATCCTAGGGGTGTTGTGTGGGCTAGTTTATTCAGTTTTATTTTTGAAATATTTGGATCCTAATGCCACACATACCTTCAATATTTATATTTATACTTAATATATACAATACACATATATATAACATATACATACACATATACAACCACATCCTACCCCCACCCCACCCCACCGACTGGCTAGATCTGGCGACCGCTGCCATGGCAACCGCTATGGTAGCAGTCGTCTGCTACCATGGCAGCATAGCAACGGCCGCCTGGCCAGGCTGCTACCCATGGCAGCCGTCGCTAACCAGCTATGGTCGGTGAACAAAGGGAGGGTGGGGGTATTTTCAATTTTAAATTTTAAATAAAGTATTTTAAATTTTTTTATCCTATTTTTAATTAGATATATTCGTTATTTCAATAATTTATTTATTTTAGATATGATTATTATTTTAGTAATTCATTTGGTTAAATTATTTCATATATGTTTATTATTTTAACATTATATAATATGGAATTCAATTAATAAATATATTTTCCATTTAATATAATTAAATCAATTAAATTATGTATATAAATTATTTTAGATATTTTTCATTATTTAATATTTTTTAAAATTTTAGATTTTTATTATTTTTTAATTAATTAATTATTAATATGATAGATATTATTTTTTTCATTTTTATTTTTATTAATAAATAAATTCAACTAAATTTAATTATATTATTTTTGATATGTTTTTATTTTAATATTATAAAATATATAATTTAAAATTATTAAAATCATGGTTATGTAAGATAAATAGATTTTAATTTTAGTTTTTAATATTTTACTTATTTTATTTCTTAATTAATAAGTAATTTCAACTTAATCTAATTTAATTATTTTAATTAAAACTCTTATTTTGGTATCACTAATCATTATGTAATCTAAAATTATAAAAGCTATTTTATGTAAGAGAAATTTAATATTTATTTTTTTAATTTTTTTTACTTATTTTCTTTTTTAATTAATAAATAGTTTAATTAAATTTAATTAGAATATTTAACTTTAATTTAAAAATTATTAAGTATTTATGAAATTTTATTAATAAGAAAATATATTTAAATTTATTATGTATAATTTAAATAATGTTAAAATTACATCCTTATGGTATGAAAAACATTACAAATAGGTCCAAGGGTAATTTTGTCTTACAATTAACCATAACAGTAATAGGGGGCATTTTTGAATTTTCATGCAAAATTTTTGATGACGTCAGCATTTTTTTGGATGGACACTAACGGATTTGCAAAAATGTAAGACGGAGCAAAACCTCAGGGGGTATTTGAAATTTCATCAAACCTTTGAGTTTTTGGGTAAATAGGCCAAACCTCAAGGGATTATATGTAATTATCTCTTGAAAATATACAACTATAGTTTAATAGGTTACAAAATAGTTCAGTTGCACTTCTAATTAGTTTATAATCACCATTTGATTGTTATTATAAAACATTAATAATTGATTCAAAATTATTTTTACAATAACTATTTGATTACTAAAGCTAAATATTAGCAACCAACTTGATTTAATTTTGCTGTTATTATTTGATCACTAATACTTACATATGAGCAACTGATTCTATTTATTTTGCAACCATCATTTTGTTGTTAATATATACAAATTAGCAACCAATTAAAATTGTTTCTACAATCATTATTTAGTTTCTAGTATACGCATATGGGCAACTAGCAATTTTGTTGCTAAAGAATATACTCTTGCAACGACATTTTACCATTGCAATATAGTCACTGAATTATATTAAATAAAGCAATTGTTGCAACCATGTAAAGACTCTTACGACCAATGTTTGGTTGCTAGAAGACCATTTTTCACCAACCAAAACAAAGTGGTCACTATATTTGTAACTATAGCAACCATGAAAATTTTATAGTAGCTACAATATTCTACATTAGCGAATGAAAAACTTGTTGCTAATTATTCCATTTTTAGTGACCATTATTGAATGGTCGCTAAATATTAATCTTCAACGTCCAAGTTAATAAATCTTCACTGAGTACTTTACTAGCTACTCTATTGTGACCAGTAGTAACCAATCTTATTTTAGTCACTATAGGTCTTAGCGACCATATTTTTGTTTTTAGCAACCAATAACATTGACTGCTAAAGCGAATTTTTTTTTTAGTTGGCCAGCCACCTCTCTTATTTATAAAGAGGATGGTGTGATAAAGTTGGCAACACACATTCCATGGTTAGTTGCCAACTTGGCAACCAACTTGTATGTGAATTTCACATGTATTTGAATTTAATTTGCATTTTCATTTCATCTTATGAAATGTGGTGCAACTTAATTCTAAATTTATTTCAAAACTACTTCATTTGAATTTGCCTCCAAAACCAAAATCTCATTTTAATTAAATTAACTCTTTAATTTAATTGATTGGTTTGATTTAACTTTTTAAGTCAATTAACTCTTTAAGTTAAAAGGTGTCAACTTAACTCTTTAAATTAATTTGACTAATTAATTGTCACATGGCAACAATTATATTAACTCCTTAATTTAATTGGTTTAATTTAACTCCTTAAATTATTTTGATTAATTTAATAATTAAATTAATCAAGCCAAGATGACCAAAAATTAGTCAACCGAATTCTTCTCCAAAATCGCCTAGCTGGATTCTCTAACTCCTAGGAAAATTACTCCCATCAAGTAGAACTTCTTTAAGGATTTTGTGTGTGACCCATTATGTTCATCCATTCATTGGACGTGGGCTCACAACTAATTGTGATATTTTGAATATTGAAATATTTACATTTAAACTCCTTCAAACCAATAACTCTTTTAATTAATCTCCATTAATCAAAGAGTACCCAATCTCTGTAGTCGATGTCTAGCAACAAGCCCATGAAGCTCAACTAATTAGATGAAATGAATATGCTCTAATGAACCATTCTAGCTATACGCTTGCCATGCAAATACTGTCTTTCTATCTCCTATCTTCCGAAAGGGGCATAGGGCAAGATATTTATTAGCTCCCCAATAGCCTCAATAACTATGTTTCTAATCCCAATGTTCGATTCCCCTTTATGACTTCATCTTTGAAAAACTCCATTTCCAAATTATCATACTACCTTGTGCAATAATTTCTTGGAATCGATCATTATAGAATACAAAAAAGATGTACTCGTGCTTCACAACGACAAGGAGACGGATCTCATCTTGAATCTTACAAACCTCCATGTCTAAGTAGCTCATACCCAATCTCAATCCGGATGACCTACTACGTGGCCTATGAAAAGTCAAGGTATGATCACTTAAACGCAAGGTTGATGTGGATCCTCATGTCTAAGGACTAATTATATGCAGTAGCGTAAGATGGAGAACTTGCCACTACTAACTTGCCACCCCAGCTATCTAGTAGATTCTCAGAATGAGTCTTCAGTGAACTTGTTCTCTAACAAGGATCCATTAACATGCACCTATGTCTAATATGGATTGCTCATGAAACAGAGGAATACCTAACTTCTTAGATTTATACATCGTTAGTGCAAGTCATCCGAATCTTAGATGCCCTGTCTCTAAAGATTCTATGACTTGAAATATTTAAAATTATTATCGTGTAAAATTTATTTCATGATCACCACCCAATGTATGACCAAGTCTCGTAATCCTGTTTGATTTAGGAGTTTCAACCAAATGCCAGTGAAGTAATTTAAGTATAAGATGAAGATGGCCATTTTTATTTGAATATCATTCAATCAAGATTGTATCACAAGTGAAATAGTTTACATGCCAATCTAATTAACTCTGGGATACTATTCCAACATGTATATCCTTACGTCTAAGTTGAAAAGCTTCTTAACAAGTCTAATCATCTTTAGACTGTAGTCGAGGACACATGACCCCTCAATCATCCTAGCTTGAAAAATCTCCGTTAACAACATGAACCTCTCATACCTTGTTTGCTATACAACTCTTACAAGCAATTGATGAGGTATGTCTCATTTGTTCGAGAGACTTTTGAAGTTGATAGATTCCATCATGATACTATGGGCTAGAGGTGATCCTCAACCTATTTTGTGAACATTTTACGTATCTCTTGATCCATATTAATCCCTATGGGATTTGGAGCACCTTGATTTACAATATAATGCTTAGTGGTTTTTTATCCATTCTTCATATTTCCCAAATCTACATGAGCGAAGAAAAAAAATAGGCATTCGATTAAATTCGATATTGAAAACATGATTATAGTCTTTTAGGCATGTTTTTCTTCCATTATTTTATCAAATTCCTTACCTTCTTAGGAATTCAAAAAATCACATTTCCTAGTGGAAATCAAGGTCCAAAGGCATCATTTGTGGACCCACGACTCATGAGATATCTACTTATGATCGTAAGGTAGGCAATTATGGCCAATTGCATCTCTGTGCAGCCGTTGATGTGTTTTGCCTTATTTTTTGTACAGACCTACGACTCACGCGATATCTATGCTACTAAGTGTTAAGTCGGACCTACCAATCAATTTTTAATTTAAATTCAACCATAATCATTCCATGACTTGCGAGACAATGTCATGACAAATTTAAATTAAAGTGTATCTTATGCCAAGATAGTGATTATTGCTTTTCTTAAATAATGTGTCCCATGACTCGTGGGCCAACACAAAATTAAGGTAGCGTCTCACATCACTTACTTATTGGTAAAAGGCTTGGATTATTAAACCTAGTTTAATTTTATCTAATTTGACTTAATATTTTGATGAACTTAGACTCCTTTAAGTTGAGGATTTTCTTGCTTAGAAAATCTCATCAATTTTTATCTTTACTTATTTGGGTTCTCTATCCTAACCATGCACCACATATATCAATATGATATAGAAATCATAAATAAGCAAATAAACCTTGCATGCATCTAAGATTGGAATGACCATGAGCCTTAACCAAGTAGTGCACTTAGAGCCATAAGTGCACTACTTAGTTGATTTTAGGTGGGTTGGTTAAATAAATAGATCCGATCTATTACATTAATGTATCTCAACATTCATGGGTCTTCAAGCCTCCTTGATCATCTTGGCCTCATTTGCCTCCTTGCAACAATTTACAAGCGTAAAGAAACCTCACCACTAATGTTCTACTCTCAGAACATTTACAAGGTAAAAAGTCAAGAGGCATGCAAGCCCCATTTAATACAACACATTCAATTAATATTTAACTTTAATAAAACCAAATTAAAAGCTCATGTTCATCCCCATTCATCTATCATCTATTCAACAGTTAAATGAACAATAGCTAGATTTGACATTCAATCCAATAATTAAATACTTATCATATAAACAATTAATTTGAGGTAAAATTAAGCATAGCTCTTACATATCTCAATTTGAACCAACTTGAAGATTAACTTAAATTTGACTTTAAAAGAAAGCAAAAATGTCCAACATAATCTTGAGAACTTACAGAACAATTGTGCATATAAAGTGTATGGAAAAATCAAGTTTAGGAGGGCAAAAATGTACAAAACGGCAAACTGGTCATGCCCACGCAGCCATGGTCCGGCTTACTGCCCAACTTGAAAAATCAAGTTCAAGAGGGAAAAAATGCACAAAATGGCAAATTGGTCACGCCAAAAAAGCCAATGGGCAGGCCTACTACCCAATAGGCCACCCAAGCAGGGTGCATGGGCGCTAGAGTGCTTGTGCTACCTAGCCAAGGCTGGTTGTATTGGAATACTGCCCCACAAGCTAATTATATTGGCCTGTAAAACTATTCATTTTTGTGATACAATCTTGATTGAATGATATTCTTATTAAATGGTTGTCTTCATCTTAAGCTTTCTATTCTTCACTTGCATTTGGTTGAAGCCCTTAAATCATACTAGACTATGAGACTTGGTCATGCTTATGATGGTGATCATGAAACAAGTATCTATGGTCATGATTTTAAAGTATTCCAAGTCATAGAATCTGATGAGATAGGACACCTATGATTCTACCTTCAAGTCCTAATTTAGAGCATGATTATGATCCTTAAGATGAGATGATTGGTTTATTCTTGCCTATTTTGGTTTTAATATTTTGATCCCAATCTATCTCTATCTCTCAAGTAGTATCAAAGCCATTTCGTGCTTAAATTTGGATTTTAGTGAATTGATTTATGTGATGAATTGATTTCAGATCTCCTAATACTTGATTCAACTAAAGAATTTGAGTGTTTTGATGATTTTGTATGTGGCTCTATATGTATTGAATTGGAATATGTCGATATGTGATTAAGTGTTATTTCATGTGTTGGCATGCTTTTGATTCAAATCTTATGATGTTAAATGTTGATTTAGCATTAGATGATGTCATATGTTGATATAGCATATTGATTATAGCTTTAATAAGTTTTAGCTATTTTTGGATCTAATTGGAGATTTTTGGAATGATGATTCTCATTTAGATTTATTTTTGTAGCATGTTTCAACACTTTAATTTCCAATTTTTAAAATGTTTAAAATCTAAAAATTGTCAAAGTCTGTGTGGAATGACGATATGGAGGTGTCCTTGTGATTGGAAATGGCAAAAATGAGAAATAACACAAAATGGAGCCAAAGGTAGCTAGTTGATAGGGTTGTTGCCTGGCTGTCTGGCCACCCTACCACGGGTGTTGTGCTGCACCTGCCACTCACCTAGCTAGGCGGTTGGGTAGCAACTTGCCAACAAGCTGCCAAGGCACCTATTTAGTGCAAATTTTAATTTTTGGACTCTCAATTCTCATTATTCCATATGATTTTAATGCACAAAAGTTGTGTAAGATTCAAAGTAATGTTAGACATTTTTGCTTGCTTTTGAAGTCAAATTCAAGTTAATTTTCAATTAGTGCAAAAATGAGATGCATAAAGAGTTATGCTTATTTTTGCCTATTAATTAATTATTTATGAGATAAACATTTAATTGATTAAATTGAATGTCTATTCTTGTTTATTGTTCATTTAATTGTTGAATGGATGATGAATTAATAAGGATGAACATGAGCCTTTAAATTAGTTTTATTCATTTCAAAGTTGTTTGAAAATGGTTACATTAAGTAGGAGCTTGCATGCCTCTTAATTTTCTACCTTGTAAATGTTATGAGAGTAGAACTCTAGGAGTCAGGATTTCTTTTCTCTTGTAAATGTTGCAAGGAGACAAAGAAGTTCAAGAGGATTAATGAGGCTTGAAGACCCATGGACATATGGGATACATTTATGTAATAGATAGGATTTAATAAGCCTACTTAAAATCAACTAAGTGGTGCACTACATGGTTAAAGCTCGTGATCATCCCACCCTAAGAGCATGCTAAGCTTATTTACTTATTTATGCTTTTCTTTATCCTATTGATGTATGAGATGCATGGTTAGGATATAGAGAACCTAATTAACAGAAGATAATATTTGTGAAATCTTTCAAAACAAGAAAAACCCTCAACTTAGAAGAGTCTAAGTTTTTCAAAATATTAAGTCAAATAGGATACAAATTAAAAAGAGTTTTAGTTAATCCAAGTCTTCTACCAATGGGAGGTGTCATGAGATGCTACTCTAATTTAGTGTTGGCTCACAAGTTGTGGGACACTTTATTAGTGGAAAGTTATGTTCACTTCTTGGCAATTGATGCACTTTAACCTAAAACTCACTTTGACATTATCTCATAAGTTGTGGAATGTTATTATGGAGTTTATAATTAAAAAATGATTGGTAGGGACAACTTAACACCTAGTGGTGTAGATATCGCATGAGTCGTGGGACTACATGAAAAGTGAGGCAAAATAAATCAAAGGTTGCATAGAGATGCAATTAGCAAAACTTTCTTACCTTAAGATTGTTTGTGGATGTCTCATGACTCTTGGGTCCACAAATGATGCCTTTTGGACCTTGATTCTCACCAGGAAATGTGATTTCCTTTAGGATGTAAGGAATTTGATAAAATAGTGGGAGAAAAACATACTTCAAAGTCCATAAGCATGTTTTCTAATATCAAATTCAATCATGTGCTTATATTCTTTTTTTCGCCTTCGTAGATTTGTGAAATCTCAAACATGGCCAAGAATCCACTAAACATCATATTGGAATCTAATAATGAACCAGCTGAATGCTAATGAATGGTTTTCAAACCTCAAAATCATTCTTAACTCCGAGAAACGCAACTATGTCCTAGCTCAAAGTCTGCCTAACACCACAGGCTAGGATGCCAATCAAGAGGCACATGAAACATTCACTAAATGAGTTGAGGATGACCTCCAAACCTATTGTCTCGTGATGCCCTCCATGTCCAATAAGCTTCAAAAGTCTCATGAGCATATGAAGAGTGCTTGCGGGATACATCTATACCTACAAAAGTTGTATGGTGTACAAACGAGACATGAGAGGTACATGTATTCTAAGGAACTCTTTTAGACTAGGATGACGGAGGGGTCAAGTGTCCATGATTATCGGCTTAAGATGATTGGACTTATTGAAAAGCTCGCTACTTTCGTAGTAGTTATGTACAATGGCCTCTATATAGATTTGATCCTTCGATCCTTGCCTTGCTCTTTTGACCAATTCGTGATGAACTTCAATATGTCTAAATAAGAAGTCATGATCCATGAATTGGTTAATATGTTCGACCAGGGAGAATTATTAAAAGACCCAAATACCTCTATACTTATTCAAAATCTCAAAATAGCCCCAAGATTCGCGTCTTTCTTAAATGGGCCTACCCGACCAACCGACCTTGGTTCGTGGTCCGAAAAGATCTAGACCATCCAAGGCAGCCACATGTACGCTCAGGAAAATGGATAGGTGGATTCAATAGTATCCTGCTAGCTGAATTATTAGCTATAAATACCTCCTCATTTATTGCAATTAGGGACTTTTAATGAGATTAGACACCACTCATACACCATACCCACCCATCTAACGACCTACACACCTCAGCTTGGACAAGCCCTAGAACCCAGAAAATGCTCACCCAAGCTCCCATCTTTGGTCAACCTCCCGACCATCGACAAATACACTATTTATCATTTCTTGCGACATCAGTAGGCGCCGTCTGTGGGAAATTTTGCATACTGGGTGAGATAGGGCGCATGGCAGCAACACCTAGTAAAAATATGGAAACACCAGAGATCCGGACCAGCTCACCTTCATTGCAGTAGACACCTCCGACAGTTCAACCTAAACCAATAATAGGGTTCACTCGATCAAAGTTGCAAGCTTTAATCAAAATAGTGACTAATTAAGTTGTGGATGGGAGGTTGGCGAGTGTAGTAGTGGCTCTACAACCTTCATTCCTAAGGCAGTTATTTCGCGAGAAACCTTTGGACCAAGATAGGAGAACTGAGGTAGTGAGGAGTAAAGGGGATTCTGGAGAGAATGAAAGTCAACAGAAAGAGATGTATGAAGAAGCTACGAGCACATATATGAAAAAAGGTGGGAAAATCGTAGGGAGATACACAAAGAGTAAAGCCTCTATGGAGGTACAAGAGATTAATGATCAAATGGAGCAATTGAGCAAAAAATTATATGAGATTAAGAGAAAAGAACAGCAGAGATCCACTCTACAAAAGAGAAGCTCTCCCTTTGGTGTAGAGATCTTGATAGAAATAGTGCCAGTGGGATTTAAGATACCCAAACTTTTGAGATATGAGGGAAATTCTGACCCTTAGGAATACTTGACGACATTCGAGCATGTAATACAGCTATATGGGATGTCGGACGCCATCAACTGCAGGGTGTTTATCACTACCTTATATGGAAGAGCACAAGAATGGTTCATCTCTTTGGTACCATGGACCATAATGACGTACGACCAGCTATGTAGAAAGTTTTTATATCACTTCACCAGTAAGAGAAAATCCAAAAGACCTGCCACGTATCTGCTCACCATTAGACAAAAGGAAGATAAGACCCTGCGTGCATTCATGAGCCACTTCAATAATGAGGTCTTGGAGGTCCTCATCCTCAATGTGGATATGATGGTCAGCATCTTAATTCACAGTCTTAAAAAGGGGTCATTGGCATCGACGTTGGCTTGGGAGCCGCCGCCTGATGTAGAGACTTTGATGGAGGTAGCCGAGAGGTATGTGCATGAGGAGCAGATGAACATGATAAAGAATGAGAAGTGGTCAAGAGTTGTAATAGGAGCCAGGTCTTAGAAGAAGGAAGAGTTGGGTAAACCTCAGTTTGAAAAAGACCACCGAAGGTCCCCACCCCGACCAAGTTTCGACCACTGCATGCCCTTGCGAACCACAAGAACTGAAGCCATGTTCGCCATTACCTTGTTAGATGTTATAAAGTGGCCAGCTAAGCAGCAGAACACGCCCAATAAGAGGAATTCAAAGCAATAATGTGTCTTCCATCGGGATAAAGGGCACGATACGGAGAATTATTGTCACTTGAGGGATGAGATAGAAAGGTTGACAAGGCAAGGTTACTTGAAAGAGTTTGTGCAACATTCACACGGAGATTCCTAAGGATGGCAACAAGGCGGGGATCGATCCCGCAGTAGATAAAGTTCATGACCCAGGCTATAGATAAAGTTCTTGACCCAGGCTATGACGATAATCTTCCAAAGAAAGGAATAATAAACATGATAGCTGGAGCACCCACTAGAGGGGATACACGTAATTCCAGGAAGATGTATGCTCGTGTAGATCGGAGAAGCCCCTAGGTCTGTATAGTGAAAAAGGACGCGGAGCCCATAACTTTTGACCAAAATGATTTGGAGGGGGTGGTGCAACCGCACAACAATCCTATGGTGATAATTGTAGATATTGTAAATTTCTCTGTGCAGAAGGTGTTAGTGGATAATGGCAATTCTGTAGATATTATATTCATGAGCACCCTGAAGAAGATGAACTTAGATGTCACAACCATAAGACCAATTGGCACCCTATTGATAAGCTTCTGAGGGTCGGAGGTCGTGCCCCTAGAAACCATGGACCTCCCTACCTCTCAGGAGTGAGCCAAAAATGAGGACAATTATGCTGAAGTGCTTGGTAGTAGATTGCCCCCTTGCTTACAATGTGGTGTTAGGGCATCCGAGCCTTAATCATATTCGAGCCATTGTGTCAACCTATCACGTAAATATGAAGTTTTCGACCAGAGTCGGGATCAGAGAGATATGATGTGATACTTCGATAGCGTGGGTATGTTACAATATCTCGCTGACCAAGCATAAATTGGAGGCAAAAGATCCAAGAGGGTCAACGATTGGAACTGCTGGAGAGTAGGAAGTAGAAAGATAGCAAGAAAAGAAGGATGGAGCCTTCCGACCACAAGCAGATTGAGCTTTGACCTAGAGACCTAAGCAAAATTACTAAAATAGGTACGCAAATGAACCCTCATTCTAAAATGTTGATGATAGAACTGCTCAGGGAAAATGTAGACATCTTCGCATGAGGACCAAAAAATTTCATGGGGATAATCTTGAGGTCATGGTCCACCATCTATGTGGATCCCAACTCCCGACCTATCCGACAAAAGAAGAATAATTTTGGGCCGGAGAGGAATAGGGTTATAGAAGACGAGGTCAGGAAGTTGTTAGAGGCAGGCTTCATCATTGAGATATAGTTCACTAAATGGTTATCCAATGTTGTTGTGGTCCCCAAGATTGTTGGGAGATGGAGGATGTGCACAGACTACACTTACCTAAATAAGGCTTATCCTAAAGATTCCTACCCTTTGCCCTGAATAGAAGCACTGGTAGACTCCACAGCAGGGTGTGCTCTATTAAGTATGATGGATGCATATCAAGGTTACCACCAAATACGCATGGCCCCTGAAGATATGGATAAAATAGCTTTTGTGGTAAAAAATAGTGTGTACTGCTATCGAGTCATGCCATTTGGATTGAAGAATGCTAGGGTGACATATCAGAGGTTGGTGAACAAGATGTTCAGAGATAAAATAGATAGTACCATAGAGATCTATGTAAACAACATGTTGGTCAAAAGTGTGCGCAAGGAGGAACATATAGAGCACTTAGAAGAAGTTTTCAACGTCTTGCGCCGATATGGTTTAAAGTTAACCTCATGAAATACAGCTTTGGAATTAAAGGTAAGAAGTTTCTGGGATATATGGTCACTGAGAGAGGGATAGAGGCCAATCCAAAAAAGATAGAAGCTATCCTCAGATGCCATCGCCCAAAAATGCTAGAGAGATACAACAGTTAACAGGTCGGATAGTGGCATTAGGAAGGTTCATAGCACGTCTGGCAAAACGAGGCTTACCTTTCTTCAAAACTTTGAGAAATCTCAGGGAGTTTGCATGGACAGAGGAATGTGAACGAGCATTTCAAGATCTAAAAAAGTATCTCAGCTCACCATCTCTCTTGGAAAAGCCTGTTTCCAGCGAGACTTTGTACTTGTATATGTCCGTAATGGAAGAGGTCATCAGCTCTCTATTGTTGAATGCAGTGGGTAAGCACTGTAAGCCAGTGTACTATACTAGCAAAGTACTGCAAGGGGTAGAAAAAAGATACAGTGAGGTCGAGAGATTTGCATTGACATTTGTCACGACCGCTAGGAAATTAAGACCCTATTTCCAAGCTCATCGCATAGTGGTCCTAACCAACCAACCACTGAGGGAAATATTACACAAGCCAGACCTATCCGGAAGGTTGGTGAAATGGTCTATGGAATTGAGTGAATTTTCGATTGAATTTTAGAGTAGAACAACTACAAAGGCACAAGTATTAGCATACTTCATAACTGAAATAGGTAAGAAAAGTACCGAATGATCTCTTGAGGTGGACATATTGACAATGGATCGATGGGTCATCAATGGCTCAACGAGGAGGCTTTGAGATTTGGTTCTGAAGTTCGTGGGGTGATGAGTTGGATTTTGCCCTAAAGTTGCAGTTCCAGGTGACGAATAATGGGGCAAAGTACAAGGCTGTCATATCCGCATTGAAAATGGCAAAAGAGATGCAAATCAAGGACCTCATCATATACACAGACTCTCAACTTATAGCGAACTAGTTTGATGGGACTTGCAAGGCCAAAGAAGAAACCATGAAGAAATATCTAGAAAAGGTAAGGGGTTTGGCATGACAGATGGAAAGAGTGCAAATGGTAAAGATATCGAAGGCTAAAAATGAAAGAGCTAATTCTTTGTTCAAGTTTGCCATTATGATCAGTGGGTTGAGAACTAAGAAAGTGACAATAATTACGATAAAGAATCCTGCTATTTACAACCAGAAGACCTTTGGGAAAGAAGTCATGGTTGCAGAGCTAAACACGTCGGAGCGTGATAGGTAGAAGAAAGAGATCATGTCTTACTTAAAAGATGGAACTCTGCCAACAGAGATAGTGGCAGCAAGGAGAATTCAAAGGCAGGCATCGAGGTTCATGGTATAGAATGATGAATTGTATAAGAAGTTATATGGCAAACAGCTTTTAAGGTATCTTAATGCAGATCAAACGGAGTATGTCTTAAGGGAAATACATGAAGGAAGTTGTGGTAACCATTCGGGAGATGGAGCTTTGGCCCAAAAGGTCGCCAGGCAAGGATATTTTTGGCTAACATTGGTTAGGGATGCTATTGAGTTCGTTAAAAGGTGCAGGGAATATCAGCTATATGCTAACTTGATTCACAAACCTGGCGTGGAAATGATGCCAATAACGGTCACCTATCCGTTCGATATGTGGGGGATAGACATTGTTGGGTCGTTTCCTCCTGCTAGAAGCCGTGGTCAAGATATCGAAAATGGAGGTCATGAATTTCTTGTGGAAGAACATTGTGTGCCATTTTGGGATACCCAGGATCCTTATTTTAGATAACAGTGCACAGTTTTAGGGTAAAAAGATCTTAGATTGGTGCAAGGAAATGAAAATACAGTAGAACTTTACATCCGTAGGGCACCCCCACGCCAATGGTCAAATGGAGAAGATAAATATAACCCTCTTGGACAACTTTAAAAAAAGGTTAGATGGTGCGAAAGGTTCATGGGCATATAGGACGACCCCTAGGGTTCCGACGGGTGAGACACTGTTCAGTATGGTCTATAGGTCATAAGCAGTTATCCCTGTAGAAATTGGGATGGAAACATTTAGGGTCCAGGAATTCAACCATGATGGCAACGTCGATGATCGAGTTTTCGACCTGGATGTTATTCAGGAAGCTAGAAATACGGCGGCAAGAAAGATGATGTTACAAAAAAGGTAGAAGGTAAAGATAAGGAGCATGGAGATAGGGGATTTGGTCTTGAAGAAGGTTGGAGTATCCCAACATATAGGTAAGCTGGACCCAACTTGGGAAAGACCTTTCAAGGTCGTGAAGATAATGAAGAACGGAGCATACATGTTGCGGTCACTCGATAGGAAAGAGCTTCCACGGCCATGGGGAATACAGAATCTAAAGAAGTTCTATGTATAAGCATGTTATGCTACGTTTTGTTTTGGAAATCGTTATATGGCTTGTATCTCCTAAAATTGTAAGGCTACCATGTATATACGTGCTACTGCTATATATATGTCACTGCTGCCATTTCCCTTCCAACTATTGTAATAGGTCGCAAGATACCCTAAGATGACCTGAAAAAGGTCGAAGAGATTTGAGATCAAGTTAAAAGATCGGACCTAAAAAAGGTCATGAGGTCTAAAGCCTCCTCAAAGACGCCAAATCAAAATATAACAAATCAGGCTTAGAAAAGGTCGCAAGGTCTAAAGCCGCTTCAAAGCTCAATAAAAGACCGAAATATTTCAAGGCTAGACCTGAAAAAGGTCTGAAAAATCTAGACCTGAAAAAGGTCTAAAGTCTAATACCATGGCTAGAGCCGACAATAGACAACAGAACTCTAAACCTAATTTGGAAATGGGCAAAATGTATTCGGATTATCACAAACTAATGACTAGTTCAAGGGCCAAAGTCTTGACCTACGATATGGAAGTTAACAACATCGATCGATGTAGGGTGGGAGGCTTAATGCTCGACATCTATTTCTACTTATGAATTTGCGAAAAACAATACAGTGAAATGAGAGAAAAGGAAAAAGGGTCGCGAACAAAAGAAAAGTATCTAATTGAAAATGATATTTTTTCATTTAATGTTTCATCTTAATGCTTAGTTGAATCACGACCCATTTACAGGATTACCATATTTAAAAGAAGGTTGCGACATATACTAAAAAGATAAAAAGATGAATCAAATCGACCGATTACATAGTTATCCTATCAAAACCTAGGTCGATATTCCAAACATTAAATGAATACAAAAGTTGAAACATGCTTGATTTTGCCTTCATGGTGCAGGGGTTGCACCAGATGGTCCAACCTCTGACGTCGTAGGGGCCTCTCCACCAAGATTTTTCAACTATTGAAAGATGTACCCAAACTACTATTTAGAAAAGTTGGGCAAAGGGGCTTTGGGTAGTCCTTGAGGTCTTCAATTTTGCTGGGGTCGAGAAGGTCGATGTCAAAGCTACCTTTCAACCCGCCTAATTGAAATTGACATTTGTAGAAGTTGTCAAGCCCCTCGGTACTCGCTTTCTGAGCCACCACAAGGGTGAAGACTTATGATTGCATGAAATCCTTCACCCTAGCTTGTCGAGCATTGCGGAGTTGCTTGTGGAAGAAAGCTAATTTTGGGTATTCCTCAAGCCCTTTCTTTCGACCCACCTCGAACTCCACCTTCTTCACAACCTCCAACTGAGAAGTTAACTCTTTGATATCGTTCTGGGAGGTTAAGAGATCGCTCTTCAATTGTGCGATCTCTTTTTTCAAAAGTTCCACCTGGTGATTTCTCTCGACATCGATGGAGTCGCGAGCTACAATCTCTTCTTTTAGTTTCTCTATTTCGCTTTGTTGGTCACTAAGTTGCATATCTGCAACTACCTAGCACTCGCGGAAGAAGGTACATTGAAGATCTATTTAATGAGCGAAAGCGGCAGCCTAAAAAAAAGAGAGAAGGATTACAACTATAGAAGATCGAAATCAAAACAAAAAAAGGAGAGGTCAAACTATGAAGAACCTACTTGCATGAAGTTGTGGGCGAAATACTCCTCTACCAGACAAAAGTGTGTGGATATTAACAAGGCTTGATCCTAGTCGCGTAGCATATTGCTGTAGAGGTCGTAGGATTCGCCTTTCACCTCACTACCCAGAATTGAAGTAACGTTAGCCGGAGGTCGAGGCACAACGGCATTTTGATGAGCAACGAGGCATAAGACCTCCAACCTCTGAGCCAAATGGCACACTCCCTCTAGGGCTTCACTTTCAACTAGGGAAACAGGTGGAGGGGGCGGGATGGTCGTTGATGTAGAGACATACAAGCTGGCAGACATTTCGGTGCCATGCCTGCGTTTGATGCAAATGGTCGGGCCTATGGATCACGTGGAACGACTATCCGAGGATTGTTCTGCCCCCACTTTTTTTTTCCTTTGTCCATTAGCTCGAACGCAGCCTTAGAATTCAGAAGACCTTTAATATGCTCCCTGTCGGTAAGCCTACGTTAGCCAACTCCTCGAAGGTCGAAGGTACGGTCTGAAGGGGAGTTGGGTTCAGAGGGACTAGACCTACAGCCTGCTGTGGGGTTGCACCCGTCAAAGCTAAGATGGTGTCGTCAGAGGGGTTGACAGGTTCAGAACCCTCATCGAGGCCAGCAGTAGAGGCCCCCTCGTCCCTCTTACGCTTCTTAGCCACCGCGATCTCAACCTTCTTTTGTTTCATTAAGTTGGCCGTCATCACTTTGAGGGCCATCATCTCTACAAAAGAAAAACAAGTAAGAATAAAGTTTGGAGTGAGCATAATAAAAGGGGAAGCAGCCGTAGTTATGAAGTATCTTCCTAGGTCAAAGCCAGTAGGAGAAAGGTCGACGAGTTTGAAACAGTGAGCAGTTAAGAAATCATCGACGAAACCTTCATCTCAAGAAGGCTCACGTTGGAAAAAAAGATCAATTTTTCATCTCACCACTCGTGAGGGACGTTGCAAGGGCTGTGCGGAGGAACTTCGATAGAGACCCATTTATTACGCCAAGAACCAACAGAGTTGGGAGATTGGTCTGAAACTTAGAACTCGGATGAGCTGTTATGTAGTAAAAGCCCCGATCTCCCGAGCGAGTTGAGGGGTTCACATGGAAAAGATACTAGAAGTTGGTAAAAGAAAGCTTGACGTTAAAATACCGCATGATGAAAATGAAACATATAATATTTCGAATGGAATTGGGCACTAATTGGGTCGAGTAGACAACTAAAGTCCTAATGATATTAGCTAGGGATTCAGAGATTGGGAACCTCAATCCAGCTTCTAGAACAAGTAGATGGAAAGCTAAACAGTTTGGGGAGGGCTGATACATTTTTTGCCCAACCTGGGGCATTATTATCTTGTAACTTTCTGGTATAAAGAATTTATTGCGAAGAGTAGCGAAAACTTTGGGACTTATTTTGCTAGGAGCATTGAGGGGGTTACTCTCATTGTTAGGATTAATGAAGAAACCATGGGACAACCCTGCATCATGACCACTTTGGTCGAAGCTCGAAGAAAAAGAGAAAGAAGATGAGGAGCTACTGCTACTACTACCTCTACTTACCTAGGGAGAAGGGAAAGGTGAAAAGGGAGGTTGAGAGCTTTCAGTCATGGAACAGATCGAGTAACAAATAAAATAATAGTAAAAATAAATAATGACACAAAGTAATACTGAAAGGTCGGGAATTGACACCTACTTGCTAATTTTCTATCGTCGATCGAAAGTAAGGCAGGTCTGCTAGTAGGGAGGTCGAGTAATCGATGCCTATTAAGACAATTATCGATCAAAAATAGATAGAATCTCTTTTCGGTAGGAAGATTGGAATTTTTGATCTCATAAGGCGATGTGTAGATGGAGGAATGAAGAAGAAAAGTAGGATTGAGGTTATCTATTTATAAAGGGTATATCCTCGGAATGCATGCAAGGATCTAACGGCCTACAGTGAGAGACCCTTGAGATCAACGGCTCATATCAACTTTCTCATTTATGGATACCTCTATCATAAATGAGAAAGTTGGGGGGAGAAATGATAAGGGAGAATTATTAAAAGGCCCAAGTACCCCTAAACTTATTCAAAATCTCAAAACAGCCCCAGGATTCACATCTTTCTTAAATGGGTCAACCCGACCACCCAACCTAGGTCCGTGACCCGAAAAGATCTGGACCATCCAAGGCAGCCACCTGTACGCTCAGAAAGATGGACAGGTGGATTCAATAGTATCCTGCCAGCTGAGCCGTTAGCTATAAATACCCCTTCATTTATTGCAATTATGGACTTTTAATGAGATTAGACACCCACTCATACACCATACCCACCTACCTAACGACCTACGCACCTCAGCTTGGACAAGCCCAGAAAATGCTCACCCGAACTCCCATCTTTGGTCGACCTCTCAACCATCGAAAAATATACTATTTGTCATTTCTTGCGACATCAATGTTGGTGACAGCTTAGTCAATTATGAAAAAGGATAAGCCATTAATGCTTACTTCCTCCTCTAAGTTTGAAGGCCATTAGGGAAGAAGAAAAGAGGTAAGAAGAAGAAAAGTTCTTCTTTGAAGGGAAAGGTAGCATTAAAACCATCCGGTGGAGTCAAGAAGAAGAAAAGAAGAATACCACTTGTTTCCACTGTGGTGAGACGGGCCATTGGAAGCGAAATTGCAAGAAATATCTTGCAACCCTTAAGAAGGGTATATACTTCATTAAAATGCACTTAACGACTAATTCTTTCTCATGGGTATTTGATACCACATGTGGTTCTCACCTTTGTAATTCATTACTGGGGATGGAAAGAAGAAGGAGTCTAAGTGATGAGGATTTGGTCCTACACCTTGGCAATGGAGTAAAAGTTACGGCTAAAGTTGAAGGCATTATGAAGTTAGACTTGTTACTATGTACTAAATCTTGTTAAAAACATTATTTCAATTCATGTTTTAGATAGTGAAGGATTTAATTTTTCAATATCAAATGGGAAATTGAAAGCAATAAAGAATGGTTCTTTAATTGTAATGGATATACTTAGTAATGGATTATACATTCTGGATTCTCAACCATCACTTATGGACATCCAACCAAGTAGTGAAAGAAAATTAGATAACCAAGAAAGTACCACTTTGTAGCATGCAAGACTTGGACATATTTTCAAGATAAGATGAATAAGATACAAGTCTCAAAGTACTAAATGTTAGTGGAATAAAGGATCTTTCTAATTGCGAATCTTTTTTAAAAGAAAAAATAACCAAGACTCATTTTGTAGGACAAACAGAACGAACCATGAGTCCTTTGGATTTGATTCATATGGAAGTTTGAGGACCACTATGAGTTAGTGCAAGATGAGGTTATTCTTACTTCATTACCTTCATCGATGATCATACTCAGTTCGAACATGTGTATCTTATGAAGTACAAGTTCGAAGCGGTTGAAAAGTTCAAAGAATATAGGAATGAAATAGAAAAGCAACAATGACTTCGTATTAAAGCTCTTCGATCAAATCGAGGAAGGGAATACTTAAATACCAATTTTTTGGACTATCTAAAAGAGAATGAGATTCTCTTACAATGGACTCCACCCAGCATACTCTAACATAATGGAGTAGTCAAGAAGAGAAATTGTACTTTGCTGGACATATCCTTTTGAGGATAGGCCCTTGAGATGGCAATGAAGCTACTAAATGTAGTACCCTCAAAGTCTACGCCAAAGCCACCACATGTGATGTGGTTTGGCAAAGCACCATCTTACTCTTACTTAAGAGTTTAGGGGCTTCTCGCATATGCCAAGGGATTAGTGAGAGACAAGTTGGATGCAAGATCCACTTTGTACAAGTTTGTGGAATACCTAAAAGAGTCTTTGGGTTATTATTATTTCTATAATCCCTTAGAACAAAAAGTGTTTGTTTCGAGGAACGACACATTTTTGGAAAAGGAGTTCTATTAGATAGAGAAGGTGTTATCGTTGATTTTGGTGAAGTTCAAGATAATCATATCGTCTCACAAGCAGTAGAAACAATAAACCATCTCGAGCCTAACACACAATCTCCAATAAGGTCGGACCAAATCCAAAAGCAACCTAAAAGGCTCAGATTCCTTCATCAAATAGGAAAAATTAATAGTGATTCGAAGACCTATGAGGAAGCTATGTTGGACATAGATTCCAGACATTAGCTTGAGGCCAAGCAATCCAAAATGGACTCTATGTACTCCAGCAAAGTATTGGCTTTGGTAGATCCACTAGATGGTATGGTACCTATTGGTTGCAAGTGGATCTATAAGCGAAAGCTAGGAGTCGATGTAGAGGTGACAACTTTTAAGGCTAAACTCATGGCAAAAGGTTATACTTAAAGATCCAACATTGATTTTGATTAAACCTTTTCAACGGTTGCTATGCCTAAGTCTATTAGGATTAGGCTTTTCATAGCCGCATATTATAACTATGAGATCTGACAAATGAATGTAAAGACCACTTTCCTCAATGAAAACAATGAAGAAAAAATCTATATAGAGCAACCACAAGGTTTTACATCCAAATGGAATGAGCAAAAGGTTTGCAAATTCCAAAGTTCCATTTATGGACTTAAACAAGCATCCAAAGTTGGAACATACATTTTGATAAGACAGTCAAATCATTTGGCTTTAATTAACTTATGTGTATAAAAAGGCAAGTGAGAGTTCAATGCAATTTATTGTATTTTATGTTGGTGACATTTTTCTCATTGGGAATGAGAAAGAAGGGTTAAAGTGTACTAAAGCATGATTATCTTTGCAATTCTCCATGAAAGATTTTGGAACAAACATCCTACGCATTAGGGATATGGATATATCGAGATAGATCAAAGAGGATGTTGAGGCTCTTCCAAACCAGGTTAATCAACAAGATGCTAAAGAGACTTAATATGAAAGAATCTAAGAAGGGATTCCTTCCAATAGGATATGGTCTTTGTCTTGTCAATTTTATGGCACCTAAGACTAAAGACAAGAGAGAAAGAATGTCACACACACCTTATGCTTCCGCGATTAGGAGTATAATTTATGTCGTTTAATGTACTAGACCAATGTAGCACATACTCTAAGTGTTACAAGTTGCTTTCAATCCAACCCCAGTGAGAGTCACTGGACATCCGTAAAAGTAATCCTAAAGTACTTGAGAAGAACTAAGGATTTATTTTTAGTTTACAACAATAAAAAATTGAAACTTGAAGGGTTTTCAGATTCTAGTTTCCAATTCGATCAAGATGACCTTAAACCTATCTCTTGATTTATATTTTGCTTCAATTGGGGCATGGTGAGTTGGAAGAGTTCCAAACAAGTCACCATGATCGACTCAACCACTGAGGCAGAATGTATTGTCGGCTTTGAAAATCATAAAGGAAAGTGTTTGGATGAAAAACTTCATCTAGTATTATAGAGCTGGTTGTTCTCTTTTTTGACAATAATGGAGCCATTGTGCAGGCAAAAGAGCTAAGATCTCATTAGCAATCTAAGCACATTTTAAGGCTTTATCATTTGATCTGTGAGATCATTGATAGAGATGATATTCGAGTGGAGATGGTAGCCTCGAAAGAGAATATAGTAGATCTACTAACTAAACCCCTAACATGAAAGGTCTTTGAAGGACATCTTGAGAAAATAGGCTTAAGACAATAGGCAATTAGCTTTAGAGTAAGTGAGAGATTGTTGGAATAGTGCACCACAAGCTAATTAGATTTGTGTGTAAAACTACTCCTTTATGATACAATCTTGATTTAATGATATTCTTATTAAATGACTGTCTTCATCTTATGATTTTTATTCTTCACTTGCATTTGGTTGAAGCCCTTAAATTATACTAGACTAAGGGACTTGGTCACATATATGATGGTGATCATGAAACAAGGCTCTAAGGTCATGATTTTAAAGTATTCCACGTCATAGAATCTTATAAGATGGGACACCTAAGATTCGGATAGACTTGCACTAACGATACATATTCCAAGGGGTTGGATATTGTTCCATTTCATGGGTAATCTATGAAGACATGGATGTATGTTACTTTGTGCTTGTTAGAGAACGAGTTCATTGAAGACCCACTTGGAGAACTTACTAGATAGCCGTAGTGGCACATTGGTAGTGGCAAGTTCTCTAGCTTACGATAGTGCATATAATTAATCTTTGGACTTGAGGATCCATGGTAACCTTGTGTTTAGCTCCTTATTGTTTAACTTTTTCTCAACCAACGTAGCAGGTCATATGGGTTTGAGATTGGGCATGGGGTACTTAAGCATGAAGATTTGTGAGATCCAAGATGGGATCCATCTCCTCGTTTTTATGAAGAGTGCATCTCTTATGTATTCTATAATGATCAGTTCCAAGAAATTCTTGCTCAAGGTAGTATGATAATTTGAAAAAAAATGTTTTCCAAAGCTGAGGTCATAAAAGGGAATTGAACATTGAATGTAGAGACATAGTTATTAAGGCTATTAGAGAGCTAACAAATATCTTACCCTAGGCCTCTTTTGGTAGATAGCAGATGGAAGGACCGTATTTGCATGGTACGCATAACCTATAATAGTTCATCAAGATATAATTCATTCATCCAACTAGTTGGGCTCTATGGGCTTGTTGCTAGACATCTACCATGGAGATTGGATACTATTCAATTAATAGAGATTAATTAAAAGAGTTATTAGTTTAAAGGAGTTTAAACTAATATGAATATTTCAATATTCAAAATATTACAAGGAGTTGTGAACCTATGTCCAATGAACAGATCAACCTAATAGGTCACACCTAAAAGCCTAAGGAAGCTCTTATTTGATAGAAGGAATTTTCCAAGGAGTTAAAAAAATTCATGCTAGGCGTTCTGGAGAGAGAAACGATTGACTAATTTAATTGGTCATTTTAGCTTGATTAATATAATTTTAAATTAATCAAAATAACTTGAGTTAAATTAAGCCAATTAAATTAAAGTGTTAATTTAATCAGTGCCATGTGATAATTTAACTAGTCAAGTGAACTTAAGGAGTTAACTCTAATTAACTTAAATAGTTAAGTTATTAACTTAAGAAGTTAAGTTAAATTAATTAAATTAAAGAGTTAATTAATTAAATTGAGAATTTGAATCTTGGAGAGAAATCAAATGGAAGAGTCTATTTGAATTTAAGCTAATTAGCATTTCATTTCATGAGACGAAATGCAAATATTAATTAAATGCAAAATGCACATGAAATGCAAATGTATGCACAAGTTGGCAAGTTGGCCAACATGCATGGAGGGTGTGATGGAAGCATCCAAGAGCTTCCATCCCCTCTATAAATTAGACATGTGGCCGGCCACTTGGTGTTGTAGCAATCCTCATATTTTTCCTCCAAAAGTGTGATATAATATATATGTTGAATAATCACAACAAATTCTCTCCTCTCTCTCTCTCCTCCAAAACCACCACTCCCATCACCATATTTCTCTCTTGTTCTAGCAAAAGTGAGGTTGATTGAGAGTTTGCCTAAGGTGTGTGGACTTGTTCACTGGAAGTCCAACATTTGGGGGACTTAGAATTTCTTGGTGGATCATAACTTGGATCGATTTTGGTGGCACCGTTGGGTGATCTATTGGCATCGGATTCTAGCGAGTTTTGGCCAAATTTTCACTCATTTATGGTGTTGAGATCTGCCCTTTTTGCCAATTTTTGAAGCATTGGAAGGGGAGTTTTTAGATCCAACCGTTGGAACTTTTAGATTTTCCAATAGAAGAGTCTTTGGAGTGATCTCATCAAATCCTTTGTTTTTAATTGTAAAGGTAAATTTTCTACCTTCAAGTTCTTATTTAGAGAATGATTGTGATCCTTAGGATGATATGATTGATTTTATTCTTGCTTATTTTAGTTTTAATATTTGGATCCCAACCTATCTCTATTTTCATGCTGGCCAGCAGGGCCCTACCACAAGGCGCCTAGGCTACCGTTTTGCCCCATTTTTGCTCTTTTGCCATCCCAAACCTTATGAACACTTCCATAACCCCATTCCATACATTTTATGATAAATTTTCAAATTATAAACACCTTTAAAACTGGAAACTGAAGTACTCAAATTGCTTCAAAAATCAAATTTAAGGAAGAATCACTATTCTTCAAACACCTTCAAGACATTTAATCAAATTGGATTAAAAAATTAATAAAACACTTTTAAGAAATTTTCAACATGTTAAATCGACATTTAATAAGATTTGAATTAAAACTCGTGCCAACACATGTAATTCACAATTAAGCATACATTGGCATATTTCAATTCAACACATCAAGAGCCACATTCATCGACGTCTAAATCTTAAATCCATCAATTGAATCAAGAAATAGAAGTCCTAGAATCAGTTTATCACATGAATCAATCCAATAAATCCAAAACTGGGCATAAAATCAGTTCCAATACCACTTGAAGGTAGAGGACATGTTAGGATCCATAATAATTTGCAAAAATAGGCAAAATTAACCAACATATCCGCTGCCCATGGATCTATTCTATGTCTTAAAATTGGATTAAAAAGATGTAGAAAAGTTACCTTAATCCTGAAATTGGAAGGCAACTAGAAGATCTCACTATGGAACACTTTCCAAGCAAGGAAATTGCCTTTTTCGACAAGGATGTCCAACTCCTCTCTTATGGAAAGCAACTCCACAGCTGGAAAAATCACCTCCAAGACATGCTAGATTAGGCCGCAAAGCAGCAACCAAAGTGGAAAAACTACCGACGACAAAAACCATCAAAATAGGCTACAAACTTGGAAGATCTTAATTCACCACCTCAAAGCTCCCCAAATGTGAAGCCTCTAAACCTAGTCCACACACCTAAAATCACTCTCACGCCTCTCTCAATTAGCTAGAGATGTGATGAGGATGAAGAAGTAAATGCGAAGAAGTTGTTGAAGAGAGAGAGAGTTGTTAGGAAGAATCTAAAGAGTGGTTTCTCTCAACACATGAGATCACCACACAAAAGGGAGGGAAATTGCAGCTGGAAATTGGGCTCCATATGGCTAGCTATGAGGGTGTTATATACTGCGATTTGGAAGCTTAAGGAAGTTTCTATCACACACATCTCACTATGCCACCTAGGATGCCAACTTGCTAGTCAAGTTGCATTTTTAATTTTCTAAAATTGAAATGCCAACTCACTAATATTAAATGGACTCTTCCATTTATATTTCCTCCAAAATTAGATTCTTCTACTAATTAAATTCACTTCTTAATTTAATTAGATTAACTTAACTTCTTAAGTTAATAAAATCAACTTAACCCTTTAAGTTGACTTTGACTAATTAAAATTGCCACATGGCACTAATTAAATTAACTCTTTAATTTAATTGACCTAATTTAACTCTTGATATTATTTTAATTAATTTAACACTTAAGTTAATCAAGCTAAAGTGACCAATTTGATAATTAGCCGATTTGCTCTCTCTCTCTCTCTCTCTCGCTCGCTCGCTCTCCCCCCTTCCCCCTTCCCCCTTCCCCATTCCCCCTTCCCCCTTCTAATAAACTTGATCACCTCAATTACTAGACTCCTTAGATAATTTCTTCAATCAAGTAAGAGTGTTCTAGGCTTTTGTGCATGACCCCTTAAGTTCACCAATTCATTAGATATTGTCTCACAACTCTTTGTGATATTTCGAATATTAAAAATATTTGAATTAGTTTAAACTCCTTTAAACTAATAACTCTATCAATTAATTTCTATTAATTGAAGAGTATATAATCTTCATAGTCGATGCCTAGCATAAGCCCATGGAGCCCAATGAATTGGATGAATGGATTATAAAGAGGTAAACCATTACAAATTACGATTGGCTTGCAAATATGGCCTTCCTGTTTCCCATTTCTCGAAAGAGGCCTAGGGCAAGATATTTGCCAACTCCCTAATAGCCTCCACTGTGTATCTATTCTCGATGTTCAATTCCTATTATGACCTTATCTTTGGAAAACTCTTTTTCTAAATTATCCTATCAACTTGCACAAAGATTTCTCGGAATCGATCATCTTAGAATACACAGGAGATCAATCCGTTCTTCATAGACAAGCGAAATGGATCCCATCTTGGAACTTACCAATCTCTTTACTTAAGTAGCTTATGCCCAACCTAAGCCCTGAGCGACCTGCTACGTGGTCTGAGCAAAATTAAAGCATAAGGACCCAAATGCAAAGTTACTATGGAACCTTAAGTCAAAGGACTAATTATGTGCACTATCATAAGTTAGAGAACTTGCCACTATTGATATACCACAAGGGTATCTAGTGGATATTCTAAACGAGTCTTCAGTGAACTTGTTCTCTAAAAAGTACCTACTAACATGCATCTGTGTCTAACATAGATTGCCCATGAAATAGGGCAATATCCAACTCCTTAGAGTATGTATTGTTAGTGCAAGTTTATCTGAATTTTAGATGTCCCATCTCATAAGATTTTACGACTTGGAACATATAAAATCATGACCATGGAGACTTGTTTCGTGATCACCATCATATGTGTGACCATGTCCCATAGTCCTGAATGATTTAAAGGTTTCAACCAAATTCATATGAAGAAGTCATAAACGCATAAGACGAATATGGCCATTTTATGAAATATCATTCAATCAAAATTATCTCACAAGTGGAGCAGTTTTACATGCCAATTCTAATTAACTTCAAGACACTATTCCAATGCTTGGGAAGCAGGAATGGATCTTTCGAGCAAGTTTTTTTCAAGTTGGTAAAGTCAATGCACATCTTTCATTTTTCATTGGTCTTAGGCGCCAGCAGTGATTATGTGGTAGTTGTCATGGTAGTAGTGGGTTGATAGTTATTTTATTTAGATATGAGGATTCAAAAAATAAAGTAAAGGTGTTTTATGAAAAGTACTTGAAAACATACCAAAATAGAGTAGACTCTTTATTAGTAGAATAGAAATATAGAGTATCTAAATTTTAATATCCATTGAATGAAGTAATTCAAGATATGGATTTATTTAGAATGAGCTAAACCAATGTTGCTACATAACTAATATTTATTTTCATATATAATATTAATTTTTAAAATACTTAATATTTATTTAAATTTTTACATAAATATATTAAAAAATATTATAATAAAATAATAATTATGGGTATAAAATTTGTGGGTTGTAAATGATACTTACAGTGTAAGTTGCAGTTATGAAGAATAGAAAAGTAATATAAATATTTTGGAAATATCATAAGAAGATATACCAAAAAGGGGTAGGTAAGTTATTTGATAATATTTTGATATATGTAAGAATTTATTTGTTTTTCTATAATGTTTATTAGAAAATAAAATGAGGATTAGGTTTATATTTATTCTCAAAAATGAGGTAATTTTAAAGATTATGGTTTTTTGCATTTTCTTGGTGGAATATACAAAAACAAAAAGAGCATTTTTTTCACTGTATCTCATGACTCAAACATAAATAAATTACAAATTTTTTAATGTTGTTATTAAAAGTGAGGAAAAGAGAAAGTAGTTGAAATTTTTTAAAATGATAAAATTGAGTGTATGCCTAGAAATGCTCAATAATAAGAGTATTTATAAGCAGTTGTCACTTAACACATAACAGCAAACGAAATGACTTAATTAGAATTATCCAAATTTTTATATTCATTGAATGAAATATTTTAAGTTACGGATTGATTTAGAATGAGCCAAACCGACTATAGTAGATACTTAATTATCTTTCCAAGTATATTCCATTAACCATGATAAATGAAAAAAATATATATAATTTATCTTGCATTTTTCAATCATGAAGTTATATTTTATGAATTCAAAGCTTAGAATTTTAGAAGTCCCATACTCTATTTCTCTACATATGGTAAATAATCATTAAATGTGGTATTTCTAATTAGATAAGTTTTTCTTATTGCAAACTCACACTCACTAGTAATAGATTAATTGATTGATTTAGCAATATTTTGTTTTTTCCCCTTATAGTTATTGAATATTTCAGAATGTGTTCTACCTCAAATGTTGCCTTCAATTAGTGTAGTGCAAACCAACACCACCAACAACGAGCAATTCATGAGCATCAAAGAAGGCACTCAATGACACATAAACAACAAGAAGCATTCCTAGCTTGACGCCGTAAAAGTTACCAAAGACGTAGAAATGAGTCATCAAGAGCTACCAATCCAAATGTTTTAGTGTCACATGCAAATTATACCGGTATTATATCATAGTTCCTAACAAAATATTATTGATCAATACATGATAGATTCAATTATGATGTAATGAATTTAAACATTAAAGTAATTTGATAAAATATTTTGTATTATTTGTATCAATTCTTTGACAATTGAGTGTTGTAATCATATACTATAGATATGTGTCAATAATAATTATTTATTTATTACTCAAACTTACATATTTTCCTAATTTTTGCTATTGAGATGAAAGGATAATCAATTCTCAATATATAGAACAACAAAGGCTAGCTCAAAGTGAAAGACAACACAGGCACACTAATGAACAAAGGGCAACCTACTTGGCACGTGGACGTACCCATAATCAAAGGACTGAAGCTTCAACCATCCCATTAAATCCAATTCCAATTACTTCACATTGTGGTAAATTAATCACCACTATTCCACAATATATAGAAATGACTTCTTCCACTTCTTCACTAAATGGCGACATATTTGTACGTTTCTTCATTTTTTTTATTTCTTATTCATTCATTTATTATGTAATTATCACAATTAGTTAAAATTTGTTTAAAAAAAATATAAATAAACAAAATTACAAATTTGGAAGCTCAATAACCCAAACTTGCAGCTTGGCACATTCGATGCATGTGCTAAAACCTTTATAATATTTTCTTATATAATAAATTTATTTATTTATTTGTATATAATGTAAAACTTTCTAATAATTATAATATATTTATTTAATTTTTTTCACAAATAAGAGTTAACAATTATAATAAAATGATAATTATAAGCAAAGAATAGGTGAATTATAAATAGTGGTTATTATATAAAGAGGTGAGGACATTTTAGGCAAATTATTCAAAAATACACTAAAAACATGATAGGTGCTTTATTAATAGTATAGAAGTATAGACATACCATTTGATGTAAAAAAGTAATTCAACATGTAGATTACTTACATAGTAGTTTGTATTCGATAGGTAGTGAGACAAATGTTGTGTGGCACTGTTCATGTATGTCCAATAAATTATAACACTGATTCTTCTATTTTTTAGCATGATAGTACTAGTCATTGTCACCCACATCAGAATGAAGAACTAGGTACAACCTATTTACAAAATATTTATCACTTCAAAGTGTTACATTTATTGAAGCATTTGTCACACATACACACAAACACACACACACACCACACGCACACACACACACATATATATATATATTACTTTTTCTTTTTCTAAAAAAATAATTTGAGTGTAGTATTATCGATATTATAAATTATTCAATGCATAGATTGAGTTTTTCTTTCCAAGTCCAAAAATATTTAATTTCCGTTCCATTTTTTGTAAAATACGGTAGATATTGAACGAAGTATGCTTCGATAAACTTTTAATATGCATCATATAACTTGGTTGATTGCAGCACTAGTGTATGAACATGACAGTGCAAGTGCCACTAAAGATCTAAATACAAATCAAAATCTAGATACGGGTAAGTCACCTCTTACATACATTTTGTTAATTAGATTATATGTGTATTTTTAATCAATATTTTTTTCCACATAAAATTTAAGTTGATTAATATATAAGAGTATATAATATTTCTAGATTTTAATAAATTTATCGATACATATATATCAATTGAGACAAATAATTTTCAAGTTATCAACTCTTTTCCTTAAATTTCACAAGGAGTTAGATACCAAAACATTTATTAAGACACCTCCTTTTGTAACTTAGTTCATTTCATATTATATCAGTGAATCACACTCAATTTATATATTACAACTTTTATGATGTAAAATAAATGTAATTAACATTCAATTCATTTTTATATGATTTAAACATAATTAATCTTAGATGTATGATAAGTTAAAGTGAAATTTTTTGGATGAAGTGAAATATAAGCTTTTATATGAACAACTTTTGCAAACATTTCATTAGTTTATTATTGGAAATTTTGACATGCTCGATCTATATTCTAATGAATAAATAGTATATGATAAATAAAATCTTCATTGATTTTTTTGCACAAAATAAATAAAACCTTCATATATTTTTTATACACGCAGTCCCCATGTGCATAAAAATACTGGAGCATAACGTATTTTTGTTTTAAAAAAATTATAATCTAGTATAGTAAAAATTAACTGTTAAGTTATAATAAAAATCTAACTTTGTTGCTTAAAGTGGTAATACATGAAATTTAGTTATTTGGCTAAAAAAGTTAAAACCATGCATAAAATCCAAGATAAAGTAGTAAAAGAATTATGTGTTCCCAAATCAAGCTATAAATGAAACATTTAAGCAAACTAATGGAAAACACATTTGTCAAGAGAGGGGATTGGTAACATATTTATGTACAAAGAAAGTTTTTTGCATAGCTCTTTTACTTCATACAATAAACCTTGGCACATACCTGCAACCATGAAATGTAATTCAAGTTGAGGTAGTTTAATCTTGCACATATTTATGTAAATTAATTATAATATGAAAACAAAAAATTAACTTGCAGTTGTTTTACAATAAAACTTGCATTCATTGATCCAGGTGCACCATCTTCTTATGACTTGTTTAAAGAACTAAAAATGAAAGTAAAGATTATGAATAATGTAAATTAGTTATTAAAAAAAAAAAAACAATAGTGAGATATAGTGATGTTCTAAAATTGGTTTGTACCACTTTTATATCAGCATCATCAACACTTGGAATATATGCACACTCATCTTACATATAACATTTTCCTTGAAATGTGTTTTCTATTGAGTTTTTCATTTTTGGAAAACTTATTCGATGCCAAAGAAATACATATATAGAACATGCCAAAGAAATACATATATTAATTTTCACTAGAACATGCCAATATAACTTTACTCTAGATTTTGATTAAAAAAAATGATTAAGACAATATAAGGAATAAAAAAAAGAGAAAAATAAATTGTCATCAACAGAGGGAAAGAGATTGTTAACTCTCCTAAAGGATCCTAGTCCTTATCTCCCTAGCCAAAATCACGTTCTTTGCATTAATCAATCTCGATCTCTTAGGTTATATTTGGATCAAGAGAAAGAGTGAAGAAAAAGAGGAGAAAAATGCAAATGTGCAAATATTAGTTACATCATTTGAAACATGAAAATAATTTTTCATCGCATTTTCTACTTTAAAATCCAAGACCCAAACATAGAGTTAAACAATTTCGCCATCTCCTCCACTTCATCCGTCCCACACTCCTCCATAGCCACCACACAACTCCACAACTTATCATCCTCTCAATTCACCCCATGAAGTACTGGCACTGCCCTCGAATATATCTGAATGTGCTTCTCCATTGAAGAAGATAAAATTTGATTGGACAACGCACCCTCTGAAACAAATAAATTAATTAATAAAAAAAAATCATCTCAACTGATCTAGGGTAACAAAAAACAAATGCAACAACTGGTTTTATAAAGATGAAGAAACCAACCTCAAATTCCTTGTTATCAAGAGAGTCGGACTGTTGAATTTTATCCTTGCCACTGTTCGTAAATCCATTACCTATAAATAAGCCTTCGCATCAAATTTGGCATGAAATATTTTAGAAGTAATCAAAAAAGAGAAAACTCAGTAGAGAAAAATTTAATGAAAAGCATACCAGAAGAGGTTGGGAAATTTTTAGTTTGTAACTTGGTTTCCTAAATTTCTCGCCTAGCCTTCTTATTTTGATGTAGCCATGGCCATTAACCAAGCAAATAGAGAAAACTTGAGCGTCAATTTTGGTAATTCCTTCCACAACATTCTGGAACAAAAGGATTATTGACATAAGGATAGTAGAAGAATGTGAAAACATAAAATTCTTATAGAAGTAACTCTTGTTATTTTCTTATCAAAAACATACAATTAGATAGACAATTTTGATAAACTTGAGAAACACAACAAAATAAATCTATACAGTGAAATTCTTATATTCACAGTAACACAGGAGAGTAATACCTTAGAAAATCTTACCTATTTCTAAAAATAACTGAAAGTTATGGATAATAAAAAAATCAGTTAATAAGTAGGGGATAAGTTATAGGTAATGGGGAGGAGTTGGAAAATGGGTAGGGAGGAGTTGGAGAATGAGTGGGGAGTTATGTATAGTTATATATATAGGGTTATTTTAAGGAATATATATTTTGGTGTAGCAACATTGTAACCACTGTTTTAGGTGTATAAGGAGGCTTTCTTTTTTAATTAGCATAGATGATACTACCATAATTTAAATTGAATTTGTATGATCATTAAGCGGAAAAGGTTAGGATGGAGTAAAATAATCTAAAAATAGATAAACATACAACAATAAACATAGGATGAAGCAAAAGAATACTACCTTATCATTATTATCTTATAAAATGAGTCTAATTTTATCAATTCACTAAATAGTATATTAAAATAGTTATTCTAGGATACTGATACTTCATAAATAGTAATAAATTTAGATAAACAAGTATATATTACAAAAAATACTGATTAATGATAAATTAAATTTTTGTGATCAATGTGAATGGTATATATATTAAACTATCACATTTGGGAAAAACAATATCACTAAATTTAGTGTATTTATTTTATCATTAGTTTTAAAATATATGTGACAATTATACCATCTTTATTTACTTAGTTTTGATTTATAGGAAATCTCCATATGATCTTGTTATCAACTCATTGGACAATAATGTTGGTGAAGGAAATGAAATTGCTGCTAATCCACATCATTTCTCCCGTCCACATCGATATCATAATTTGGTAAGAAATTTTCATGAGAGTAATGGATTTATTAGACTAGAATTGTCCTTGCCAAGGATATGTCAGAATTGTCAAGCCAAACTATTTCACGGTGAAACCTCTCAAATTTGTTGTCGAAATGGGGGTATAACATTGGATCTAATGCTAGTCCCTACTGAGTTACATGAATTATTTACTGCACAAAATTCTGAAAGAAGACATTTTAGACAATACATCTGAGCTTATAATCATGTTCTCTCGTTCACTTCTATGGGCATTCGTATAGATGAAGACCTTGCATATGGTGGTCAAGGAATATATTTGTTTCGTGCTCATGGCTCCATATATCATCGCATAGGAAGTCTTCTTCCAGTTCCCCATCATAGGCCTAGATATTTGCAAATATGGATAGTAAATACAAACCACAAAATAGATAATAGACTCTTTAAAAATCAAGACTTAGATCGAAATCTATTGATGAAGCTGCAAAGAATCCTTGACCAATGTAATCTCTTTGTCCATGTATTTAGACAACTTGGTCAATGTTTAGATATACCTCAATGTAGGCTTATCATCAAACAACAATCACCAAAATAGCATCAATATAATTTGCCCACATTATCTCAAGTTGCAGTAGTTATTATTGATATTGAAGGAATTGAGAACTTGAATAGCAGAGACATTATTATCCAAGCTACAGATGGACATCTTATTCAAATTCAAGATTTAGTTGGATATTATGACCCTTTTCAATATCCTTTACTTCTACCACATTGTACATAAGGTTGGGACACGAATATATGAACTTCTAATAGAGGATGCTTAGCATGTAGGAGTGCTAATGGGACGGGAAGGGAGTGCGGATAGTCCCCTTGCTCCCCATCCCCGCTAGGTGAAAATACCCCCCATCCCTACCCCTACCCCCCTGGTGGGTACACATCCCCAGTTCCCCACTGGGAGACGGGTACCCATGGGTTTGATTTAAAAATTTATCAAATTTATAAAAGAATTTAGAAATAGAAAAAAGTACTAATTTTTTTCAAAAATGTAAATTATTTCCAAAGTTAAAAGATTATCAAATATAAATGTATAGCACACAATATTTAATTATGTTTTACAATAAAATATTAAAAGATAAATAATATATAAACATAAATTTCAAAAAATGCATAACAATTTGTCAATTCCTCTAAAGAAGTGGGGGTGCCGTGAATGCTGGGAGAATGGAATGCAAATGATGAATTGAAATGAAGAAAGATAAGATTTGACATATATATATATAAGAAAATAATAATAATAATAATTTAATTTATAACGGGTAACATGTAACGGGTACCCACAGGGACAGGGATTGTGATTCTTGCCCCTCCCCCGTTTAGCATTTCGGGGACTAAACTGTCCCCGTCCCCATCCCCGCGGCGATAAAATTTTCCCCGAATTCGCCCCGCCGTGAGGAATTCTCCGCAGTTACCCACGGGGATGGGTATTTTTTCCATCTCTATTAACATGTAGAGACTTTTACATATACAATTTTTAGGTAAATGTAAAGGAGTTACACATATGCATATAGCTTTGTCTTCCATAATATTTCCCTTTTTCTAAAAGAACACTACTTAAATAAATGGCTTATGCTCTTTCGTCAAACTTACTATATCTCTTTACATTTAATTAGGTTTGAGAAAATGACCTTTCAGTATTACTTCAAGGAGATTGTTTGCTACAACAGTATGTGGTTGATAATTATGTGAAAATTGAAAATCATAAACTTAGATGGATACGTCAACATTAACAAAATATCCATTAAGAACTTTACCAAAGCCTCCAAGATTGTTTACATGGTGATGAAAATGATGGAGGTACATTCATATATGTAAATTTAATAAATTTCATATCTTCAAAGTTTGTTATTTAATTTAAATTTATTAAGAATTTATTATTGTTAAGGAAACATCAGTTACAGAATAATAGTACTTTCATCATCGTTCACTGGCAGCCCACGTGACATGTATCAATGGAATTAAGATGCCATGGCTATGGTTCAAACTTACGAAAAGCCAGATTTGATGTTGACGACACATGCAATCCAAATTGGGTTGAAATAAAAAATGAGTTGCAGGTGGGGCAAACACCTCGAGATCATCCGGACATGGTAACACGAATATTTCGAGCAAGGTTTGAGGAATTTAAGAAAGATTGAGTACCAGAAGCTATGTTTGCCCCAGCACATCTATTAGTCATTTTTGAAAATATTAACAAGTTACACACACCAGATGACTTAGATAGAGTTGTGCAAGCTAAAATTCCTTCTAGGGAAGAAGTGCCTACATTGTTTGAATCTATTTTAAAGTATATGATTCATGGTCCATGTGGTCTTCACAACTCCCAGAGTTCGTCTACGAAAAAAGGTACGTGCAAAAAAGGCTTTCCAAAACCATTTGCATCTTGTACTTTACGAGGAAATGATTCATATCTATTATACCGAAGGCGTAAAGGTCCATCCGTTCCTTTAAATAATGCTTCTGGCACAAAAGTAGACAATGGTTGGGTTGTTCCTTACAATCCTTGGCTTGTAATAAAGTACGATTGTCATATCATTGTTGAAGTTTGTGGAGGGATTAAAAGAATGAAATGCATATGCAAGAACATTCATAAAGGTCCTAATCGAGCAGCTTTAGAATTGAATAGCTTACATAATCATGATAAGATTCAGCAATTTGTAGATGGAAGATGGATTTCAGCACCAGAAGCATTTTAGCGAAAATTTTCAATTCATCATGAGTAGGATCTATCCTTCAATCATAAGATTGCAAATACACCTACTAAATCATCATTCAATTAACTTCAACACTATCCAGATTATCAGTGATATCTTAGAAGATGAACAAAATTCCAAGACCATGTTTACTTATTTTTTCAAAATGATTTGTGACATGTCCTTCGCTAGAAAATATTTGTATCATGATTTCCCACAACATTACAGATGGATTCAGTCACAAAAGAAATAGATCCCACGTACAAGTAAGCATAGAGCAATTGGAAGAATATATAATATGTCACCTTTGGAAGGTGAAAGGTTTTACCTTCATATTCTTCTAAATCATGTGAAAGGACCAAGATCTTTTGAAGAGTTACTTATTGTCAATGGAATGAAATATGCTACATTTAAAGAGGCTACACAAAGACGAGGACTTCTTCAAGAAGATGATTATGTTCGCCTTTGCTTACAGGAAGCATGTAGCGTCCCTGCTTGGGACAGCACCTAAGCCGAAGCGCTACTCTGTTCAAGCTTGACATACAATCAATAAAAGAGCAAACATTCACATGAACCCAAAAGATCACTTCTCTGAACGAAATATGCACAATCCAGCATTTTAAGTTCAATATAACATTCACATAACATTTCTTATATCACTGCCTCGATCAGGTGTAGACTATATGCACAATCACAACACCTAATCTATTACAAAATAAACTATCTAACGAAAGCCTGGCTCCTACTTCTCACTTAGGCATGTCTGGAAAAAAAAAGGAATAACAAAGAGGGTAAGTCTTAAGGACTCAGTGAGGGAAACACATAACAGGAGATAAAGGAAAAGTTATTAAATTTTGAATAGCAATGAACAAGGTTATTGATAGTAATCAGATAATCAGTTCATGCTTGCTGTAAATCAGAATTTATACTCATAAAAACTTGGAACATGTAAACATTTAGGTGGCCTGTTGGTATCCTTCCTTATTACTCCTCGATGAATACAGGATAACTTTTTCAATAGCATTTAACTTGAGCATGAGAACTTTTCTCTTTATCTATAACTCTATAATAGCATTTAACTTGAACATGAAAATTTTCTCCTTATCTCTCCATTTGCTTGAGCACACAACTCGGCGTGTAACAACTTGCTTTTATGGCATGGTCGACGGCATGCCCGATCCCGCCACTCACAATTTGCTAGATCCAGCTACTTGTAAGTTAGGATCGTAAGTGGGTACTAGCTAGGACATCTGTCACCGTCGGTCCGTACCGCCTAGCCGTCTTTTTGGACCTAGCCGTGGGCCCAACTTCCCGTGGTACAACTAATATAGACACAAACAATCTTCTAAAGCTTAATCTGCAACCCTATATTACCTAAATTGCTTATTTAGGCCTCAAAATCACAAACCAAGAATACTACTACGATCGTTGGAATGAAGAGAAGAAATTGGTTTGGGGTTGTTGGAGCACCGTGGAAGCGCCGTCATCTGCCGCCGTCAAAAAATCCTGCGGTCACTACTAAAATGTTCCTCTCGAGCTCCTGAACTAACCCTGTAATTAGTTAATAGTTCCTCAGCCCAGACCACACTCAATCGAGCTCAACAGCCACCAAATGGGTTTTCTCGTTGTCGCCTATTTCTCTTCAATTTTCGTCACTGTTGCTGCTTCGATCTCTCATGCAAACCTACCACCCTGATCCCCTTTCTCAGCTCTTACCAACTATAGCCTCAAAATTGAATTTGGCCTCTAGAAAATCACAAACCCACTAACCTACTGTGAACTCTCTCGCTGTCTCTCTCTCACCAGAAGTTTTTCAACCAGGTATGGTGGTGTTTCCATGGAGTTAGTGAGGAGGAGAAGAAGATGGTTGGTTTGGTTGGTGAATTTGGCTGCCGGTGGAAGCTCGCTGTGGAAGGGTTGTTGGTCGCAGTGAAGAGAAGAAAGGAAGAAGAAAGTGAATAGTGAAAAATGAGAAGATTGAAGGAACAAAGCTATTTTTGTAAATCCAATTTTGTAAAATTACAATTTAGTCCTTAGTCTAATTAAGTTAATTCACTTAATCCTTAAGTAATTAAAATAGCATATAGGTCCTAGTTGACTAGAAAAATACCATTCAAGCCCCTAAGCTTTTCTAATTTATTAATTAAGTCTTCAAAAATTACAAATTAGCCCCAAGAAAATTAAATAAAATAACAATATGAAAGAATAATTAAATTTCATCAAATATGGAAATTAATAAAAAAAAATTAAATTCTATAACCATAAAAATTATGGGATGTTATAAAGCATGTTCTATTCGGAGGTTGTCTTCCTTAAGAAGATTGTTTGTGTCTACATTGGTTTTTTTCAACCAACTGGGGTGTGAAAATTATGGGATGAATTTTATCCTTACATGATTGAAGATTATGCAAGGTCAAGTTCAACCAGTAATGCTTGCATTATGAACTAACTATTACTTCAGTTGAGAAGGTTATTGCACTCTTATAGAAAGAAGATTATTGATTTTGATTTACCACCTATTAGTGAAGACTTTCTAAACAATTCACCAGTTCGTAGTATAATTGAAGAGGAGCTTTATGTTCACATACCAGAAGAGGAATTGCAATATTTTGAAATGTTGAATTGCCACCAAAAAATAGCATTTGATAGCATCATGAGAACTATTTTGCATCATGAACCTGCTATCTTTTTCATAGATGCGCCTGGGAGATCAGGAAAAACTTTTTTATGCCGTGCTTTATTAACATAATTGAGGAAAAATAGTCATACAGTTACTGCAACTGCGACTTCTGGGATAGCATCAAATTTGTTACCTGGTGGAAGAACTACACATTCACATTTCAAAATTCCACTAAAGCCAATACCCAAAAGCTTTTGTAAAATTGACAAACAATCTAATCTTGCAGAACTTATTAGGCGTGTCATAGCTATATTATAGGATAAAGCCCCAATGGCAAACTGTTATTCCTTCGAGGCCATTGATAGAACTTTTCAAGATATAATGAAAAATAATTTGCCATTTGGTGGGAAAATTATAGTTTTAGGTGGAGATTTCAAACAAGTTTTGCTTGTAGTAAAAAAGGGATCATTTGTTCAACAAATAGCTACAAGCATTTCAAAATCAATATTTTGGGCTTGTGTTAAGATCATGTGCCTGCAACATAACATGCGACCACAACAAGATGGCGAATTTTTCCAATTTCTATTGAGAATAAGAGATGGAGTGTAGAGTTCAATTAATGGGGATTCTATAAAATTGCCACAATCAATGGTCATACCATGGCAAGGTGAGCAATCACTTTATCATTTGATTGACTCTATTTTTCCTAACATGATTGATCATGTGAATGATGCCAACTACATGGTAGGAAGAGCCATAATTACTCCAAAAAATATAGAAGTCGATATGATCAATGAGATGCTAATTGGATTATTTCCTGGCGAGGAGAAAATGTATACTTCTTGGGATTCAGTAGTCGATGACCACAATAATCTTTATTTAGAGGAATTCTTAAACTTGATTAGACCAAGTGGTTTGCCATCACACAGAATTATTCTAAAACAGGGTTCTTCTATAATGCTTCTAAGAAAGATTGCACCTGAGCTTGGGCTATGTAATGGAACTCGACTAATATGTCGCAATTTAGCCAAAAATTTTATAGATGCTGAGATCATGATAGGACCTGCACCAATGTACATGATACTTTTTACATCATATGCCTTTGAAAAGTGAGGAGAACTCTGGATTGCCATTTATCTTGACATGTGCACAATTTCCTATAAGACTAAGTTTTTCTCTTACAATAAATAAATCCCAAGGCCAAATAATTCCAAATATTGGAATTTTCCAATGAAATCACGTCTTCAGCCATAGACAATTACATATAGCACTCTCTTGAGGAGTTTCTTAACAATCAACAAAAGTTTTGTTTAAAAAAGATAAACAAGAACGTCAATCTGGTGTATATACAAGGAATGTATTGTACAAAGATGTCCCATTATGATCAACTCAATGACAAAAACCGTAAGTATTGAAACTATCAAAACTTTTGATACAGTACTTCATAAAAGAACAAAATTTGAAATATATAAATTAGATAAACGACATGATTTGCTTTTTGAATAGTAATATCTTTATCATAATATCTATTTTGTTGGTGCAGGAAAACATGGATCTACTTCACAAAGTATAATTCCTACTACTT